>JAHREE010000362.1:399420-420680 GCA_033628505.1 Tringa tobata | reverse complement strand
CCTGGGTTTTGTTTTTCTATAAGCTCCTGCCTACGTATATATTCCTGCTGGTGCTGAGCTCTGCTGACTTTACACGTGCCAAAAGGGTACAAAGGTAAAACACAGTGGTGTCTTTAATATAAAAGAAGACATGAGTGATACTGGAAGATTTCTCTAGGGGGATCACAGTGACACTTCATTACCAAATACTTGAGGTATAACGTGATGACGTTGGTCACCTGGGAAGAGAGATGTATAGGGCTGAAGCGGAGAGAGGGGAACGGAGGGTAACATAACCACACAACCCATTTTCAGTTCCACCCACAGGCAGAGTCCTGAGCTGGGCTCTCAGACACACTCGCTTTCTCTGCGGCCAAAGAAAAAAAGAGACCTGAGACTTGCAGAATGACCTCAGTTGGAATGAAGCCCTAGAGGTCACCCAATCCAAACCCCACTCAGCTGCACCAGAGCCTTGCCGAGCTCCGACTCTCCCCACAGATGGGAATCCGGCACCCTCCAAGGGCTCCTGCTGCAGCGTTTGACCACCCTGACAGCAAGAGCTTTTTCCCAATACCACTCAGAGCTTCCTACACTGCCTTCTGCCATTTCTCTGCCCATCTCCCAAAAGACTGTCGCCCCAGCCCCTCTACATCCCCTCATCAGAAAGCTGTAGGAAGCAATAATACTCACTTTCCCCCCTTCTTTTCTGGAGGCTGGACAAACCCAGACCCTTCAGTTGCTCCTCATTCATCATCTGCTGAAGCCCCCTGACCATCTTGTTTGCTCTCCACTAGACTTGCTCTTGTATTTAACTTATTCCTTGTACCAGGGTGCACAAAAACCAGACACAGCACTGCAGGACCAGCCAGGTCCTGTTGGCTACACTCTTGCTAGTGCAGTCCAGGACACGGCTGGCCTTCTTTGTCAGAAAAGCATGCTATGGCCTGAGGTTTAACTTATTCACCAGCATCTGCAGGGCACTTCCTGGCTTCCCAGCCAGGCAGTCCCCCTTTTCCACCCTGGAAAAGGAACTCCACATTCGCCCTTGCTGAACTTCATGATGTTCATATCTGCCATTTCTCCAGCCTCCTGAGGCCCCTCTGGTGTACTGTGTACTCGCCCCAGTTTCATTTCATCCCAAGACTTGCTGAAATTGCACTCCATCCCATCTTCCAGGTCGCTAACAACATTTCACGTTACTGGCCTTGGTATCAATCCCGAGGGATGCTACTAAGGGGTTGGACTAGTTCATTGGCTGTGGCTAGAACTTGCAAAAAAAAGATCACAAATCTTTGAGCCAATTTTCCACCCACCTTATGGCTCATTCGATTCACATCTCACCAATTTGGCCATAAAAATACTACAGGAGACCACACTAAGGGCCTTGCTAAAGTCAAGCTAAAAGCCATTCACTGTTTTCTTCTTGTCAACAGGGCCGATCATCTCAGCACGAAAGGCAATAGGATTGGTCAGGCATGATTTGCCCTTGGTAAATCCATCACTGGCTGGTCACAAATGAGATTTCTCGGAGCTCATGTGCTTGAAGGCAGCTTCTAGGAGGATTTGCTCTATTACCATCCCAGGGATTTGGGTGAGGCTGACCATCCTGCAGTTCCCAGGACACTCACACTTTTCCCTCCTTGAAGACAAGCACAATATTTGCACCAGGAACCTCCTCTGGTTGCTAAGTGTCCTCAAAGTGACATCAATCCTTGGAAGTGCCTTGTCTGGTGTCAGGGACCAATTAGCTCAAGAACTATATCACTGTATTCCTCTACTGTGGGTAATGCTACTGGACTCTGAAACCCAGGAGGCTTGAGGACAGACCTTACTAGTGAAAGCCAAGGCAAAAAAGAAAGGCATCAAGCACCTTTAATTTCCTTTGCCCCAGCCCCAATGAGCAGCAGGCTCATTTTTCATCAGCCTTCTTTGTGTTGGAAATGTACCCAGAGAAACCCTTCCCATAGCTTGTTTCAGCACCATCTGGGCTTTGCCCTTCCCAGCCCTGTCCCTGCAAGCTTGGCCGCTGCCTCTGTGTCCCCCCTGGAGAGTCCCTCTCAGCTTGTGCACTTTTTTTTTTGAGTTTGAGCTCAGTCAGGAGGTCCTCAGCAAACCACGCCAGCTTTCTGCCACGCTTGGGCCCTGTCCCATGCTCTGGGGAGGTCATCCCTGTAGATCAACCACAGCTCCTCTGCCCCCTGCAGCAGTCTCCCACGGGACCTTGTCAAGCAGAGCCATCAAAAAGCCAAAAAACTACTCTTCTGAAGTGCATGGTGGTAATTCTTTAAAAATTAAATTCATAAAGGGCTCCAGTGTGAACGAGGACCAGGTCAGCAGAGGTTTAGAAGCAGTCCAGCTGGAGAGCAGCTGATCAGGAGCTTACTTTAAGCTCAGAAATTTTCAAGGTTACTGGAGTGTCAAGTTGTTAATATTTGGCTACTGCCTTTAGTGGGATTGGGAGAGGGAGTCACACAGCAGCCGAATTCCCCTGAAGCTCCTACAGTCATCTTGTTTCCAAGAAAAGTTTTGGTTTGGTTTTTTTTTCTGGTGAGCCGCTGACCTCCACTTCAATGAAGTGGAGAAGATGGGGGAGCTGCCTACCTTCGTGCACTGCCGTGAACAAAGAACATCTCAGAGGATGCTCAGGTCACGGAACATCAACATTTCTGCCTCTCCTTTGAAAAAAACTTTCCTAGTTTCGTCAGATGAACAACTTTGACCTCCCCAAAAGTCGCTTTTAAGAGAAGCGAGATGATTTCAACCTAGGAACAAAACCTGTTACTATGCAACCTGTTGCCATAGCAACCAGGCATTCGGTCCAGGTCAAGGGTTTGCAGGCTAATGCGGTACCCACATGGAAAGAGACAGCTACTAAATGCACATTACAGAACCTTCGCTTATGCGCGGGGCTAAGCGAAAAATCACTATGTCTGCATCCCTGCTGCTGCTTTTTATTACCCTCATTTTGCTCACGCAACAAATCCTGGAGGTGCTCAGGGAGAAAAGTAGATTAGATGGTTTTTGGAACTGTCACGAAGCAGGTAAGAGCAGAATAGAGAATAGTCATCCGAGAGTCTGGATGAATATATGAAAATTTACTCCTTATTTCAAACCTTTACGCTAGGATAACAGCTACAGTTATCTTTCAAGTACGAAAATGATAAAAAAGGAAGCCCAAACCATAAACTGCTGCACCTACCTTCCATGCCTTTTTCTTAAGATAAGCGACCTCGGTTTGAGCTTTGACAAAAAGATTTTAGAGGCATTTTCAAGGCTGCTGAACTCTGGCTCCTGTTGTACTGAAAAAGTGTAGGGTAAGTGATACAGCAGTACCTCAGCCAGCATCCAAAACCACGTTCCTCCGCTCTTTCCTAACCAGCTGTAAGAAAGCGAAGGGGCTGGCGAGAAGATTAGAAAGGGGTGTCCTTTATGCCTACAGCTTGTGATTGAAGAGGGTCTCCCACCGCCCAGCAGTGACTGTCCTGGCCTGGTCACAGCTCTGCCAGTCCCCTCTGAACCGGGACGGAGGACTTGGCAGCAAGAGCTCTTTCCCACTGACAGCCCACACAAACGGCTCCTCTTACCGAGAGGATGAGCCCTGCATGACACAGAAGCAGACCCAAGAAAGGCATCTAGCCGGGGAGAATCATTTATCCTCAACAGATACATCACCGTCCCGTCATCCCAAGTATTCTTGCAAAATCTAGCAGTGAAACAGAAATATTCAGCAGCAAAACAGGCAACGGAGTATGCCCGAAGGGATCAGTCACATCGCAAATATGTTCCTCCCCCGTGCAACCACGGCAGGACTTCAGCCCCTACATCTCAAAAGCCCTAATGCTCCCAGAAGTAAGCTTTAGGGAAGTGAGGCTTGCCTCTGTTTTGTACAACATTGCTAAGGCCACGCAAAGCCAGTGCAGAGGCAAGATAAAAGGCAGAACGTAAGAATTATCTCCCCTTCAAGAAAATTTTTCAGGGCATATCTAGACATTGCAGGATGAGATAGGCACCTTCTCTCACGATACATAGAGAATTTCAGGAAGTCTCATGCATTCTCCCTGCAGTTTTCAAGGTCTCGTTCTTACAGGTATGACTGAGTGATTCACATCAGAAATCAAAATATTTTGCAATTAACGTTACCTGCAATAGCGTAACACCGATGTGGGAGGCTTTCCTGAAGCACTCCCTGCCGGGCCTTTTTAAGTGTGCTACTTCAAGTGACTACCATTTTACTGCCACACATATCTTAAGAGTAGCCGAAGCCTCGCAGGTGAGTACTTCATCCGAACAGGCTGCTGTCAAGGTTAGTTCACTTCTGCATACTCAACAGTTGAACCATTTTATTCCCACAGTAATTCTTCAGCAATTTTCACTCTCTCCAGCACCCCCTTTTATACCTGTCAGAGCTTTGCTTACGTTAAATCTATAACTCTACCAAGCCTGAGTGATGACATACGTTGTCATTTCCTTACTGCCACTTATAAATACACAATACAATCCACGCTGACCTGGCAGCCACCTCCCACTGCTCCCAAGAATAAAGGGGGGGGCTCATATGGCCAGGGGCCAGCAATTGGAGAGATTGGGATTCAGGGGCATCTTCTGGGCAGACGGAGTGTCTGAGCCCAGCTGCTGGATGGATCCCCCTCGTACAAATAGGTACCTATTTATATATACACATATTCTCACCAGCAGACCTTTACCCTGCTCAGCCAGAGAAGGGATAAGGATACAGCTGCTGGTATTGTCTGTGTTTGTGGGAGTGCTCTGTCTGTGATGTGTGGCCGGCCATGTAGGTATGTACATACGTGGTGTACACACGTGCTCTGTGTGCACGTGCTGACTGGGAATGCATTTTCAGCCTCCCTGCTGCTTGGACATGGGAGCATGGAGCTGCAGCAGTCTCGCCCCTCTTGGGATGTCAGATTCAACCTGGTATTTTCCCCCAACTTAAGCCAGACTGGACTGATGAAGTTCTCCAGAGCTCCCCGTGCAGCAGACTCGGGGATCAGACGTCACAGAGAACATTTCCTCTTTTACAGCAGCAAAGCCCTGAGATGGGGGCTGCAGCATCTGCCTCAACAGAAGTTCTAGGGGACCACTGGCCAGACAGCAGCAGTCACTGTAAAATCAACAAGTTGAAACCTTGAGGTGCCTTCCACACTTACATCTGTGGCGTCAAACACCCAGAGCCCTGGCAGATGCTGTACCAAGGGTGCTGGTACATGTTACAGCCCGTGCCATCACATCTTACTCTCGTATTGTCTGCTCTCGTATGTGGGCAAGATGCATCTGCCTGGAGCAGAGAAAGCAAAAGCTGAACAGTGTGGCTTTTGTTACCGTTGTTGTTTAGAAGGGAAGAACTGCACCAGTGCTCCAATTTAACAGCCTGTTCAAAGGCATAAATAGCCTTTGTTCTGCAGGAAACCATGTACGCACTTTAACCTCTCTATGTGCTGAAGTACCTTTGGGAAGTACACCCAACACAGGCCTCACTAATCTTAACCAAAGGCAGAACCTGAAGAAAAAGGAAAAACAGAAATGAAGGCAAAGAAAAGAAATGTTTGAATGCTAACATGCTGGAGTGAGAGTTTGTGTTTTTGCTCTGCCTCTGCTGCAACCTAGAGATAAAACCAAAGCCCTTCTGCAAGGCAGAGACAGTCAAGAAGTCAACTCCCAACACCGTCCCTTCCTCTTTAAAAACATTAACTGAACATAAGATGACAGAGAAATTTCCTTGAAAACCTGCCAAGTGCATTTACAGTCACCACATTCCAGAGGAAAACGACTGCACCTAGAAGTTGTAGAGCAACCACATACATTTTCCTTGAGAGCTGTTTGTTACGGTCTTAAGTATCAACCCTCCCCAGCGTCTCTCCATCTCTCCCACCCACCTCCCCGGGTACCACAACCCAGGTCACACAGGCTCTGGTAGGTGACTTATACCTTTGAGGCACCAATTCTCACAGAGGTTTGCCAGCAGAAAACCAGTCTCTCATCCTGACTCTCATCCGCTGTACCTTGGAAGCAGCCAGAGCAGGCTTTTCTTCTTAACTTTTAAACGCCACTTGAATAACACACCCAGACTGTTTTACATTTATAGGCAGGCTTACTTGCCCAGGCTTTCTGATTAAATTCTGGTTTTCCAGCTGGCTGCCAAAGCTCAAGTTGATATAGTTGTGTTGAGATATGGCCAGATGCTGTGTTACAGCTGCCAAACAAGCACCTTTACTAAGCAGAAAAGAAAACGCTTATTAAAACACACTTCTGTGACGGCTTAACTCTACTAACTCCAGAGTCCACAGCAGTCCTGACTCCCGTCACAGTAAGGCTGTCCTCCACAGCCTCCAACTCCACACCTGCAGCAAAAAACATCTCACAAAACTAATATAAAGCCGTGAGAGGTACTGGAAGAATCTGAAAATCTGTTTTTAATACATGACATATTCCACCCCATGGAGGACAAAATCAGAAGTGCTGTGAGGTACATGCGTGGGTAGGAAAGACAATTTTGTCCTGTTGCCCTTCTCTGTCTGTAGTCACCCTTTGTGGTTCAGATTTGGTTGCTAGTCTGAAGAGGTGAAACCAAGGCAAATAAAACTTCTGAGATGGAGTCCCAGAGATGTGCAGAAAAGCTAAGCTCTCAGTCCAGCTCATCTGATTGAAACTCTGTCCAGAGATGACTTGTATCATTTCACTTCGGGGGGAAAAATCGGCGATTTGTGCAGGTAGTTTAAATGGTGGACCTCGCCTATTATAAATGCTTTGCATGAGACAACTGATTTCTATAGGTGACAACTGGAGCCAAATTACATTTGGGCATAATTTGGATACTACAATACTAATGCTGAAACTTCCCAGAAAAGAACTGAGCCCGTTTTTGGGCACCCAAAAAAAATAAGAGAAAATCATGAAGGGCTCCACTTCTTACTTTATAAAAATATCCCCTTAAAAAAACCCACAACTGTCATGGATTCTCATTTAGGAACCTCCCGACTATACCAGTTTGTCACAGATGAGTAGAATGCACCTCACTCAAAAGAGAGAAGTAGCAATATGTTTTATTGAGGTAAAATAATAATTTGACAAAGTTCAGTAAATTTAGTGGAATTCAACAAAGTCTGACAGTACTTTCGTAAGGCTCAATAAGCTTGATGGCAAAGTCACCTTTATAAATTAGTACATGGAAGAAACATACAAAGTTGAGTTAGCCAAGCTTACAAAGTTTAACAAGCTATTACTCCCTTACCGGATCTGTTGTGGTAAGGAATCTCTCAACGTTGGGGAATAGGGGATCTCTCCATCACAGGCAAGGAAGGATCTCTGAGTCCCAGGTGGGGAATCTCAAACCTTGAGAGATGTTCCTGCTCAAGGGGAGAATCACCTGGTGGCAGGCTAGATGCAATTCAGCTGCAGCTCCAATCAGGCTCATCCAACAATGTAATGTTGGTAAAAGGTCCTCTCTCTGGCTTGAGGAGCAACCCCTAGAGGCATCCCAGCTCAAGGGGAGACCACCGCCTGCTGCCTATCAGGGAGAGCTTGAAGGCGGCTCACTTAGGTTGTCATATTTATGGGATAAAGCAGTTGGTTCATAGTCCAACCACATGTGATGGAAAGATATGCATGAGACTCCTTGTACCCACAAATTACTTTGTTCCTTCATACATGAGTTTTAGAAAAAACACCTGTTATTTATGCATTAATCACATCATTGGTGTTCCAAATGTACATGTATTGATGTTTACTGGGTCACTGTTCCTTTGTGGGTTTTCAGAGAACAGCTCAGGCCTTTACCTCCTCGGGAGCCTGTACCAAACTACCATTAGTTTGGTTAAGGTGTCAAGTGCATCCTTCACAACAACCACTCCACTCACAGTATCATACTTCTAACGTTAAGTTTCCAAGAACTACTCTGGAGTGAATTACAGAGAGCCTTGTGAAACTTCTGGTGGGTAAATAAACAACTCCACATAACTGCAGCCTCATCACAGCTATTCTTTAACCAAAAGGCTGCACAATTGTATGTGGCTAATTATTACATGACTGAAGCACAGAGAACCGCAAACAGCCCTAAAAATTTCTTCCAGGCTTTAATGTGCTACAACAGTTCTTGAAAGTGAATTTGTCCACGGCGGTAGAAGAAGAGAAGAGCGTTTCAACAAACAACGATCGGTTACTTTGGAGTGAAGTCCACTTTCAGATGAGCACTCAGGAGAGTGAGCAGTCGTATGAAGCTATCAGCAATTCACAGATCCTAATTTTCCATGGCATCAAACAATATTATGGCTACAGTACCAGTCTGTGCCTGAACACAGGCTGGAGAAAATAACCCTGAGTAAAGCTAAAGCAAAGAAGCTAGCTCAAAGGAAAAAAGGCACGAAATGCATCCTCCACCACTTTTTTTGACTTAACACGCATGTAAACACTAAAGCTATCACAGAGTTGAACTCTGCTAGGTCCCTGTGGGCCACGAACCGTGTCCCCTGGCTTCCACACAGAACAAGCAAGCCACCAGAGTAAAACATGAGCAGGGCTAAGCAGCTGAACATAACTACTGAGACTCTGCTTAAACACTTCATACAAAGACATTGCTTTGTTTTGTGCTGACTCTTACCCTTTTTTAAATTGAGAGCTTTTCATGTTCCATTAAAACATGCAACCATAGCTGCATTTTCGGGGAAGCTCTACTTGGAGACACTCACAAGAGGTGTAGCTGGCAGGGCAGGGAGCTGAGACATGCCAATAACCTCAGCACTTTCCCTTCCCTCCCTGCGCTGCTCGTTTCGGCTTTGCCGTGTCACCTACCGAAAGAAGATGTTTCTCCACCTCACTTGACAGATGTACGAACGCTCTGCAGGTAAACTCCAATGCCAGGAGTGGCCTCCAACCCTTTGCTGTAATACAAATGAAAAGTGATGATGGACAATGGCAGAAAAATGTTCTGAAACATTTTCTCAGTCAGTTCACCTGCCCCCGCATTTACCTGCCAATTAATGCAGTCCTTTCTATAAGCATTTTCTTCTTCAGAGGGCCTAATGAATGCAGAGCTGGGCTGGGCAGAAGCAGGGAAGCTGTGTTTGTTTCCAGGCTGTGTTCCTACTTTCTCCCAGAAGTTGACTGGGTGCCCTACACCAAGCAAATCACATCCCCTTCTCCTGTCAGTCCTCCCAGTTCCAGAGCAGGAGAAATCATCTCCCTTGTGTAAAGCATTCTCAGGCCTACTGGTGATAAGCGCAACGTAGGAAAGAGGTATTATTACCACCTCTCTTCTTTGCTGTAGGAAACCCCACACAGATCAGGCATCTAGAAAAGGTGGCTACAACTAAGGTTTGTATTGTCTAGAGAACAAGTCCTATGAGGAGAGGCTGAGGGAACTGGGCATGTTGAGTTTGGAGAAGAGGAGGCTGAGGGGAGACCTCATTGCCCTCTACAACTCCCTGAAAGGAGGGTGTAGAGAGGTGGGGGCTGGCCTCTTCTCCCAAGGGAATAATGCCAGGAGCAGAGGAAATGGTCTGAAGTTGGGGCAGGGGAGGTTTAGAGTAGATCTTAGGAAGAATGACTTTCCTGAGAGGGTGGTCAGGCAGTGGAACAGCCTGCCCAGGGAGGTGGTGGAGTCGCCATCCCTGGAGGGATTTAAGAAACATGTAGACGTGGCACTTCAGGGCATGTTCTAGTGCCCCAGATTATTGATTTGTGAGCAGGTGTGATGTGGTGGGGTGTTGTGTGTGGTGGTGTTTTTGGTGTGGGGTTTGGTTGGTGGGTGCTTTTTTGTGTGTTTTTTGGTTTTTTGGGTGTTTTTTAATGTGGTTGGACTTGATGATCTCAGAGGTCCCTTCCAACCATGGAGATTCTGTGATTCTGTGAAATATCTCTATAAAGCAATGCTATATAACGCATGACACAAAAAAATACATTTTTTCTTTCCTTTCTCTTGCTGTTAAATTCAACTGAAACCTGAACCCTGCAAGGAATTGGATGCACGCTTTGCTTTAATCACGAGAAATTCCATTTATATCAATGAGGATACTCCTTAAAGTACATTAAGAAACATGAGCTTTTTCTGTTTACTGTAATATTAGTCGGCACAAGAACAAAACATATACCCAGCCACAAGTATGGTCTTTTAATATCTTTATGGACTTAACCCAATAGATGATACCTATCTTCCGGTCCACTAAAGGTCACTGCATCCCAGATCTGCAACAGGCTGACCTATTTTGAGAATTCCCCAAAGAAAAAAAAAGCACTCCTGCTATACGCTGCAGTCACCAGAAACCCTCCATCGTTAGCATGACAGCAACTCATAACACCAGAGGCCTGCCACATACTCCCTTCAGAGCAAATAATATATATATATATATAAATTGTAGCTGGTCAGACAAGCGTGGTTTTTTTCAGCCAGCTTTCTCTTCCCCTACCCCAGCAAAAATGTTTTCACCCTTCTAAAATAGAGAGTGATAGAAAGGTTTTTTAATAACTAGATTGAGATAACTTGGGAAGTAGATAACATTTTGCATAACGTAATTTAAAAAATGATGCATGTAATGGCTAACACCTCTGTCATTTTGTCAGCCTGGCACTCCTCGGTAAGGCCTGAAAAATGCAATGGATGCTCTCCATTCCCATTAAATTTTGGAAACCTAGCAATGGCAGTGATTGCTTGAGAGAAGGGAAAAAACAACTGAGACTACTCAAATCCCTCCTAACTTCAGAGCTCAATATTTTTCATGTTATTAGGCAACATAACACGCAAGAATCATAGCGACCAGCCACTGGCCTGCTCCCTCATGAAGAGTTAAGTCTGTAATTCAATGTGATTTAGCAGTCAAGTAGTCCTGACACACTACTCACCTGTTAAAATTGCCCCAAGAAACTGAAAACACCTCTACCAAAATATCAGCCACTAGAGGGGGCGTTTGCTATTCTACCTTAAATCATACCGGTAAGAAACTTAATTAAAAAAAAATAATAATTAAAGGTTACAGGAATGCTGTAAAAGCATACTTCCCACAGTATGGTCCCATGCAAAGCTTTAGGAAGAACAACGCTGTCTTTGTTTATAGCCTGACACATTGCAAAAACAAATTCCACGTCTCCCCTTCCAATTCCTAGGTCTACCCCCATCAAACCCTATGATTTCTGCGAGTAGAGAGGTAGTTTTATATGCCAAGAAGATGGCTAAATTACCCTGCAGTTTTAATTCACCTGTACAGTCAGACAGCTCAGAGCATGCCTAAACCTGAACCTTTCAGTGTGCCACCCCAGAGCCTGACACAGGCGACAAACAAGCAAGAGGGTACAAAATTATTCCTATCTACAACTGTCTGCTTCTTTACAGATCCACCATCACCAGATTTAGTATTCCAAAAAGTCTCCAAAAGAACCTAAAAACCAGCCATCGAGTTGGGTCCAACTGCAAGCAAAGCAGAAGATTCTACTTGGCTCAAGCCACTCCCAACGGCTTTTGTATTAAAAACAGTATTAAAAACACATCTAAAGAGAAATGAAAATGTATTGCAACTCCCAGATCAGGTATTCTGATCTTTCACATGGATGTCTAATGAATACAAAACTCATTAAAAATTATAATCTGACTTGAAAGTTGGGTCCATGCAGTAACATTAGCTGGAGAAGGATAGAGGATGGACTGCCCCAGAGTACTAGGGACACTGGAGGTTCTACATACTTTGTTAAATCTCATTGGTTTGGGACCAGTGAAGCCACTAGCAGCGCCTCCAACTCATGACCCCCAACAAAATCTCTTTAAAAATAACTATAATTGGTGAATAGGCTTTAAAAAATCTTTAACTCCTCACGAGCTGCCTTCAAAGTTGTGGAGTTGAAGGTTTTACTGATACTGTATGCCTGCTCAGAGGAGTATTTTAAATACACAACCTATTCAGAACGAGCATGGCCATGTAATCAGGATGAAACACAGAAGTACCACTCTTTTCATTTCCTCTGCCAAACGGATCTACTTGATGTGGGACGGTATTTTACTTACAACTGTGGCTGAACAAATGGATAATCTCCCATCAAAGGCAGGGTTGCCACAACCACCTAACTTTGCAACAAATAGAACAGCTACTGCAAAGGTTCAGGACCAGACAACACTCAGATAACCGGATATTTTTTTTCCTGCAATGTTTTGGTGAAGTGATTCAACAGTTACTTTTATAAGATAAGAGCTCTGTCCCTTCCTCAAGCCCATGCCTCTAACTGCACCTTCCCTTTAAGTGACCAAAGAGGTCACTGATATCTGAAGAGAGTGGCTATACTGAACTACCACAATCCTGTGTTACCAATGGTAACGTTAAGGTATTTTAGAATTTAACAGCAACCCTGCTCATTACTTTATTCAGCCTTGCAGCTGTTTAAAATCTCAGTCTAAATCCCTTCTTTCCTCCTTACCTTCTGTCCTGGGTTGAGAGACACAGGACTAATTTTTCTTCTAATACTGGGGAAAATTGTACTTCTAGAAGACTCTAGTGTCTGAATTTGTGAAAATATTTACTTTATAGCCAGCCAGGCTCTGTGGGATTCAAGGTCTTGGTGTTTTCGAGCCTGGCCAGGTGCAGGGACACGGAGGAGCAAGGCCTGGGCATTTGACCCAGGCTGGCCAACAGGATTATTTCATACCATAAACGTCACATTCAATATAAATTAGAAAAGTTTGCTGCGTAGCTCTCTCTCCCTTGATGGCAGTGGGTCCAGAGAACTCCTTGCCCCAGTGCCGGAGCCCTGAGGCCTTCCCTTCCTCCTGAAGCCATTGCACTCGCAGTGTCCGACATTTGCTGCCCACTGCTGGGAGTGCACAGCTTCCTACTGATATAACTGGCTGAGTATAACTCCTGTATCTTATATCAGTATCGGGATTAATACTGGTTCTTTAGTATTATTGTTAATTGTTTAGTCTTAGTCTATTAAATCTATTTATATTTCAACCCTTGTGCTTCCTTCTGTTTCCCGATTCCCCTTCCCGGGTGGGGAGGGGTCATCAGGTAATAGAATAATTGTCTAAACGACAATAGACTGTTATGGTTTTTTCTCAAACCATAACACCTTCTGCTAGTATAACTCAACAAAGCATTTTGAGGTTCTAGGAAAGAAACTCACTATATAAGACTAATTTCTATTATTTAAGTCATTCACATCTCAGGCATGACTGTGGCCTTCCCACAAACTGGGTTTCAGACAAATCATGTCTTTTTTATCATTAGAAATGGAAAACACAAGGCATCCTACATTAGTATCATAAACACAAACACTACACGTGTATATTTGTAAGTAGTGACTGTTTTACAGATGCCTGCCTTAGCTATTGGACAATAAATGTGTTCTTCCCTCCCATGGTCAGACATGCAGATATATATATTTATACATACAAATATATATACATACACACATATATATATGAAGGCAGCAATGGAGCCTCAGCAGCTCAGAATATGTAACTGACATCTGTCTTCCACTAGGACCCATTGGCTTTGGTAAGGATTTAATTGAGTCAGAGAAAGAGCATAACAGGGTGGCCAAACAATGGCTTGTGAGGCAGACACAGAGGTCACAAGCCATTTGGACTCCACCTGCTTTCAGGCTGGATGGTTTTTCCTCCTAACCACACGGATTTTAGTTCGGCAGTCCGGAATAGGAACGCTTATTCCAGATAGGCATATAAGCAAAAATAAGATGATGTAGGAGCTGGAAATTAAAAGTAATAATAATAACGAGCACTGTAAAGGAATGTACTTCAAAACTCCTTTTGTTAGAGTGACAGAATGCTTTGGGTTGGAAGGGACCTTTAAAGATCATCTAGTCCAACCCCTCTGCCATGGGTGTGATGTTTCCCCTTTTTCCTGTCACTGGGGACTTTGCCTAATTGCCATGACTTTTCAAGTATGATGCAGAGTGACTTGGCAACCGCATCAGTTCTCCCTGCTCGTGATGACTCGCTTGATCAAAAAGGCCACCTCTGTCAGCAAGGCAGTACGAGATCCCAAAGGTGAAAGATGAAGAGCTGAAGCCTCATTTAACAGTCACTTAATTAAAACAAACTCGATCTCCAGGGTTATCGGCGCCTTCATGCTTCCTTAGGAGCTGGTAACTTAGCAGCATCTAGGATAGGAGGACTTCCCCTCCCGTGTTTTAAAAACAGGAACATTGTGTTTCTGGTATTACGGGACATTTGATGCTGGGAAGGTACCAGCCAATTGATGGGGATGGTGGTAAGCTGCAGTGGACCAGCAGCATTTCTGAAAGGTGCTCTTTCAACAAGACTACGTGAACGTAAGAAAAACTGATGACCCTGCATTTGGAAAAAGAGAAAAAAAGTGCATCATGCATTTCCCTGGTGCAAAATCAGGCTTTCTTCAGAGACAGCAGGAAATAAAGGCTGTGTTCTCCATTCCTGCCCCTCTGGAGAAAGCAGCATCCTTTCTGGTGGAGTCTTAACAGAAAAATTGGGCTCAGAGCAGCCAGAGAATGAGGTTGCAACAGTCCCTGACCAGCAGGCAAGAGGAAACAGGATGTGAGTCTTTTCTCTTCCCTAAAACAGAGGGCCAGCTGCCATCAAACCACTTTAAGGCCTGTTTATATTATGATATAATATTGATATTTTATGGTTCTTTTGCTGCGTTTTCACTGTGTCTATACTGCAAATATTACTAGCCCAGGCTGGTTGCCACCAGTACCTACCCAGAAAGGACTGGGTTGGAAACACCTACCAGAATACTTTTATTTTTAAGCTGTAAGCAGAGTCAGGAAAACGACCTGCTTATTGTGAAAAGATTTATTCAACAGCCCTTAGTCTTAAGACTTCATTACAAATGCTGGGCATATGAGAACAGACAGTATGTCACCTTTGTAAATTCTGGGCTACATGCAAGGATAGGTATTCCACTTCACTACGCAAGAAAGTAAATGTAAAATAGATTTCCAAAAAATCAAACTTTTGCTCAGCTGTTGCCATTTGAGAAGATTACAAAGTCCAAATGAAAAACATGTTTCCTAGAGCAAACGTGTCCAGCAGCGGCTGGTACCGGTTACCCTGACTTCTGGATGATGAACCTAAATATCTCAGGGCTGTTTCTAACACATGCTGCCCTCCAGGTTACTCAGACTGCATATTCAAGTACTCCATACTTAAAAAAACAGGCCAGCGTACTCTGTCTTACACCAGACACCAAGAACAAAAGCAAAGCCCATGGTCACCTCCAATGCCAGAACTGTACTCCCCTAGTCTATTGCCCCAACACTTAACAGTGATTTGTAACCATCACAGAGTCCAATCTTCCCCCTTTCCTGCGAGTTCCTCACAGGTTTTTGCCGCTAGAGAATCATAGCTTTAGAAGAAGACAGAAGTCTGGAGTTAATTTGCCGCCTCCGTCCAAATTTTATTAATCTGATTTAATGGGGACAAAAAAAAAAATCTCAACCCTTTATATATTTGTATCTGTCACCAAGACTAAACCTAGAGAGATCTATACAAACACGCTGATCTCACTGCCAGCTGCACACAATTGTGCTATGCCTGAGAAAAATTAGCAAATTACTCCCAAGACAAGTAGGAGCAAGCCGCCGCGGTCTCTAAATTCATCACCAAATAACAGACAAACCAGTCTTCTCTTGCTAATCCATGTCAGAGCCTGCAAAAGACAGTAAATACTCACTGAGGGCTGTTCTCCCTAGCAACGGAAAGGTCCACAAAGCTTTATGGCTTCTAGCACAGCTGAAAAACATACATGGCATTTCAGCTAGAAGGACAGCGGTCTCAACTTTTCCCCTCGCATCCTGCACCACTTCTTTCTCTCCTTTAGGGATTACAGGATTATTTAATAATTCCGTATTCTTTCTGGCAGCTTTCCTCTCCTCTCATTCACAGGAACAAAGGTAAGGACAAGACAATAAAGGAAACTTTTCTGCCTACACATTTCACTAAGAGGGAAAGCTAATAAACAGAGCAACCTTACTTGAGCCAGGAGAATGGCTTGCTTTACGAGCCATTGTAGTGCAGCCTTTAATTTATCATTTAGGATAGTTACTATAATATAGCAAGAACACTAGTTGCCCCAAACAGGGTCTTTCTAACTGGTTTATAATGCTATACTGAGACGAAAGAAAGGGATTAAAAACACAAAAAAACAACAACAAAAAGAAAAAAGAAACTTCTTTTATGCTAACTGTTGAACTCCTGTTGTTTAAGTGGTGGATTGCACTCACCTGGAATAACAGGATTAGCAAATGCATTTCATTATCTTTCCCAGTCAGGTGTGTTTTCTGCAAAGCTTTCTAATTAGCACAGCAGAGCTCTGTCTGGGTTGCAAACATTAGTCTGGAGAACCACTAAGTTCAGTTAAACACAAAGCCAAAGCTGCTTTTGTTTAGTAGAGAAGAAACAGGTCAAATGTCGATTTATATTTTTATTGCAAACCAGGACGTGCAAGTTTCAAGATTTAAACCCAACAGTTTGGCCTTACACGTGTTAAGAACACTTTCCAGGGTTCAAGGCTAACTCCAGAGGAGAGGGACAGGCCCTCAGCAAACTGTGTTCGACTAAATTACAACAGGGCATGTACACATTCATGGTTTGGTGGGTTGGTTGGTTTTTTTAACTACAGGATTAAGCTGCTAAGTGCCTTGGCTTTCAGACTGGTTTTCTTCCCTACGCCCCATTCCCTCCCCTCTAAGTAACCTTTTTTACACCTTGCTTAATGAAGTTCAAGCATAATGTAAGTTCTTTCACTACACTGAGCACCACCTGCAAGCTTCAGATAGATCTACGGTTGCCTGAAAATTAGAGGTGACCGAGTTATACCTGGTCCTGCTTAAGTTGATGTGGCTGTTCCTGTGTCAACCACAGGAATTCCTTTCCCGGGGAGTTATTCTCCCACTGCAAACACTGTTTATCACATCTATCCAAGCTCTTCCTGATAGTTTCTCCACTCTTTCCAATTTTGGCTTACCTCCTGTTGCCTGACTGGTGCTTACCTAGCCAAGGATGGCAGCACAGACAGAGCTTTCGTGGACCACACCAGGGCTAATGGAAAACACCCACTGAAGCTTCCTACAACAAACCTGCACAACACACAGTGCGATACCCTCTCTACAAGCCATATGAAACCGAGGTGCCTTCAGAGTCAGCATTAAAAAGCAAAAATGCCAACATGCGTTCCACTCCTGCATCTTAACTGAAGCCCTGACACTCAAGTGCAAGATGGGAAGCGATTCTAGTTTTAATTCGAAAATTGGTCCCTTAATTTACCCATTCTTCTTCGCTTGCTTTGACAAGGCAGTTCATTTTTAATGCAGAGACAAAGTGGCCCTTTTCTCATCCTGTTCTCATCTGCTGAGCTTAGTTTCTGGAGTCTGCGGGTAGAGCAGACGTTCTTCATTAAAAAAAAATAGTTGGTCCTTTGACATCTGAAATTATGTCTTTCAGAGCTGAACATGGTGGTCTTTTGGGGATTTTGGAGTTTTTTTGAGGGCATGAGGACTGGGTCTTGAAACATCCAGTTAGAACTACAATTTGGAAAATAATGAGCACACTAAAAACAAGAAGTGGAAAACTACAACGACTGAGTCTCCTTTTTAGGTATACAAAATAAGTATTGCCATTCCTTTAAGGGTAACAGAAACCATACTTCATTGGCTTAAAATCTAGTTGCTCACAAACCGTAACTCAATTCACTGTCTAAAGAAACTGTGAGGTTGATATTAGAAAAGTTTGTTGACCGTGTGCATGTAAACCCTGGAGGACAAGCCCAGAATCGCCAACCTTCCAGTATAAGGGAAGTTCCCTGATCCAAGAGGAAGAATCATATCAATCATTAATATTTCACCATCAATTAGTGAATATCTAAGTCGCACACACTGCTTGTGACAATAGTTTTTAGTAAGATTTTTAACTAAGGCTTTCTTATATGTACTGAAAATGATTTTAAGTATTTGCCTATTGCTCTTTATTTTGTGAAGATTAAAATTCAAGTTGGATTTTTATTTTTGAAAGAGATTTGCCTTTATTTTCCCATTTATCGACACAAATGAAAGAAAGATGCTCAAACACTATGTAACTGATTTTTGGCACACTGTCATTCCGTGTTAACACCTGTAATCAGACAACCAACAGCTGAACAACTGCCCTCATTCCTGGAAAATTAATTTGGCAAACCAATGCAAGGAGTTTGATAAAAATGATTTCGCATAAAATCAGTTCAATAGACTGTTGCCCTAATTAACACTAGCTTGTTTTTTTTTGAACAAGCTCCAACACAGAAGTTCAGCAGGATGCCAGGAGAGTTATATAAAGGCTACGCCTCTCTTCTGTGTGTAGACTCAGCCCTGATGCTTGTTTTCTTAAGATAGCTAGATATTGGTGGTAGCTGGCGCTAGATCATAAAGTAATTATTAATAAAGTGTCAATGTGCTCTACATGTGGATTCTGTACCGTATCTGAGAACATGGAATCACCTTTCTCCCACCATGGGCTGTCTGGAATATTGTCCCACCCTTCACAAAGGGGACATATTCTCATCTCTACTTTCCCTACAGGTAAACTGAGGCACAGCAAAGTTAATGGTCTGCTGTTTCAGAATAGGGGGGGGCAAACACCTGCAGCAAACATGGATTTTAGCAAGCTTTGGAGGAAGCTCAGCACTTCTAGAAACAACCCCAGAAGACGCTTGGTAGGAAAGGTTTTGAATGACCTTTCACGGTCCCACCAGGCAGTGCTCTGGCCACCCAATGATGCTGCATGGCTGTCCCCACATCATTTACAACCCCCATACTCTGTTTTACTGCACCTTCTTCCAAACAAAAGGGCTTTTTCTCTTTTCTTCCTTTCTCACTGCTTCCCCCCGCCCTTCCCGGCATGCTGGCCTGTCCCCTCTGCTGTGGTGGGCGCCTTTGGAGCAGCCTAGGAGACAGTGACTTGCAGGGCTCCCCCATTCCTTCACAACCCAGGGTGGGGAGGGGGGGAAGCAAGCAACCTTGGGAAGGGTAGAAAGTGTGGGGGGGTCAGGAGCCGAAAGCGGTGCTTCCAAGCCCTAATTACAGTTAGCGGAGGATTAAGTAATAGTCACTAACCTCTTGGGCTCGCGGAGGAGAAACGTGATCCCCCTTTAACTCTCCTCCGCTCCCTGCAGCTCCTCCTTACACAACCGGCTGCAGCTCCAGCATATCAATGCACGGCTGCTATCGCTGCAGCAACACCCCCTTGGCCAGGAATCCAATAACGACACTATAGGGGCGGGCTATAGCTGCCACAGCAGGAACAGGCACCCGGGCTGGGAGATCTGGCCTAGAAAACCCCAAGGACACGGCTAGCGAGGGCTGAAGCCCACCCAGCGGTCACCCCAGGCAGGGACTCTGCAGAGCCCGGCCATGGGATGGCTCGCAGGCAGCGCTGCATCAGCGGTGCCGGTGGCCGCCCAGCTGCATCCATAGGGTTTTACATCCATAGGTTGAGTCCCTGCTCAGGAAACTGGGAGGTTCAGCGGTGCCAAGCGGCAAAGAAATCATTCTGCGCCTGGGTTTCCCCCAAGAAAGCTGCCACCGGGAAAGACAGACCCAGGCCAGGTGTTAACACAAGCTCTTGCCCAAGATTATTTGTCTCCCTTCCTGCAGGAACTGCTTCCTGGCCCATAACGTGCTGGGATTAAACACTAGCTTTTCCTTCGAGAGCAACTTTTTACCCAGATCTTCCTCGCAGCCTCTTTACTTGTTGTTTCTTATCTACACGAAACAGGACTTTCAGCCACTCCATTCGGGGCTTGGAAGATAAAAGCCCGGGGAGGGTGCAGCTATTTCCCCCCAGGCCAGCAGCTCCTGCCATAAACAGGGAATGAAATAAGGAGGGTCTGAATTCCATCCATTGGGCATTTTCCCGTCAATAAAACTGTGTCACGTTGGGACTACAGGTACAAAGAACCAAATTCTGTACTCATTCCCCTCAGATGTAAACAGAAATAACTCTGGACAAATCAGTAACTTTTTTTTTTTTTTTGCGCTGTGTCCCGTTCAACCTGTTTCTGGCAAATCTTGGGGCGTGCTGTGTCTAAGTAGTAATACCCTAAGTAGTCTGTCTTGCTCCTATAAAAATTTAAAATTCAAAGCAGCTCTAGATTCCTTAAATTCTTTACTCTGAAATTCTGCAGGTTGGGAATCTAAGAGGGATACACCCTTCTTTCCATCTTTTCCCACTCATTTCTTCTGACCAGTTCCTCACCAGCCAAGATTCGCTTAGAACTCACTTGGAACTCCTTCCAGCTACATCTGGCTTTTCCAGAGTCACATTTTCTGAGCCAGCTATGGGGTTTTAAATTCGTGCATAACTTCCCTGGTCTAACATAACTTTCATCTGAAGACGGGTTTATGCTGACGCTACTACGCTGGATGTTTCAAATATGTCACAGGATGTTTCAAAATTCTTTCCTTCCCCTCGCAAACACCCTGTAGTACCACAACCTAACGCACAGCTCGACGTATCAGCAGTTCTAATTACAGTCGTGACACAACTGCAATGAGCAGGAGCTCCAGCGAGTAGCTGAAGAATTACATGGAAGACTAATGAGCAGGAAGTTTGAAGCCCGTCAAAGCATGAAATGAAGGTCTGCAACATACGTGTGGTGTTGCATAAAGGAGGCTTGGCAGAGCAGGAGATTTAAAACATTTAAGAGATGGGACATTTAGGAGATTTAAGACATTTAAAAGATATACATCATGAGTTCAACATATGGGACTGTTAATGACTAGCCTGTGACTGTATGCTTAGCATAAAGTAATGAATCAATTAGCACATGATAGGAAACCGTAACGAATAGCAGAACATATGAAAGAATGCATATGGGAGTGATGAGAGGCAGATGTAACTCACAGCCCTTGGAGTCAGGGACAGTGCCCGCGTTTGTTCAGCCACGTGTTCGACAGGATGCGAGACCCGTCTGATCTCTTAATTAACATTGTAAAAAAAAAAAAAAACCAACACAACCCTGCTTTCTGGATGGATCAGCTCCCAAAACCAGGTGGGAATGGCAACAGGAAGCCAAACAGGAGCGCACAACTACCTCTTTCCACCACACCGTGGAGTTAGCTTACCTTAAACCAGTCACCTAACTGCTGGCTGCTTGATCCCTGCATACAGCCTCCAGCTCACTCTGCTGTAAGTTTATTTATTTATTCAGATGGCTAGATAACAAACCCAACATTTAACTCCACTCCAGGACTGGTCAAGATTGGGGGGAGAGGGGGGTGTTTCTCCAGAGGTGGAACGTGAGCTCTGGAGGAGC
>JAHREE010000362.1:373934-394485 GCA_033628505.1 Tringa tobata | reverse complement strand
CTTACGAAGGCGACAGAGGTGACAAGAGAGGCACTAAGCGGGCAGCAGGGCGGTGAGGGGAGCCGTGCGGGCAGGTGGCCGCGGGCCTGCTAAGCGAGGAGTCTTAGACCTGTAAGAGGATGAGCAAACGCGGTAATTAACACACGCATCATCTCACAGCGCGATTATACCGGGACCTCGTTAATGGTAATTGCGCTTTAAATACACCTCACCAGCTTTCAGGAGTGGGATGCGAGGCGAAGCTGTCTCGCAAGCTACAAAGCAAGCAGAAAAACACTCAAGCTGCTGTGGAGACCCGCTGTTTGTAAGGCTGGTTTCACCCACTTCAGTGCTGTTTCCAGAGGCGGTGCTGCCCGAGGGAGCTCCTGGCCGGGTGGGTTTGAGGTGGGGGAGGCGTGGGGTGCCATCGCCTCAGCCCCACGGCCACGGGCACAGAGAGGGCCACGGCCGGTAAACCATCCCTCAGCCCCAGGGATGGTAAATCAGCAGGCCCCAGGCCTGCAGCACTCGGGGCTGTGGGAAAGCTGGGGGCAGAAGCACAGCCAGCGGAAACACAAAGGAATAGCGTAAAGCCAGTCAGTGGCAGCAACTCCCCCACGTTAAGGAAGAAAAACTACAGCCGAATTGGCATGGTCAAGTTTGGTCTAACTTGAGAAGCGATCCGAGTCGTCTTGAGTACATTTAGTATTTTTTCGGACGCTGTGAGGAAAATGAATGGCAATGGTTCTTTCTCTAAAAATTGGGACTCTCCAGGTTAAGGTAATTCCTGTAACTAAACCAGGCAAGGTGTCCCTCATCCCTGTTCATTGGTGAGGCTGGTTCCTCCTGCCTCCCAGTCTGGTTGGTTTCAATTCAGTTACTTTCTGGTGATTTACACCGACCCTTAAAAGCAGGAGCGCGTAGCATGGGGTATAAGAGTGAGCTGGATTGCTTCCTCTAGAGCCAGTTTTCCATATACTGAAGTGTTGAAACAAGAACAAAAAAATGAGCCTCCCCCCTTAGGCCGGCCGCACAGGCTGGAGTAATAGCAGGCTGTGACAGCAAGATGGCCCTATTCCACTGCCCAGCTGTACCTCTTCTGTCGGGTGTAGGCATCCCCTGGCTTTCAGAAAGTTAGTTTTCCAGTGCCTCACGACTTTCTGGAGATGGCACACCGCTGCAAGAGGGAGGGAAAAGGGGCATGAGCACCCTTTCCAGCAGCAACTCGCAGCTGCGCTTGAATGCAGTCTTAAACTGCACCTATTCTTTGTTCTGACTCTTTTTTTTTTTTGACTCAAATGTGAGCAGTAGGCTGATGTTTCATAGCGTGTAGTAGCCCGTGTTGAAGGTTTTCAGACTTGACTGGGGGTGTGGTAAGGAAAGATGCGTGCATGTCGACAGATAACAAAATACTGCCTTTCTGGCAGCTTGGTGCCGAGAGATCATCTTGTCTTAGTTCAGACTTGACAAGAATTGCTGCCCTTGCTAGCTCAACATAATAATTTAAGGTGTCAAAATATCCAAAATCAGCCAAATTCCATTAAACATAGAGTGCAAAGAAAATTTATCTTAAACAAGCTATGTAGCAATTTTAAAATTGTTGCATTTATTCCCCTGAAGAAGAAAGGCTTCTCAGCAAGGGGGTGTGGGGGGTGAAGAGGTTAGTCAAACTTAATGTGTCATTTTTTTGTTAGATGTGCTTTAATTTAGACTACTCTAAATTGAATGAAAAAACATGGAGAATGGAGATAAGGAGCTTTTGGGATTAAAAGAAAAAAATAAACCCCAAACCCTTCATTACTATCTTACAGCTTTTTCTAAGTAGCACTTTGCTGTTGCAGTTCTGAAATTAATGAAGTGTGCATGGATTATTGCTGCATGTATTTTACTTCAAAGCTGGTTATTCCCCAGAAGTCAGAGGCTTTGCATATCTGTTAATATAGTACTCGTCAGGCCACTTTTCTAACACAAACTTCTGGGTTTTGACTCCGTGCCAGCAGAGGAAAATAACATCCTTACCTTTGCAGCTGTGACCACAAGATAAAATCGAGCAGGAGGAAGAACTGATGCTGGGGGTTGTTTTCACTACACTTAAAGGCACCTTAAGTGTTGGAGCTCACACAAAGACACAGGCCCGAGCATGCCTTCTCTAAAAACATGGCTGTAAGGGCACTTGACCTTTCTTTTATACCTGCCAGGGTTTAGCCAGCACAGGTGAATGCAACTTATCTGATAAACAACATAGCTCCATGCGAGTGTTGTTCTTGCCCAGCAGTTTCTCTCATTTGCCTCTACTACCTTACCTTGTCTGCAGCACAGCCCTTAGAGCAGCTCCGAGGAGGATTTGCTGGCAACCCAACTTGGGGTGGTTCTGCAAATTCGGAGAGAGCTCTAGATGCAGACCTAAAGGCCGCATCAGCTTTAGTCTGCTTTTGCGGAGACACCTCACCGCTCCTCCAACTCCCAACTGCACAAGTGCCAGAGAAACAGAAGTCAACAAGTGATGTGTGTGAATGCTTGATCTGGAAATGCTTGCATATTCAAGCAAGGGGGAGGGAAGAAAGGGACTTAGCTGGATTTTTGTATTTGTCTATAGTGCTGTTAGTGACTCAGTCTACAGTTTTGAGCTGTGATTTTTGCATAACTGAGGAGGTTGCAGAAAAAGGCTGTATTGTTCTCAATTTCTGGAAGTAAGCAGCAGTTACATGACCATACAACTAGAGTGGGAGCTAACCTCTTGAAGATGCAGTCTTACTTTTTTTTTTTACTACTATTATAAGGAATGGAAACTATTTTAGTTTCTTCTGAAAAGCTACCTGAAAACTTGCAATTTTACTAACACTGTTCCTGTTGTCATTTCAGCATTGCTTCTTAGTCTTTCCCCCCTTGAGAGCAACGTACAAAACATCACCGGCTATTTATACTGACATTTGCTTTTAAGCCTGTTTCAGGGATGCTTTCTGCTATTAGAGTCTCTTTAGTTAAGTGATGGAATACTTTCATCTGGTGGAGCAGCAGTGGTGTGTTTTTTGTTTTGTTTCAGAACTGTACAGCAGTAATAAGAGTTATATTTAAACCCTCTTCTTCCCCCAAGGCAGGGTAATTTTCTTTTCTTGGTATTTACATATTTTCATTAAGTGATTGCACAGCCTACCACTAGCTAAAGTACATAGTCCCTGTTTCCGGAGCTGTCTCAAGAGTACTCTGCATGTCCTCAATACATAGCAGATAATTTGGGGGGTTTGGCCCCTTCCCTGCCTTTCTCACCCCTCCCTACACCCAATAAAAAGTCGCTCCTGCTATTACTTTGATCAGTACAATAAACATTGTAAGCCCAATTATCCATTACCTAAAACTGTACTCTGCCATCATGTTATTAGACCTCTCCTAGATCAAACTGGAGGCACGTGAACAGGGAATGTTTTCCTTTTTCATATCTGTAGCTGTATCTGCTTTGAAGAATGGCTTTGTAAACTTCTCCCATTAACTAACAAAGAGATAGAAATCTTCCACATCACTGTGTGCCTGCTCCAGATGCGGATTAACTTCGTTAATGGCAGCAGTAATCTCCCGGTCTGTCTGGCAGGTGTTGATCTATGCTCCAGCACTAGTGTAGATGCTCACTTTGATGATGTTAAATGAGTTAGAGCTAAGAGTGTGCTTTTGGAGCAGATCGCCTCCCATAGGTGGGAAAGTCCATGAGAGCAGTCAGGAGTTAGCCTAAACAAACCACACACACAAACCTCACATAGCAAGAACACAGCCCTCAGCATCAGTTATTTTCATTTACAGACCTGTACTTACTCCTGATGTAGATATAGCCGGTGGTAATTAGGAGATCAGTCTAGCATTAAAATAATTAGAAATTGATGTATTGAACTCGCCCAGAAGGAAGACCTATAAAGAATGGGAACATCCCTAGGAAAGGCTGATCCAACAGAAGCCTAACACAGTCCGAAAGACCTCAAACCAGTGCTTTCCAGTCTTTTAGCACTCTACAGGAATCTCTACAACTGCTTGTGTGGTGTAAACGCAGGGTGGTACACCGAGATCTGGACTACTTGAAAAGATACACTCACCTGAACAGCATGCATTTTAATGTAACATGAAAAATCATTCACCTGAGGCTGGGAAATACATATAGGGTACTTAAGAGGTAGGAGAGAGTATGAAGATACTCAGAGTGCAGAGCCATTTGTAGATATAGGGTAACTAGACTGCCTAACGAGTTCACTTCTGGCAGGTGGTAAGCAGTAGGAATACAGGTCTTGCTAGAGACACAAATTATTGGTGAAGTGGGGATTTGCGTCCTGGTCATGGCATAAGACAACCATGAAAGTAGTGTTAACATTAAAACCAGGCACAGGAATGTAAGTTACAAGATTAGAGAATTGCAAGAACCTACCCTGGAAAGGCTGCTGGGTAAGAGTGATTAGGCTTGATTAGATGCACTTAAGGCAATTTAGCTGCACTTCATATAGGTGGGTTAGAGGTTGCTGCTGAGCTGCTCTTCAGCAGACTGAGGAAAAAAGTCTAAGCCAGTAGGAGATACTAGCCAGGTAAAAAGTCAGGGATAACGTAGATGGACACACAGTGGGGAGAACAAGCCATGAAATACCTTATTTAGTGGCACTGTGCTTTTTCTGAAGTCGTAAAATGAGGAATGGTATTGTCTTAAAAAGTCCTTCAGGTCTTGTCATCTCAATGCAGACATCGCTAAGTAAGGGTCTTTGACTTGCATACTCTCATCTCCTGTATCATTTTCTTCTGGCCCCTCCACAAAATTAGACCTCTCCAAAACACATTATAAGCATTTTTTCAGGGGCCTTCCCTGAAAGCAGCCTTGCCAAGCAGTAGACAGAATGTTTTTTTCCTCTATGCTGCCTGCCCGCATTATCTCCAGCCATAGCATGAGGCAGACTCTAAAGAAACATTTGCAATGTTTGAGGGAAGTGGTTGTCCAGTAAATGCATTATTAATGAATATGCAGAGGAAGGAGACACAGTCTATATGTCTAAGCAAATGACATGGCACTGTTTTCAATTACTTCAAGTATCAGGCATTTAACTGGTAATCAACAAAATCTTTAAGCTTGCATCTTACCGTCATTTTCTCCTTGGGATCCAGGGAGCTGTAACACAATGTAGGTCATATACCAACCCATTTTGACTACTGAATTTAGGTGGAAGAACGATGTTGCTTATTCCACTAGGACTGGAAAGAAACTGTAAGCACTTAGAGCTACAGCATGAGCTGCTGCAAGAAGTTAATGAAAATCCTCTGTTAAACTGAAAGTAAAGAAGCCCATATAGGTTATTAGAGCTGCAGCTATCTAAGCAAATCCTGGCATCCAGGTACATTTCCTTGGGTTTTACTGGATGTGTACAGTTGTGGGTGCAGCTGTACAAGCAGTGAGAGAGAAAACTAAAAGCCTACATGCTTCAGAGCCTGCCGTACAGTTAGAAAGATACAGCATCGTGGCAGAGGGAAAGTTGCTGTGAGTAACTTTATCATTACATTTGGTCTAGGCACTTGCATAGGCACAAGGCTGCTTTAGAAGTGCTGGTTTGCTATCATGCAACATATCTACGCGTAGCACAGGTAGAAAGCCTACCTTAAGAGGTGGCTTACAATACATAATACCTCTAAGTACAATAAATAGTACCTCTAAGATTCCCTGTGCTGTACAGGAGTACATTAATAGATTCTGAGTGGAAGCCATCACACACCACTTGGAAAAAGGCAAGTAATAACTTACTAAGAGGCTGTATCCACCAAATAACAGACTTCAATCCTTTTTTAGAAAAGTAATTAAATAAA
The DNA here is from genome assembly GCA_033628505.1 of Tringa tobata. Taxonomy (NCBI): domain Eukaryota; kingdom Metazoa; phylum Chordata; class Aves; order Charadriiformes; family Scolopacidae; genus Tringa; species Tringa tobata. The sequence goes on along the minus strand of JAHREE010000362.1, from coordinate 388,686 downwards.
ACTTGTATCCTACCACACTTTCACTTAGTTTCCTACGTAGAGTAGCTGTAGACTCTTGCTGTGAAAGGACTCCTGGACTAGATGCTCCCAGGTACCTTCACTCAAGTTTTGATGCCTATCACCTGCTACTCTTTATAGCCTTTCTCTTTCCAGCCTCCCAGGTGCAAAGCTTTCAGTTGAAAAAGGTGCTTTTTAACTCTGCCTTACCTAGAAGTGGTGAGGGGCATGTTTTGCCAAATCTTTATCCTACTAGGTATGGAGGACTAATTCTGAAAAAAAATATGTTGTCTGAATTTCTGTTACTTCCTTTTTTTTTCCCAGTCAGGAATTAACAAAAAATTCCCCAGACTTTTGAGTAAATGAATTCAACTTCAGGGATATGTACGAGTTATCACCACTGTTAAACACATGGTGTTTTCTTCCCATCTTTATTACAAAATCTACAGTCATCTCCACGCTGCTTCCATTTAATTGGAGTTTTGCCACCAACTTAAATAGGTAGCTCAGGTCCAGATTCATTAACAGAATGGAAAGATTTACTCCAAGTGTGGGATGTAGTAGAAAGATGGTTAGAAGCTGAGTAGTTGCTTTTACATGGTGAGCATGCCCTGGCTTGATGAGGTTATTTCCTGAACCTAAACTGTAAACAGGCAACCGTGCAAAGTCGCAAACCTGCGTATGGGCTGCTGGATGCACCTCTTGGAAATTCTGACAAAAGCTAACAATCTTCACCTCACTGAAGTTGGTGAAACATTTTCCGTGTACTTGACTGGAGCCAGGGTTTTGCTGTAGGTGCCTACTGCCTTACTGTGCAGGAGTTACTGTACACTGCACAGTAAATTCCTCTGAAAACTGTTTTAGCTTCTCTCCCACCCGTTCTCCCTTTTTCTTTAGGATAACTGAGTGTTTTAAAACACTCCTAAAACACTTTCCTAATCCACCTTCATCTCCATTCCTCTTTTTACATGATAAACTGAATAGATATCCTTCCAGCATTTTGCTTGAGCAAAACCATTGGCATCACTTTTACACCATATTAGTCATAATACACGCTAGTATGATGTCTTCCATCAGAAATTCAAAGTACTTAACAAATATTAATTAAGTGTTGCGTCTCTGTGAGGTATGTAAGTAATTAGCTTTATGAGCAAACACCATATAAAGGAGAGAGAAGGGTGGATTCTCACATTAGTACATAGCCTCTTATTCATTTACAGTTATTTTCTTCCTGGGTGTCTAGACCTGAAGTAAGTTCCTTGTGCAGCTTTTGTAATGGCCACAGTAACAGGAACATTTGTGAAGCTGAACCGCAAAACATCTCTCATATTTCCCTTACGTGAAAGCCTGTCCTCTCAAATCTGTTGTAAAATGGAGTTACGGTGAATCAGGTCAGTAGAGAAGACAGGTGAAGAAGTTGAGATTCGAGCTCCAGCCCTGCCTTCAGTTCATAAGATCAGGAGTTCACAGAATCACAGAATGATATGGGGTTGGAAGGGACCTCTGGAGATCATCTAGTCCAACCCCCTGCCAAAGCAGGTCCACCCAGAGCAGGTCCCACAGGAACTTGTCCAGGCGGGTTTGAATGTCTCCAGAGACAGAGACTCCACCACCTCTCTGGGCAGCCTCTTCCAGGACTCTGCCACCCTCACAGGAAAGAAGTTCCTCCTCATGTTTAGATGGAACTTCTTACCTTCAAGTTTGTGCCCGTTCCCTCTTGTCCCGTCACTAGGCACCACTGAAAAAAGACTGGCCCCATCCTCCTGACACCCACCCTTTAAGTATTTATAGGCATTGATCAGATTCCCCCTCAGCCTTCTCTTCTCTAGACTAAGAAAACACAAGTCCCTCAGCCTTTCCTTGTATAGAGAGATGCTCCAGGCCCCTCATCATCTTTGTAGCCCTCTGCTGTATCCTTTCCAGCAGGTCCCTGTCCTTCTTGAACTGGGGAGCCCAGTTGGGCATGGGTTATTCCTCCCCAGGTGCAGGACCCTACACTTGCCCCTGTTGAATTTCATCAGGTTCCTCTCTGCCCAACTCTCCAGCCTGTCCAGGTCTTGCTGGATGGCGGCACGGCTTCTGTTCTGTGTTTGTTTTTCTACAGGTAACGAAGGACTTTCTGGATGTTGCAGGCTTCCTTTTCCCAGACACATTTACTCTTTCCGCCTGGAAATCACATTTAGGCAGCTTTTGAGGACTTCATAAATTTGTCTGGGCTTTCCGGATGTCTGGTAGCTGTAGAGAGCAGACGCTTCTGAACCAGTTGCTGCACGTCTGGAAACTCTGGACATTAGCATTGCGAGCATGCTCTGCAGTTAGAGGACACGAAGCAGCCTGGCAGGAGCAGCTCCGTGTGTGTGCCATGCTGCCCAGCCATGCAGAGTAAGAGAAAAACTCTTGAGAAAACAGCAGATTTGGTGTAGACATACTATGCAGCTTCTAAGACTCCGTGCAGTCAGCTCTGTGCTTTCATGGGGGAACCACACAGTTATTTGCATAGAGATCAAACATCCCCTGGCTCCTCCGTGTGCTGCAGCTGCTGCATATACACATTCTTTTTTCTGCTCATCAAATCCTCAGCAGACATAGGGGGTGCCTACCCCTCTAGTTTGCATCCACACTCCTCCAAAGCAAAAATGATCAATGATGAATGAAAATTCCCAGTCTTTGTCATCCTGCTGCTTACCTTGCCCTGGATCTGGCACGTGTTGGATCCCTCCATTAGCCACTGTGACTTATCAGCCTGGAAGAAAAATAGCGTAAAGGTGGATGGCTTTCTCTAGGATAGCGAGGTAAATCAGCTGAATAAATGACAGATGGAAGGTAAAGGATCAGAGGAGCACCTGAGGTGCTGCAAGTGCAGCCGGGAAGAGATTGAGAGACTTGACCTCACAGTTTTGCAGCATTGGCTTGTTAGATCTGCCTGTGAAGCAGTAGTTTGATTTCTGTCTTTTCCAGAATAGAGGAGGAGGAGAGGTCCTACTTTGCCTCTTTTTCTCCCCCCGTTGTCATTTATAGCTATGTCATTCAATCTGGGGAAATTGGAGTACATTCACAGTTTTTGTCACACCACCACGAAATAATTACATATTTGGAAGGGTTATCAAGGGTTTTCTACATCTACATTGTCTTACTGGCAATTGCATATAAACTTTCTTTAATATACATCTGTGGCCTCAAACCAGTTGGGTTATTTGTTTTTCCCCAGCTATTCATGTATTGGGGGCTAAAAAGCATTGCTATCCTCGTGTTCAGAAACCTCTATGCTTTTTAAACATGCTTATTCCGATTCCAAGTTAACCTCAAAAAAAGCTTTGAATCTCTTGTCTTGCTCCCTTGGACTAGTTTTGAAATTGTACCTAAAGCTAAATACATCTCCCGTGTTGTGTGGCAACTGCTTTGAAATTAAACAGAAATTTGAGAAGCTTCTGCTGGCTGCCTCTGAGAGCGTCAAGCACGTGAGATCTTCTTCGCAACCCTCTGGAAAATTAATAAACAACTTTAAAAAATCATCAGGTTTTTATCCCTGCTGCATAACATCCAGCTGGATTTGAGCTGGAAGAGCAGAAAATCAAAATGCGGGGAAATTCTGCTTATTCCTTCGGTGTTGTTTCAGAAACGACGGAAGACTTCAGCGCATTAATAAAGCAATTTAGGCCTCCGTCTGCCACAGTGGTGGGGCACAAGAAGATCAAAAGAACATTCTCATCTGCTTGACACACACGCCCAGTGTTCGTTCATTAATGGCATGCTTTTAGCGTAGGTTATAACTGTACACATCGTACAACAAAGCAGTGCCGTGAAGTCCCCTGTCCGTAGGGAACAGAGAGAGCAGAGAAAAGGAAAAAAAAAAAAAAAGTCTGGTTGATTAAAGCATTCTCAGCGGCTGAGAACATCACTAGCTCTAACACGGTTTGCTGTGAACTTTGAAAGGGTGGGAAGAATAAGCGCGCGCCGCCGTCTTCGTTTGAATGTATTGTTCAGAACGAATCCCCCCACTGATGAAATAATTCCTGATAAAACGCGTAGCTCTCCGAAGTCGTGTAGCATACACAGTGGGTGGGTGTTGAAGTCATCGGTGCTCTGTAAAATACACACAGATTAGAGGTTTGGGGCTGCCCGTCTGTTTTGGTGACAGAAAGTGAAGGTCTAAGTATATATATCTTAAACCAAACACGACCCATTTCAGGTTCTGAAGAGGAAAGATGGTCCATCCTTTCCTGACAGAGCAAAGAGACAAAACACATGGTGTTTGTCCTGATATTCCGTCGGGATCTCCCTAAAGACCTAAAGTTCGACTGGAAAGCAGAAAGCATTTGCTTATTGGTTTTGCGTTTTTAGGAAATAAATTTCCTCACCTCCAGTTTAGGAAAATCCTAGTTGTAATGGGGCTAACTCGGCAGATTCCAGATCAACTTTGTTCCTGGCGTGGTGGCATTGACTTAGTGGCGGTGCACCAGAAATGAATCTGGCCCTTTCTCTCTGTGAAAGCGAAAGTGTTTCAGAAGCGCAGGGAGTAATATGCCTTTGGATTGTACACAGCTAATCCTCTTTATACTTTGCTGACTGTAACCTGCTTAGTCTTACATGAAATGTATTCGCCGTCCTTACACGAGCCTGATCCAAAGCCTGTCGAAGTCAGTGGAAAGACTCCAGATTTGTATTATTTTTTTTTTTCAGTAGTTTTGGAGCCGACTCTATGTGAACAGCTGGTCTAGCACTGAGTCTTCTAGTCAAAAGACAAGGAAAATAAGCAGCACCATATTGGACTCAGTGCTGTATTAAAGATATAAATGAAAGTAACGTGAAACTTGTAAAACCAGACTGGACAAAACACTCTGAAACATGCTGCAGGGAGCAGTCTAGTGCTAGCAGGGGAATAAGTAAGTTAGCTATTTAATGATTTCCATAGCTTTTACTTTTCCACATATTCTGTAACGTAACAGTACTTTTTTTCTTTTTTTTTTCCTTAGGCAAATAGCTGCCAGACAGCAGCATTGGAATGAGAACATATGTCCTGTTTGCTTTTATCTTACATTACAAAAGAAGCATGAATACCTTGTGTTATTCCAAGTATAAAATTACAGGTGTCAAATCATTTGGTGCTTTAAGTGCTGTGCCAGAAAAGTAATCCAGTAAAAATAGCTATGTCCTGTCAAAGCTAAGCAGTTAGCATTGTTATTACAGTTCCTTACTTGCGTGGCTCCAGCAGTGTAAGATGGCACAAAACAAGTGTAAGAGACCTGCAAGAAACTTGCCTGGAATCGCCCAGAGCATAGAAAGACAGGAGGATCGAAACCAGATAAACCTAAGGGCCCAAAGTGAGAATCTGCCTGGTTTGCTTTACGGTTAGTTTGGACTTTAAAAATGCTGTTAAAAACAAAACCTGTTTAAATTTTTAGGGGGCGATTTTTATCCAAGACATCCTAAAAAGAATTAAAGCAAAGGGTGATTTGTGCTTGGTTCCGGATAAGTATGTGGTCGACCCTCTATCCTTAGGAACGTACTATTTAAAAAGTAGAAAAATATTTAGCTGGAAAGGTGAAACAATTTTTTTCATCTCCGTGTTACAGACGAAACTGCAAAGCAGGGATTAAGAGGGTTTGGCTGGGCTAGACAGCCAGTGGCTGCGTTGCCTGGGGCAGAGAACCCCTAGCTGCTGTCGAGCACCTTACAAGCGACCCATCCTTACCGAGCTGAATAATCCTTGAGGAAGAAGCTTGCTGTGGACCTGAGCTAAGGCAGGAGGTCAAAGAACAGGACATAGCAGAGCACAGCACGGGGGTTTGGTGGGTGAATTTCTCCTCCGTAGAGCATGAAGAGCCACACGCACTTTGTGTGGCTTCTGGAAATTTAAGTTAATAGTTTTAGTATCCTTTCCACAAGAGCTGGGTCTGAAGAAAAATCTATTTAGTAGATTATTTCCCTAAAGGGGGCAGAAGACTCACTGCGTTTAATACTTTTTCCAGGCCTCCAGAGCTGCAGTGGAACCTGGACAGAGAGAGCCTGGTTTGCTATATTGGACACACGCTGCTTCTGTCAGTATAGATATTAAAAAGCTTATTAAAGGACATAGCAGCTGACAAGTGAATCTTTAATCCCTGTCAAATCCCTTAGGTTTATGATGGGTGTAAAGCAGTGCATGTAAAATATAAACTTTTACTCATCAATTCGTGTGTGTTTCCAGATGAGATGTGTCTACTTGCACGGTGATAATCAGAACACATTTTACTTGTAACTTTCAGGATGAATTTTGGCTACCTTAAAAAGCACTCCCAAAAAACCCAGCTCTCTTGCCCTGCTTCTTGAGTCATATTCATTGTCCGTACTGGTATTTTAAGTAAGTGGCACACCCTTACTGTGGCAGGCTACCTAGTAGGGCACCAAATCCTGGTGCTGAGAGGCTGCAGTTGTGTTAAAAAGTCAGAAATATAGGCTGCTCAGGGAGGTGGTGGAGTCTTCTTCTCTGGAGACATTCCAAACCCTCCCACCCCACCCCCCCCAACCAGGACACGTTCCTGTTCAACCTGCTCTGGGTGGACCTGCTTTGGGAGGGGGCTGGACTAGATGATCTCCAGAGGTCCCTTCCAACCCCAGATCATTCTGTGATTCTGTGAAATGGGCATGTAGGGCACCAAAGCTTGCCTGTCCTGCCAGAGGTATGAATAAGGGGTTAACACGTGTCGATTTACGGAACAACTTTTAATTTGGTTGCTCTTTCTTTCTTTGCAAACCGCAGGCTCACGCTGAATGTAAATATCTCATGCTGCAGCGAGTTAAGACACTTTTAGGTTCCTTTTTCATAAAGTTTCGTTCCTATTAATCCGTTAAAAGACTCCAGAACCAGCTATGAAGGATAAATCGGGGTCCATTTTTGATTTCTGAAAAAAAAAACCCACTACAGTAGGTCTGTCAGTCAGTAGATCAAAGGCTGCATCTAGTGTACCTCGGTATGCTGTAACGTGAGCTATTTGTTCAGTAGTTAGCTCTAGTTAACCAACATGACTATTCATTCTAAAATAAGCACTCCGGCAGTGTTTGCTCGCAGGCAAATACTTGTTCTGCTACAGTTCTTTCTCGGCTCAGCTGCTTCTGATCCCCTTTGCCAGGGCCAAAGTTGTTAGCCTTTGTAGTCATGAGAGTTAATTACCACTCGTTCTGTTCACTTCTCCGCGCAGCCAAAATGCTTTTATGTCTTTTACATGGTTCGGGAGAGGAAAGGCTAGCCTGCGTTAGGGGACTGTTTCTTATGCAATATATGATTAATAGTTGCCCAGAAGTGGTCTGCCACATGCGTACTGGCAGGTTGGTGGCCGCGCAGCTGCGCTGCTAATTACACAGCCGGGGCTGGCCGAGCGCGGTGCATCTGACGGTGGAGATGGGCTCCGGGGCCCAGCGGGAGATTTGAGGTTAGGTAAACTGGGCCACCTGGGAAGTGGTGGCTAGATGTGGCATCTGGGGATGGATGGGCTGGACCTGCTGGGGATGGGAGGCGGGACACGTGGAGAGTACAGCTACTAAGCCGTGATACAGGGCAGTGAGTAAGGAGCAGAGGAAGAAGTTAATAGCAGGCTAAAGCAATATGTGTAGCAACCAGCTGTGCTCAGCGGGGCCCTTTGGTATTGGGCTGGACTCCCTTAGCTTTGGGAGTGGTTGTGGTAGTAGGAGAGGAGCATATGTTATTGTTTAGCTTTCATATCAGTCCAAGAAAACTAGGTTTATCTCCCGACCCAAAAGCGTTGTCCCCACCAAAGCGGATATTGAAATACAGTGCTTTTTAGAGGTTGTGGCCTGCAGTAGCAGGAAGCTCAGCAGAGATCGCATACTTTTAGCATCTCTAATCTCTGGGGTTTTTTACTTGAATTATGTTTTTCCTTTTCAGCTAAAAAGCCTTTCACTGTGTGTGCTAAGATATTCTCAAGTGCCCTTGTTTCCAAGGGTGACTTTACTGGGGGCAGCGATGCAGTCTCAGAACAGAGCTCTTACGTGTCCCAGTTACAGATTTACTTCCCATGCTGCTGACAGCTTGATTTGTGAAAGAAAAAAAAAGGACAAAATAGCAAAACAAAACTCAGCCCACAGCCCCTGCAAGAGAGAAAAACACAGACTTGCTGTGCTACAGAGGAAGTGTCAAACACAAACATTTCAAAGGAGGAAAGCTTCTAGTCTTCACGTACATGATAAAAATCTTTTTACAAGAATAAGTCGCATAACTAACTATTTTTAAAGTTTCCTGTTTAATACCTGTGGGATAAGTCTGTGCAGCTAGCTGGAGGCCAATTTTAACCTTGGACCATTGAAATCTATTGACCTGTGGTTTGGTACAGAGCTGGCCATTGTTTTTTTTCCTGCTTTGAAAGAAGGGATATCTGGGAAACCTCTAGCACCCACCCCCTCTTCCCCCCCCTCCCAAAATAAAATAAAAAAATCACATGACTGTCTCTATGCTAGACCTGTTTTACTTAGCTGCCGAGTTTTGCAGAGTAGCCAGATACTGAAAATGTTGCCTAATTAAGCAGATGTCAGACTTTTAGAAACTCACCATGGTGCTTTTATACCGAATCTGGTAGATACTAAGAGGACCTTAAGTGCATGTGTAATTCCATATCTGTTTCACTCTGGTTTGAGACTAAGCAGCAGTTGCGGAAAGAGAAGGCTGAACTGGGGTGTTGTGCTGTTGAACAAACAATTTTATTTCTGAAGCCAAGTCTCATGGCAATGCACTGCAGGGCTCATGATTCATAAGGCTGGCCGAGCGCTGAAGGGAGCTGTGTCTTGATTTGCGGCTTATAAAACAGGAGTTTGTTAATAAATTACAGCCCAGCACATTCTTAAAAGTGGAGTTCAGGGCTTTGCCTTGAAAAGTAGCCTTCTGTGATGACTGCATTCTGGCCTTTTATGATAGGTGAGACAACTTCTTCCTGGTCACTTAGTTGTGTCACCATTACATGGAGAAAAAGAATTGGGATGACCCAGCCTAAAAGGGGTAAAGCAAACAGCAGAGCACTGCCATTGACGAAACAAACTTGCTTTAAGCGCATTCCCTAGTTAGCCTGAGTCATCGGTCCTCAAATATGTTTATTCTCCTCTTCCTCCTCCGTCTTTCCCTGCATTGACTGGAAGCTGGGGTGCATTAGGAGAACGCTCCTGAGAGCAGGCAGGGATGGAGAGTTTGGGGAGGGATGGAGCCAAGGTACTGAGAAAGACGAGCAGAGCCCAGGCTGCAAGAGCTGCTTGAGTCAAATGTTGCATCTTCAGGTGGGCTCTGGAAGGCCATACCCAACCATGGGTAAGCATTAGTTCTGCAGCTCCCTTGCTGCCTGTTCCCTCTTCTGCCTCCCATCCCTGGAGTTGCCCCATTACTTACTCCTGATGCAGGCTTTGGTCCTGGGGAGTCCCAGGCTGGGTGTTCCTCTCCCCGTCATCTCCCCCGTCCTCAGCAATGGGAATTTCAGTTTTAAATCCAGAATCTTGAGAGGAAAAAATTATTCCCTGCTTATGAAATGGAATGAGTCAATCATACTTTTAAATTGCTGCATGTGTTTCTGGCAAGAGGATCCGAAACCTGCAGATCACAGCCAAGTGCAGCAAATAGTGCCCATCCGCAGAAACAAAACTGAACGTGGCCACCCAAATAGTTATATTTTAAAACTAAGTGCTACAAGTGAGCAGATGTATTTTGGTAAGGCTTAAGACAGACGCAGAGGAAAGGATTTTCCAGAAATACTAAACTAGGAGGTGTTGCTTAGTTGTCCATGGTACACTGTTTTTCCTAAAGTCAGCCAAATACACAGTTTTGGCGATGCACTTCTAGTGTATGTTGAGCTTAGGACTCTGCCTTTGCCAATATAATTCCTATATCAGAACACATCAGAAATGGTTTTTTCCCTTAGCATGTCTGCATATGCATATGTGTTTGTATATGTATCCGTGTGTGTGTATCCCAGTTATTAACAGTTACCATTAACTGTAGGCATCAGGGATGAAATGGACTGTAAAATTTTCGTGCCATCTGCCCAAACAGCAGACTGGCTTCAAAAAGAATACTGAGACGTTTATGAAAGCTGCACTGAATGATGAGGATGATGAAGAAGTGTCTGTGTGAGAAAGAAAAAAAAAAAAACACCCTTATTTTTCAAGGCAAACTTTTTGAAAATCAGAAATTTCTGCTGTCTGACACGCTGTCTTTCAAGTCCAGGATTCCGGCTTTGTGCTTCATTAGAACTGTGTTGGAGCAGCAGGTAGATTGAGCAAAACAAAGTATGACAAAATGATTTGATGTGTTGTCTTCATTCGAGAGAGGATTTCTTACCCCCTCCGTGGAAGAGAGAGAGCTGCTTGTCAGCATGGGCTGAGGCTGCAGCGAGCCCAGTTTCGGCGGCAGCTGCTGTTGTGGCTGGTTTTGCTTTTCCAACAGAACCACGGGGCGACAGCAGCACCAGTGGCAGTACATTAGGGTGGCAAAATTGTAGATGAAGGAATACAAATTTGATTACAATATTGGTTGTGCTGCTAGTCAAGTTCAGCCAATTGCATTTATGTTGAGCAACACTCAGAGCCTGCTGGAGCCAGTGGGACTTTTGCCATCAGTTTCCCTGGGCGGGGGGGGAGTAAGATTTTGCTCACTGTTTAAATTAGCCCTATCTGCACAGGAGTGTGTGGGAGCAAATGCAAAGGTTTGGAATTGAAGGAGCCAGCAAGCAGCTTTATGCATTTACGTTGTTACACAGGTAAAAGCTGAGACAGCAGAACCCGTCTGCTAGACCTTCAACGCATCTCTGTAAAACCCGTGGTAGAGTCGGAGCATTCTTTCCTATTTTATTTATGGCCCCGGCTGCCTGAATGAGTGCATCTGGAGCTCGGATGCCTTATGCCCTTATTGTAAATTAGTTAACTTGAAAAACTGCACACACTGTCAGATCTTTGCTGTGGAAATGCCAGGCTCTGTAGTTGAGGTGCTTTTGTGTGTGCGTATGGTTTTTTACGTGAAAAGGCTGTTGAACTTTATGCATAAACACTGGTCTCTGTCTCTTTTTTTTTTTTTTTTCCTCTCCCTCTTTTGTTGCAGACTGTGGACTAGCATTGAATATTCAGGGAAAGCTCCCCAGAGAGATTAGGGACATGGACAGATTTTAAACAGGGCCTTAATGCATGGACACGAAAGGACAAACGTACTAGTGGGAATACTAATGCAAATGCCCTGCTTTGGGGTCAAAATGCATTAAACAGCTGCTTGCATGCTAAAGATGCTTTTAAAATCAATACAGGCCGGAAATTATAAACTTTATAAATAGAGGTCTTGCTATTTCCTTTGCTGAAGAGAGTAAAAGTACTTCTCTGACCATCTTTGCTATAAAGGATACAACACAGTCAAGTGCCAGTGCTAGATAGAAGCAGATCTATGAATCCCTTTCCGCAGGGCTCAGAATCTGACATCCTGATGGAACTTACCTCAGACAGGAGATGTCCGTGTCCTTCCTGGAGAGCTATGAGAACTGAGACCTAACAGCGGTAGGAATTATATACTTTGATACGAATAAACTGCCGTTATCATCAGTTACCCTGATACACCATTCTGGAAGACAGCCCGTTGCTATTTTAAATAAATCTACATTAAAAGTAATGCAGTGAAGCCATTGCGCAAAGAAGCAGTAACAGGACATATATTTGGGCCAGCTATGCAGGAATTAAACTCAAGTAAAAAGTGGCAGCCTAGATGGGTCAGCATCTGAAACTGCGTGGCATAATAGCAACACGGCAGCATCAAAGCCGTGGTGCAGCTTTAATCACCACACAGTTGGGATTTATCGTTACGCTATGCACCTGTGAAAGGAAGGCTTGACAGATTTAAAATAAATGTAATGGAAAAATATTTCAAGTACCTTATGTTTCCGAAATAAATACATTACCCTACCGCTGCTGTACCTTTGCCTTATGGGTTCTTCAGCCTGACTCCACGTCACTGCTGAGCCCCCATCTCTGAACTGGAAACAAGTGTCATTTACAGCACAGAAGTACAGCAGTGTCCCTATAATATTTAGATCATTTAAGTTCCCATCATGGATCACATTTCATTATCTGTCCACTTCGTATGACCCATTGCCTCTATTGCCACCATCTTATGTTATGGTAATCCCTAAAAAACCTGCCACTAAACTGGGGCCCTTTGGTTTAGATGCTGCAGGATTACAGCTGCTGCAAGCATTTTGCAGCTTCAAACTCCACATTTCTTAAGCTCCATCTTAGGTTGGGGCAGAAGAACAAGTCTTCAGCGAGGAGCCCTGCAGCCTGCAACTTCTCATTGCTGCCTGCCTTCTGCATCCTCCCCGTAGCTCTTCATCTTGGCTCCTTTTGGCTTTCTACCCATGCAGACATTTCTCTCCAAACCTCACGGCTTTCCCTGGTCTGCCGCTGCTAATTGGAGCCACTCCTCGGAGACATCTCTGCACTAAAAGTTGTTCCCGAGTTTATCCTGCGAGCCAGTTTTGGAGCGGCGTTGGGTGTATGCATCCTGTTAGCCACTTGGCGGACAGTGGTCAGGTCCCATTCTGCAGCTTAGAAGAAATAGGTGGAACTGCAGCTGCTTGTCTGCGGGAGATATAATTTCGGATTCTTTCGGAATGAGGTGGCCTCTCTAACCTTAGCCTTGCTCTCAGTAATGCCTGTGGTGTAACCACGCTCAACAGTTTGTGGTTTGGATGTTAAAGAGGACAATTCCCTTCGAGAACACAACTACTGTTGACATCAATGGCAAGACTTCATGATGTCTGCATTCACACATGGCCATGAAAGCTCATTGGACAGCAAGACCAGCCAGACCCCTCTCTGCAGGCTGGGCCTTGCTGAAATTAATACTCTGGGAGCCCCTGAGATGGTGCCACTAGTGTTAACCTTGAGTGCTGTGTCCAGTTTTGGGCCCCTCAGCACAAAAAAGACATTGAGGGGCTGGAGCGGGTCCAGAGAAGGGCAACGGAGCTGGTGAGGGGTCTGGAGAAGAAGTCTGGTGAGGAGAGGCTGAGGGAGCTGGGGGTGTTCAGCCTGGAGAAAAGGAGGCTGAGGGGAGACCTTCTCGCTCTCTCCAACTCCCTGAAAGGAGGGTGTATAGAGGTGGGGGTCGGTCTCTTCTCCCAAGTCACAGACGACAGGACTAGAGGAAATGGCCTCAAGTTGCCCCAGGGGAGGTTCAGGCTGGATATTAGGAAAAATTTTTTCACCGAAAGGGTTATCAGGCATTGGAATGGGCTGCCCAGGGAGGTGGTTGAGGCACCATCCCTGGAGGTGTTCAAAAGACGGGTTGATGTGGTGCTGGGAGATATGGTTTAGTGATGGTGTTGCTTTTTGTTTGTTGTGGGTGTTTATTTTTCATCAGAATTAGGTTGATGGTTGGACAAGATGATCTTTAAGGTCCCTTCCAACCTAGAAGATTCTGTGATTCTGTGCAGGATGGGGTCCCTGGCGTGGCCAGGGTACCTCCCACGGTACAGTGTGACTACCCTGCCCCTTCTGACAGAAACCACTCACAAGCCCAGGTGAGGACTTTCCCACTTCTCCTGTCTCAGGAGTCTCGGGTGAGGAGGCAGCTGCCCCGTGCCAGCTGATTGGGAAATGTTAGGCGTGAGGTGTGTCTTCCAAAAAGGTCTGAATCAGGACTGCAGAGCTCAAGTCAGATTCCTAAATTAAGGAGGTGGTCTCAGATTATTAACTTAATTTCTAAAGCGCCAAAAAATGCTGCAATGAGAGACTCAAATAATGCTACTGAGGAGCACCCAGGTAGGATGGGCTGCTATCACAGGTAAACCCAAGAGGGTTAGTAACCTACTGGAAGCTGTGGCTTCTACAGAGAAAAGGCAAGACAAACAAAGGGACATGAAACAGAAAGGGAAATCCTGACCATACTTTGCTCCCACGCCCCCATCTTCCATTTTTCCCCCTTCCTCTCCTCCCGCTCCATTTCTTGTCCTCCCATCCTCTTGCAAGAACCCAAAATGGCACTGGTCTCGTTCCAACTACAGATCATTTGTCAAAGATTTTTCTCCTCCCTCTCTGTATGAGCTAATGCTCCCCAGCAAGCTTTCTGGGGTGATGAGTCAGTGGCACAAAGAACTGACAGATTAGATGTGGTATTTATTTTCTTCTGCTTTTTTTATTATTTTTTAAGCATGGCAGTCTCCCCCATCCATAATCAAACATACTCCAAGGATAACGTCCACAAAACCTGCAGCTTCCAGTAAAAGCCTTGAATTTTTTTTTTGTGTTCTTTTTTTGGTACCAGGCATTGCTGGATGTTTACTCAGTGACATACTGTGTTAAAAGTTGCAACATTCATCTTTAAACATTAATTATCAAGGCATGATTGCTTCAAAAATCCACCGCCTGAGGCCAGGGCCTAGGAAGTGGAAAATGTAATTTCAGAAAGAGATGAGAACAAATGCTGAGCCTTTTAATTGCAGGTTAGTACCAATGACTAACAGTAAAGCAAAAATCGTGTGGATGTATTTGGAGTTCTGAATGTTGAATTCAAAACTTAGCAGGGAGTTGCCAGGGGTTTGTTTCCCGCCCCCTCTCCCCCCCTAAAGTCTTCTTTTTGTAAGAGAAGTTGGTGAATTCTGGAGAGGTGTAGGAAGTACATTTCTAAAAACTCAGTTAAAATCACTTCCTACATTGGGAGAAAGAAGGAAAAGAAGGAAAAGAAGGAAAAGAAGGAAAAGAAGGAAAAGAAGGAAAAGAAGGAAAAGAAGGAAAGAAGGAAAGAAGG
>JAHREE010000362.1:340139-363979 GCA_033628505.1 Tringa tobata | reverse complement strand
TTTCTTTCTTTCTTTCTTTCTTTCTTTCTTTCTTTCTTTCTTTCCTTCTTTCCTTCTTTCCTTCTTTCCTTCTTTCCTTCTTTTCCTTCTTTTCCTTCTTTTCCTTCTTTTCCTTCTTTTCCTTCTTTTCCTTCTTTTCCTTCTTTCTCCCAATGTAGGAAGTGATTTTAACTGAGTTTTTAGAAATGTACTTCCTACACCTCTCCAGAATTCACCAACTTCTCTTACAAAAAGAAGACTTTAGGGGGGGAGAGGGGGCGGGAAACAAACCCCTGGCAACTCCCTGCTAAGTTTTGAATTCAACATTCAGAACTCCAAATACATCCACACGATTTTTGCTTTACTGTTAGTCATTGGTACTAACCTGCAATTAAAAGGCTCAGCATTTGTTCTCATCTCTTTCTGAAATTACATTTTCCACTTCCTAGGCCCTGGCCTCAGGCGGTGGATTTTTGAAGCAATCATGCCTTGATAATTAATGTTTAAAGATGAATGTTGCAACTTTTAACACAGTATGTCACTGAGTAAACATCCAGCAATGCCTGGTACCAAAAAAAGAACACAAAAAAAAAATTCAAGGCTTTTACTGGAAGCTGCAGGTTTTGTGGACGTTATCCTTGGAGTATGTTTGATTATGGATGGGGGAGACTGCCATGCTTAAAAAATTAAAAAAAAAGCAGAAGAAAATAAATACCACATCTAATCTGTCAGTTCTTTGTGCCACTGACTCATCACCCCAGAAAGCTTGCTGGGGAGCATTAGCTCATACAGAGAGGGAGGAGAAAAATCTTTGACAAATGATCTGTAGTTGGAACGAGACCAGTGCCATTTTGGGTTCTTGCAAGAGGATGGGAGGACAAGAAATGGAGCGGGAGGAGAGGAAGGGGGAAAAATGGAAGATGGGGGCGTGGGAGCAAAGTATGGTCAGGATTTCCCTTTCTGTTTCATGTCCCTTTGTTTGTCTTGCCTTTTCTCTGTAGAAGCCACAGCTTCCAGTAGGTTACTAACCCTCTTGGGTTTACCTGTGATAGCAGCCCATCCTACCTGGGTGCTCCTCAGTAGCATTATTTGAGTCTCTCATTGCAGCATTTTTTGGCGCTTTAGAAATTAAGTTAATAATCTGAGACCACCTCCTTAATTTAGGAATCTGACTTGAGCTCTGCAGTCCTGATTCAGACCTTTTTGGAAGACACACCTCACGCCCAACATTTCCCAATCAGCTGGCACGGGGCAGCTGCCTCCTCACCCGAGACTCCTGAGACAGGAGAAGTGGGAAAGTCCTCACCTGGGCTTGTGAGTGGTTTCTGTCAGAAGGGGCAGGGTAGTCACACTGTACCGTGGGAGGTACCCTGGCCACGCCAGGGACCCCATCCTGCACAGAATCACAGAATCTTCTAGGTTGGAAGGGACCTTAAAGATCATCTTGTCCAACCATCAACCTAATTCTGATGAAAAATAAACACCCACAACAAACAAAAAGCAACACCATCACTAAACCATATCTCCCAGCACCACATCAACCCGTCTTTTGAACACCTCCAGGGATGGTGCCTCAACCACCTCCCTGGGCAGCCCATTCCAATGTCTGATAACCCTTTCGGTGAAAAATTTTTTCCTAATATCCAGCCTGAACCTCCCCTGGGGCAACTTGAGGCCATTTCCTCTAGTCCTGTCACCTGGGACTTGGGAGAAGAGACCGACCCCCACCTCTCAACACCTTCCTTTCAGGGAGTTGGAGAGAGCGAGAAGGTCTCCCCTCAGCCTTCTCTTCTCCAGGCTGAACAACCCCAGCTCCTTCAGCCTCTCCTCATAAGACTTGTGCTCCAGACCCCTCACCAGCTCTGTTGCTCTTCTCTGGACCCCACTAGTTTGGTACTTCCCCTTCTGATCTGATCTCTTAGTGCTGTCTCTCATACTCTGAAGCCTTTCCTGATCTGGCAGAGGCCAGTGAAAAAAATAGATCAGAATACTACTCTGGGCTAGTTTTCTTTTTTTTTTTTTTTTCTTCCCCTTTTCTTTTCTACCTTCTAGAAAAGAGAAGGAAATTCCCAGTCCAACACAGAACTGGCAGGTCGGCAAACCGAGTTGGGAGCAGGTGCTTTGGGCTTTATTACTCTTTGATGTTCTTTCTCCTCGGAAGAAACCCGAACCCAGAGAGCTCCTGGAAGAGCTCCGTGTGTCTGATTCTGCAATTAAGTGTGAAAACGGAACCTCCCAAATAATCTTGTCTTTCTGGAAGTGAAGTTGAGGCTCTAAAAAAGATTAGTAAGAGAAACATTCAGCGCTAGTCATCCTCATTTGGGTAACAGGCAAGTCTCTGCCTGTGCTCACTTCTAGTACTCATTATGAGTGTGCATTAGTGACTTCCTTAGCAGCAATCTCAGCTGAACAGTAAATGAAGTATTGCCTTCTGCTTTAATAATTTCCTGTTCTTTTAGCATTGTTTATATACCACCAACAGCATGCTGATACATTAACTGGATGCATTTTATTGCTTGGCTATTTTATTACCCATCGCTTTAGTTATCTGCCCAGATTGCTGATCCTAAAAGGATTAAGCTAATTTTTTAGATGATTTTGCTGTGGAAGCACAGTGGGTTTGAATTCTTTTTTTGTTTGGTTTTTTTTTTTGGCTCCTTTAAGAGTTTTCCAGTAAAGATGAGGAGCTATTTGTACTGAATTTAAGCCTGCTCAAAATAGCTTGCTTATTTTTTCTGTTGATTTTTCACAGATCCCTTAAAAAACAGAGGTCCAGAGAGCACTACTGCAGGGTACAGGGTGCTTCGGTTACACTTCACGTTAAACATGACAAAGATCATTCAGCATTTTGCTAAATTGAAGCCTTGCCAAGTCCCACGGAATGGAAAATGCTTCAGGAGTAAAAGCAGTGTGTTTTTCAAGAAACGCTTAATCCTAAACAGATCATTCAAATGAAGTGTAAGAAAAAAAAAGACTGTGCTACAGCGAATGAAAAGATTTTGTTCAACCTCAGTGGGCTCTCAAACAGGCAGAGATAATACGCTTGCCCTTGCTAACAGCGTTCATTTAGCTGTGGTGCCTTCCCTGGACCGGGAATTAGATTTCCTTCTCCATTGTTTGCACAGAAAGATTCGAACTACTCAAGATCATCGTGTGGGAGCCACTGCCTTTAGAAGAAGGAGCTGCGTTCGAATAGAAGATACCTCCCAGCTTCACGCTCAGCCATTTAGCTCTAGTCAAAACAAGCATCCTTACCATGCTTTGGAGCTGATGCCCTCCGATGGGCCGTACCAGCCTGCTGTACACACTGCCTCGCTGCAGTGAGGGGCTGTAAAAGAGCCCACATACACAAACAGCAAGCAGCTCTCTCACGTGCCAACTCACACACGTGTGTGTGCACGTCTTCACACTGCTGAGCACGTATATTAAGCCATCCAAGTTTATATACTTAAGGTTGGAAATATTTACCTTTCTTTTTTTCTCCAAGGCTCCGTTCCCAGCTTATTCCAAATCCTGTCCCCAGACTTAACATACCTTATAATGGAGACCCTTCCAGTATCTGCAGGGGGCTGCAGGAGAGATGGGGAGCGACTCCTTATCAGGGAGTGGAGTGACAGGACAAGGCGTAATGGTTTTAAACTGAAAGAAGGGAGATTCAGATTAGATATCAGGAATAAATTCTTTGCTGTGAGGGTGGTGAGACACTGGAAGAGGTTGCCCAGAGAAGCTGTGGCTGCCCCATCCCTGGAGGGGTTCAAGGCCAGGCTGGATGGGGCTTGGAGCAACCTGGTCTGGTGGGAGGTGTCCCTGCCCAGGGCAGGGGGGTTGGAACTGGATGATCTTTAAGGTCCCTTCCAACTCTAACCATTCTATGGTTCTATGATTCTATCTATACTTCGTTCTTCCATT
Source organism: Tringa tobata (assembly GCA_033628505.1). NCBI lineage: Eukaryota > Metazoa > Chordata > Aves > Charadriiformes > Scolopacidae > Tringa > Tringa tobata. Next base: position 360,091 of record JAHREE010000362.1, on the reverse strand, counting down.
GTCTGTTTTGAAGTCTATGGACTTGAACTGGGAAGGCTCTCAGTGCCTTCAGTTGTCTTTGTGTCAGACTTCAATTGGTGCATTTTATCTAAAGGGCATTTTGAAAGACGTATGGCTGTTGACTTCCAAGGCCATTTCATAAGGACCAAGACTGGTAAAGAAGCAAGCAGAGACACAGAGCAATTTGATCAGGGGCAGAGTCACCAAAGTATCAAGGAAGAGGGTAAAATTTAGGGATCTGGCTTTCTACCTGCACCAGAGCATAATTTGCTGTCTTAGGGTTTTTTTTGTCTTTTGCTCTTTCTCCTCCTTACTTCTTCACTATTAGAATTAAAATAGCCAAGGAAATTTATGCTCCAAATGCCTTTTCTTGTTCTGAAACCAGCAATGAATGCTGTAGGTTTTTTTTCTGAAGGCAAACCTTTCCCTTAAGGTGCCACACACTACAGTTTTCTCTCTCAGAGCATGGGATAAGGAGAAAAAAGCTCCGTTAATGACCCTTTCGCTATGTAACCTTTCCTTAAAAATGCCAGCAACTGAGCTTCCACCGAGAGAACAACAAATATTGAAAGAGGAATGTGAAGGGCATTATGAAAGAAGGAAGCAAGAAAAGGGATCTGCTCAGACAAGTTTCTCAGGAAAGGTGACGTAATGTGTACTGTAGAAAATCTTAGCGGTTGACACAACTTACTCTCTTTCTAAGTAGCTGTGCCTGCCAGCAGGCTGGGAGAAAACAAAACACACAGCTGGGAATACAGCTGAGCAGATTGTTTTGTCCAAAAGAAATAGAGTAGGTGTAAAACTCGTTTTCCAAAGATGTCGTTGAAGTTTAATTGAAAAGTGTCCTACTAATTAAGGCTGAGTGACCCAACGGATGAAAGTCTCATTTCTGTTGGGGCTATTCGTGGTGATATTATACCATTAACTCCTGCACGCTGGGAGTACTCAAGGGGCTGCTGTTGGGATGCAGTGGTATGTCACGAGCACGCAGTCCCGTTCCTAGAGCTTAGCAAATGTTTAACAAGCTTTTTAACAGCTGTCTTGAAGATTGCCTGGCTTTGCGTTGACTGACTTGCACATATTTCAGCCCGGTTTCCTACAGAAACGACTGTGCTTGGCATGTGTGTTGTGCATGTCTCCACATCTGGGAATATACAGTTTGGCAACCTCCCTCCTTGTTACAACAGACCTGACAGAGAGGCAGAGGGTCTTTGAGATACTGGAGATGCCCCAATTTTGTGGAAGCAGGTGGCTGGGGACTAAAGAGGGTCTGGATCTTCTCTGCAGGGGAGAAGCTGCGGGGAGCTGTGCTCTCAGTCAGCCTTGGAGACTCCCAAGAGGCACAAATCCTCGCAGAGCTTACTGGTTTAAAGGTCTTGGCTGCAGCCTGAAGTGTTTCATCCTTAAAAACACTAGCACTTTGTTCCTCCTAGCACATGTACAGAGCAAAATGCTGCTCATGCAGAGACTGGTAAACACAAAATGCCGTTAGAAGAATGAATGCATCCTTTTCAGGTAGGCTAGTTCATAAAAACTGGATAAACTGGTAAACAAAAAGTCCCAGCACATGGACTGTTGTGGATTTATTCACTATTAACAGCCGAGTAAGAGCTGTACAGGAGGAGTGTCTTATTATGAAAATTATATTTAGTTGTAGGACTGAAATACACGGTCTGTTACCTCCTTTTCATAAATACTGCTAGCAGTGTTCAGACAGCCGGTAGGCATGGCCTCACGCAATAGAATGTGGGCTATTTTCCTAAAGGTTTTGTGAATTAAGACTGGACAAAGCTGCAGGAGATCCCAAATGCTTCTAATGGGACTACTCTCACGTAAAAATGTCACGTGCTAACTTCTGGCTTTACTGTAAATGAGTTGCAAGGAAAACACAAGCAGTAGGGCTGACAGTACTAGATGTTGTCCTGATGTGGGAGGTCCAGGCACCTGTGGAATCCTTAGGAATGTCTGAATACTCTGCCTCTGCTGCATGCCCACTCCTCTGCATTTTCTCTTTTGTTCTAGGTGGAGTCTGGATAAGAGCTGTGGGGAGAGGTTTTTAGCTGGATTGAGGCTACCAAGCGATAGCGATCTTGAACCATCGTTTTGAGAGGAGTGGCACCAAAAAGCCCGTTGTTATGCCAGAGTGCTTTACAAGACAGATAGCACTCCCTCCTTCCTCAGCTGCCTAGAAACCGAGCCATCCATATTGAGCTTCAATCTGAATAGGTAAGTCAGGCCTTGGAAGCCTGCATCCATTGCATGATTGAGTTTAAAACAATTAGAGTTACCAGCCTATCATACAAGGGTTTTAAACCAAGCCGGGGGAAAAATCACCGGAGCACAGTGCTGTGTGGCCGATACTCATCTTGCCAGATCTCTCTCTGTTTTACCAAAACTACAGTAAATGAGGTCTTTTCAGTACACCCGAAACATTGTGTTGCTGTTGGGTTGCATCTCAAGAACCCCCTCAGTTACAGCAGCTCTGAGCCTGGAAAACTGCAGTGGATCACTGGAAAAGCCCTGCCCACTGCCAGAAACAGTCTCACTTCCCAGCTATGACAAAAGCTCAAGGTTTCTTTGTGCAACTCCCGTTTCCTTCCAAAACTGGAAAGCGCAAAATACATCTTCTAAGCTGGGCGGTTACTTAAGGAAATAAAGTTGCAGTCTACTTTTTTTACTAGGGTAGATCAACAAGGATCAGAAAGGCATGTTACCCATCAAAGTGACAATTCTCTACCCCTAAAGATACACTATCCCTTTCTGTATCCCTAAAGAGACAGTAACCTTTTCAAAAACCTGGTCTTGGGTTTTCCTTGCAATTTTCTGGGCTCTGTTTAAGAGAAAGCTTCCCCCAGCTAAAACCTTGGTGGCTAGAGAGATGGGAGAGGAAGGGTAGTGTAACTGGCTGCTCTTCTTTTGCATAGAGGTGAAAACCAGCTGGTGGGTCCAGTTGGCCTTTAGGCCAGCATTCGATAAAACTTTATTCCCTAGCTGTTCCCACTAAATCCTTTCTGGTGTCACCCTCACATACGCAGCCCTTTCTCATTCCCACGTAACACTGTAACACTCTTGCTTCTTTATGAAAGTCGTTTTGTGGCTTGAAAAGCTCCCCTCAGAAACAAAGCTATTTAAATGTCTTGTGATTTTTTGTGTTTATTCTTTTGGCATCTGAGCACAGTTGCTAAAAGGCTGAGAATGGTTGCTGTTTGAATTTCTTCCCCTCCCTGCCCCTAAACCAGGTGACATTTTTAGCTCCAAATTGTATAGCAGTTAAACATCAGGTCTGAGAGAAATGGGAAATGACATGATGGGGCTGCAGCTTTAGGTGCTGCAGACAGCCCAACTCTCCCTATTAAAAAGCAACCTTTTTTTTTTTGGTTTAAGGTGTGAACAGTCCATCAAAAAGCTACATGAAATCCATTTTCTGGGTGATGGAATGTACGCCTGCCTAGTTTGCTTCCTATTAGCTTATTAACACTTACTGCATCTGTAAGTGCTGGTTATTGAAGGAAGGACTTAACTTTCTACCAGAACCCTGGGACTAATTAAAACATCGCCATTAAGGTTTAATGAGAAAGTTGTTACTTTCACCAGTAAACTGGCTTAGACTCGTAGTCCCATAAAGCGCAAATAGTGCATACTGAATCATAGTTAACAAGCAGATTTGGGGAAAAACACAGTCAGAAGGGTGAGCTTGTTGCATAAGTTAAAAATGAATTGCTTTCTTCTTACTTTCCCCTTCAGTACTGGATGTTATATATGCTAACTAATATTCATCTCTCAGCAAGGCATCCAGACCTTGTAGGGCCAGTTCTTTCTTCCAGTAAGACCTTTGCATCATAAAATGGCCCAGACAAAATATCCCCAGGGGAAAATCCCATGCTTATAGGAACTGCTAGGGTAGGGTATAGCACCATTTGCCAGCCTGGCTGCTTGTCTTGGGTGGGGGAGAATGGCCTGTTACAAGAGGAGTGGCCAACACAAATGGAGAAGAACAAATTAAGACAAGCGAGGGTGTGTCTAATGGATCCGAATATCGAGGGCAGGAAGGGAGGAAGTTTTGTTTCTCTTCTGTGCCAGCCTTGGGCAGGGGAGCATATCTGGTACATTTTAGGTCTGTATATCTATCGGTCAGTTCTGCTACCGTATCGCTTGTACCTACACACAGTGAACTAGCCAATTCTGTCTTCTCTGGTACCAAGTTATACCTCATTTAAAGTGATTGGATTTACACTGAAGAAGCATCACATGAAAAGAGTAACGTTTGGATGCCATGGGTGCTCATTACTGACGTTATACAGGTTATTAAAAAAACATCACCACAAGCCATTTCACAATGCATTTACAGAGAGAATGGTAAGAGCAGTGAACAATGCATCAATGCATTTTTTTCCAAATGTTTCATTTGACAAAGATTAAATATATATCTGAACTCTGTCACTTTGAGGTACGTTCCTAATCTGGCTTTGCTCTTGCTTATAGTGGTATAAAACAAGAGTTACTCTACTGAAGTCAGCAAAGTCATTACCCTATATTAAACTCAAAAGAGAGCAAGTCTTACTTGTTACCTCCACAGCAAATCCCATTCAGTTCAGTACAAATACAGCGATAAGTTTAAGGGCAATGCAAGAACAGAGACAATTGGTAAATCTGTGCCCTAAATTCAGTACAGAGTTCTTGAGCTGAATTTCCATCTGAGTACTCTTGAACACTACAGCACTAAATCTCCTTTTCCTGCAGTGTAATCTAGTTTCTTTTCCCCAGAAATAATTATATTTTCCTTTTTGTAAACAGAGGCCACATGAAACACATGGTTGTCTTCTGACCAAAAACCTCAAAGACCGTAGCTTATATATATTAAAAAAACCAACAACCCACAAACTTCTGTTTTGAAGCTAAATGCAGTTTTTGAGTCTGTCAGGTTTTTTTTTATTCCATACCAGTTTTCTGCATAGTGGAAAATATGAACCCTTAGGAGGGTAACAACTATCATAAGTTGTTGAAAAACAAATTATCTAGGAAAGTAATTTTTTCCATTATGAAAGTGGCTTGTCATATATTAGTGAAATGAATTAGTCACATAGCACACCTTTCACAACCTGAGAAGAATGAGATTATGGCCTATACTTTCCCATGTGTAACAGGAGCAGCTCTCCTCTTTGCACATACACCGCTATCACTCCACAGTTTCTGATTACATTTTATTCGTATGTAATCATAAATCACTCACAAATCAGTCCAAAGCCTGAAAGTAACCAAACAAGTTCATATTTATCGCATGAGCTGTTCTATTTGCACGTCTTTCCAGAGTAAAACATTTCTTGTTGTGATACGGGAAGATTCCAGGTACGTGGTGTTCAATGGGAAAGGTGACAGCATTACATTTAGGAGATGTATGCATGGGGAAGGGAGGAAAAGCAACAGGGAAAGAAAGGCATTTTTGCTTTTGACCCACTCAGCAGAAGAAAGTCAACTGAGCAACAGCCACCCAATTCATCCTTCAATTTACTACCCTGCTTTCTGGGACTGTTCAGAGAAGAGGAGGCTTCAGAGACATCTCACCAGTGTATGTAAATACCTGAAGGGAGAGTGTGAAGAAGGAGCCAGGCTCTTTCCAGTGGTGCCCAGTGATGGGACCAGAGGCAACGGGCACAAACCGAAACACAGGAGTTCCCTCTGAATGTCAGGAGACACTTTTTCACTGTGAGGGTGTCTAAGTGTCAGCACAGGTCGCCCAAGGAGGTTTTGGAGTCTCTTGTCAATGAGTAAGTGAGGCGCTTCATTTTCTTGGTGGCTCCCTCCAATTAGGAAATGCAAATTTTAGAAATACAACGGGTGGTCCATCAGTCAGGAGCTCTGGAAGGGACCCCAACAAGCGTGTAGAGTTTGCAGTGGGAAGGAATTAAATGCTTGTGAGGTTAGGATGGGCAACCTTACATCTGGCAAATTAATAGAAACAAAACAGGAGTGCAAGAATGACATATTACTTCCACTTCAGTCACTCTGAGTAACATTCCTATCCTTTTTGTTTCACGGAGGGAGAGCTGTGACATAACTAATAAATATACTTCAAGTATCACCTGACGACTACAGCTTTGTGCCAGTGGCATTGGGAGCACAGGGAGGGATGCAGAGAACTACTGTGAAAGGACTTGTCATGTGCAAAAGCAAAGCAGAGAAATCTGGGTGCCTGAATGTTATGACATTTAATTTCAGTGCAGACTGCTGAAGCCTTGGTGGGTTCTGGGGTTATAATCATGTTTTTCAGACTGATTTACCGTGTCGTTACTCCTGCACAGGATGAAGCACATCAAGGGGTGCTTAGGTCCAGGAGCTTTGCAGTGCCAGTTGCACACTTATCAAAGAATCATAGAATGGTCAGAGTTGGAAGGGACCTTAAAGATCATTGAGTTCCAACTCTCCTGCCCTGGGCAGGGACACCTCCCACCAGACCAGGTTGCTCCAAGCCCCATCCAGCCTGGCCTTGAACCCCTCCAGGGATGGGGCAGCCACAGCTTCTCTGGGCAACCTCTTCCAGGGTCTCACCACCTTCACAGGAAAGAATTTTGTACAAATATCTAATCTAAATCTCCCCTCTTTCAGTTTAAAACCATTACCCCTTGTTTTATCGCTCCACTCCCTGATCAAGAGTCCTTCCCAATCTCTCCTGTAGCCCCTTCAGGTGCTGGAAGGCCATCATAAGGTCTCCCCGGAGCCTTCCCTTCTCCAGGCTGAACAACCCCAACTCTCTCAGCCTGTCTTCACAGCAGAGGTGCTCCAGCCCTCTCATCATTTTCATGGCCTCCTCTAGACCCACTCCAACAGGTCCATGTCCTTCCTGTGCTGAGGACTCCAGAGCTGGACACAGCACTCCAGGTGGGGTCTCACCAGAGCAGAGCAGAGGGGCAGAATCACCTCCCTGGACCTGCTGGCCACGCTGCTTTTGATGCAGCCCAGGATGGAAAGGAGGAAAGAAAGGGAAAAGGGACACAGGCCTGCTCCATCTCCCGTGATTAGCTTTTCTTCTTGAATGCCAGCTCTCCTAAGAAGTAACTGAGCTGGACTTAATGCAGTGGTGGGCAGGAGAAAAAGACAGAAGGCCAGTTCAGTGCCGGGTTCAACCCTGCCTTTTCTCAGCACATCCCCTTCCTGGAATGGCTTCCCCAAAGACAAGGTGGCAGTTTGGTTTTCTTCCTGAAGTTCACTGAGCAAAAGGGCAGGACAGAGGAGGCCGAGACCATCACAAACACAAACCCTGCCATGCTGGGCTCCGGCAAAGGCTCAGCAATTTCAAACCATACCCGGCACACCGGGGCAACCCCGACACCCAAGATGCCAAAGCGCGATTGCAGCTTCAACGTAGAAGTAGCAAGTTTAAGTCTGTCGCATCAAAAATACAACACCTTGCCAAGTTACAAAGGCACATTTTTCTCATACTCTGCAGTAGAGAACCGTGTTATCCAGTCATAATGCCTTCATCTTTTGATGGTGCTCTTGGAAGTGGAAAAGGAGCTCTTGGAAGTGGAAAAGGAGCTCTTTTCCCACCTTGCTCTGTTCTGCCTCTGCTTCCAATAAATACAAGTGCCTGCAGCTGGAAAACTCTGTGCTAAAGTGCCCGGGTTTCTCTAAGGGAGACCTCAGAGGAGCACTGCTAGGGTTAACATCTTGTTTTGCCCAGGCACATACAAGTGTATTGCAGAAGGCACTATGCAAATAGTGTTCACAGAGTTTATAATTTCCTGTTGGAACAGCAAAGAAAAGAAGGTCATTGATTTAAACCAGAGAATACAAATGATTTCCTGCCCACAAAGCTGCCAAATGCTTGGAGTTATTGATTTTCTTTTTTTTTCCTCCCTGCTGCTAACCAAACACTTCTAGTCCTGTCACGGGCATCATCAGCTTATTGACTAAGCAAACATAACCCATTAAGCTGAACATTTTAAAAATAATAGAAAATTACAGTGGCTATAGTTAAAAAAATAAATAAATAAATAAAGAGGAGAGGAGAGGAAAAACAGTTCCTGAAGTTAATTAACTTCTATATAGATTCAAGTTTCTGGAATTTAGGGTTGTATCCAAAAGAGAGAGAAAGGAATTAATTGAAAGAAGACTGGGGGGAGGGGGAGAGGGGTAAGCCCTTTCCTAAAGAAGCCAAAAAGGGGAGGGTGCAGGGTATAGTGGGTACTTCAAATTTTAAGACTGCCAGGAAAAGAAAAAAATCATTGCAAACTTGAGATTGAAAGGGTAAAAAAAGGTGTGGCAGCAGCATGGTAAAGGCATGGTTGGGTTTGTTTGTTTTTTTTTTAAATTTATTTATTTATTTATTTACTTATTAGCAGCAGGAGGTCTGTGCTGTTGTCTGAATATTTTTTTTTTCCCCGAAGCCAGAGCTGAGCACAGCTGATGCCTGGCCTTGGAGCACGTCAGTCTGAAGATAGCGCGTACGGTATTAATAAATGTAGAACAATACTTGCTGTCAAGTTGGTTACAAGGCAGTAGTTCACTGAAGGGGGCCTGACAATGTCAAAAAGCATTAGACCAGAGCCAGCAAACGCTTTATACGCTACAGCTGAACCCAAAAGATGAATTGATGCCCTGGATCTGACTTTAAGGCATCTGTCTGCTCTGGAGAGCGTGTGTTTGTCTGAAGGAGCAGGGAAACGAGTTGCTTTTCTCTTCTCCTCCTCCAACCATCTGCCTGCGCGGGGAAGGCAAGGAGCAAGACGCGAGAGAACAGACCGTAAACAGGCAGGGAAGTCTCCTTGCAAACAAAATAACCTCAAAAAAGGGGGAGCGGTGTCTAGAGGCAGCTCTCAACGGCGGGGGGGACAGCTCTGGGGCTGGGCCACCGCGGAGAAGGCTGGATGTCCCCTGGGACCGGCTGTTGCAGGTGCCCTTCCCTGGCCAAGAGCCCGGCGGTCCTTCGGTGTGAGAGCGGAGCCGGTCGGAAGAGACACCGGGAGGGACTAAGTAAACAAGCCGATTGCAAAGTGATGAAAAATCAGGGTATCGGCCTTCTGCAGTGACTTGGAGGAAGGTGTGACCGTTTCCTCCACCCCCTCACCCTCATGCCTGTCGACTGAAGAATACTATTAAGGCAGGTAGTCACCGATTATTAATGACCTGTTAACAGCTGCTTTAATTTTCTAATAAGTGCCAACCGGCGGCTGCTGTAATTATTCTGCTGGTCCTACAACATGCCCTGTGCCAGGCTTTTTTTTTTGTTGGATTTTTTTCTGGCGTTGTGCCTCTTAACACACGTGTGTACTGCACACAGGCCGTTCCGTACCTAAGTAAAATTACCTCTTGGGCCGTCAGAGCATTTTGCAGCCATTAAACGTCGCTATCTTCCAGCCGGGTAGGAACCGGGAAGCGTTTAGTCACTTATTTTCACCACATGTGTGAACGGAGACACCCCAAGTTTATGGCTGTAGCCGCAGCGATACAGTGAGTCAGTCCCTGAGCTCCTTGGGAAACCTGGGAGCACCGTCTCCTGCGTCGGTGTTGGATGGACTGCAAAAGCCACAGATAAATTGGAAGTAACACCAAATAGAGGCTTTTTTTTTTTTTTTTCCTATCCTATCTAAGCAGAGGTCCCCGGGAGTAACGCTGTATGAAAGCGGTGGTAGCTCTTTATCGCTCTTCCCGGCTCCCGCAAAGAGAAGGGCCGAGTAGCACGGGATGAGGAAAGCAAACAAAATCAAACGGAAAAAATGTGTGTGTTGTGGTTCGAAGGCAAAGTCTTTCCTCTGCAGCCTTCAATTGGAGAGGTCTGTGGGCATGGCTCCCTGCCAGCATCATTAGCAGCAGCGATTCCCCGCTAACGGCTCCTGTTCCGTTTTCTAATGGATCCCAGCACACTTAATGCGTCCCCTGTATCCCACGTTTGTCAAATTTCATTGTATTTAGTGCCTGGTAACCTAGCATTTAATCAACAAACCCCACAAACGTGTATTTGGAGATTACGGTAGCAATAAGTTTATGAGGAAACAGAGGATGTTTGAAAGCTACTTAGGGAGGGTGCGTCTTGAAAAAATACCGTAAAGCAGCCTTATTTTCAAAGATCCCAGCACTCTTAGGAAACAATGACCCTGTACAGGTGTCACCTGATGAGCACACACAGAGCAACCAACGTTTTGAAAAATCTCACCCATCAACACTAAGCAAAAGTGTAGCTTGTGCTTTTCGCCAGCTCTCAGACCATCGTACCTCCCTGTGCTGTAGCTCCATAGGAAAAGCTTGTCCCCATATCCCTAAATGTAGGTTTCTTGTAGAAAACAGCCCTGGAGTTGCACTGAACCTGTATAGGCCTGTATGTGTTAGCCTAGGAGAGCAGATGGTCCATGCCCAGATCTCTGGAGACCAAGTACCTGACCTGGCACAGGCTTCCTGTGAAGTTACTCTGCGTCTTTCTGCCACAGCTCTGCAAAATGGAAAAAAAATATCCCTGCCTATAGAGCTATAGAACAACCTAAGATTTAGGTAGTCAAATAGAGGCATCATTTAAAGCATTAAACAGAGAGAGATTGTTTTTCCCCCCAGATCTTTTCCCACAGATGTTCAGAGGAGGAAAATATGGATTGCAGTCAGCTGTTCTCTGAAATTCCTCATGCCCTGACTCATTTATTGGAAGAGCAGCTGATTCGTGTCCAACTGTCTTGTGAGCATCCAGCATATCTTTTCCTTTTTTTCCGAGGGCGCAGGGATAAATCGGTAGCTGCTACGCAGATCAAGTTAAAGGTCTGACTCCAGATGCTGCACGTGCAAACGGCGTGGCAGGTTCCACCACTTCCTTCGCCCTTTTGCTCTCTCCATCTCCATCTCGCACAGCTCTGTGCCTAAATTAACGAGCTGGATCTGTCTGAATGGAAACCTTCAAGTATCACGGGAGCTTCTTTTCTTTCTTTTCTTTTTTAAATGGTTCCCATCATAACTTCCTCCCCCCTCCCTCTTTTTGGCTTTCTGAGAAAATACTGTTTCTAGGTCAGAATCCCCGTTGATCTTGTGCTGGTTTTGGTGTTCAGTGCTTATTAAAAAGTCACAAGTCTTTGAGGTTATTTTTTCCCCAGATCTTAATTTGTGTTAACAGATTTAGCTGATACTGAACCAGTTCTGCTCATATGGGCAAGCACCAACTTCTGGAAACCATCCAGGTGTCCAAGATGTTCAAAAGTAATTAGTTTTCCTCAAAGCCTTAGGCTTTAAGTGTCGATCTGATGTATTTCAAAGGGACTTGACTTTCAGAAGAAGGGTAGGGTCAGCATTTTCTGAAGGAGGGGCCCTTCTGGGGAGGGTGTAAAGATGGGCGCTTGAAATAAACTTACCACATCTGAGAATCTGGGGGGGATTCAGGGTAGCATTTTATTTGTTTCTGGTTTTCAGTAGGCCGTATGAATAACAGCAAGGTGTTTGTGAAGTGCCAAAAAGTATGTGCTGCTGTAATGCTATATAATAAAAGGCATTATATATTATATCAGCAAGATGTTTGGCCCTAAGGGGCCGCAAACCTTCCCCTCTCCGCTGGTATTTTTAAAGGCTTTGTAAACCAGGCTCCATGCTGATCACAGCAGAGCAGATCACATCTTTTACCCTCTCATTTCCGGAAGCAGACCCATTACAAGGGAACAAGCATCACATGATTTACACTATGTTCCTGCCTTAAACGTTTTTTTCCCTGTGACCGCCTCCCCTGGCATTCAGTTCCTTTAGGTCACTGTCTGCTGAGCGCCTATTTAATGCACGCAGGTGGGTCGTATTATTGAAGTTAGCAAGACTACAGACAGGCAGAAGCCTTATCAGGATGGGAGTCAGAGACTGTGAACTTCCAGGCAGGTACTAACTCTTAACAGAGCCACATACAGTTCCTAGCTCAGTGACGTCCGCAGTGCTTCCGCAGACTTGTGTGACCATTTTCTTTTCTCTTTACAAGGTGCAAACCATGACCTGTTAGCCAAGAAGGTTATTACAGACTCTTTGTGTCTCTCAATGTTTCCTCCCCCCCATCCCATCTCAGGATTTAGCAAGTTGACTTAAAGCTAGATAGGTAGTTGGTTTTGGCTTTGAGAACTTATCGGTGTCTTCGGCGTAATAAAGGTATTGGACCGAGAGAAATGGCCACAGACTGGCAAGAGAGCCAAGTAGTTACCACCGCGTAGAAAGCACTGCAAACACTTTGATCTTTCCACGAGAAGAGGTTTGGTAACTCTTCACTGCCCACTTAACCGTGCAGGCTCAGCGAACCCATTCTAGGAAGCCATATACAGAAGAACATAGACACAGCGGCTTGACAGCCCACTCCTGCTACGCTCCGGCTGAGCCCAGAGTGCTGGTCCCTCTCATCCTGACAGCAGGAGACAGTCAGAGGACTATATTCGCTCTTTCTCTATGGGATTCTTTTGTTTTAACATGCCCACGTGGAGGCTGGGCTGTGAGGAGGGTGCATAGAGCAGTTCTTTTGAACCTCGGATCGCAGCGCCCGTGACCTCACCTCCAGCAGCAGGGAAGCCAAGAAGCTGTCCTGTGGTTCTCTCAGGTAAACCACTCGCTGCTAAAACACCATAAACACCGCTCATCTTTTCTTCCTACACCTTGGATCCAACTTTTTCCGTTTACCCTACTTCGGAATTCTTAAATCCTTTGCAGTTCACCTCTAAAACACAAAAGGGGAACGTTCGCACCTTCCTCCCCCCTCCGTGGCGTCCAATTAACAGACACATACAATTGGGGATGTTAATGATGGATTATTAGGCATTAACCTGTAACACCGCGCTCCAATAACAGCAAAAATGGGTCACACACCGTGGGTATAATTATCCTGCTTCTCCAATAACACGACCTCGTCGTGCCTCTTTTCTGCCACATCCCTCCTGTTTCAGCCCAAAGCGCTGCACATGTTGCAGGGCAGCTCCGGTTGTCTCAGAGGATGATCTAGAGGGGGGTGGTTGAAGTGGGTGGCTCACGAGCCTGGCCTTCAAAAAAAGACTGAACAAACTGGGTTGTGGCATCTTTGCGACTTGGGAGAAAAGCCAAAAAGGATTGAGGCACCCGGCTTCGTCGCCTGCAGTGCAGAAGGGAGACTGCCTCCATTTCAGAGAGGGATGAACGGAGGGATGGCAGGAGAAGGCTCCTCAGACAATGGGAAGGGTGTCCCCACCCTTTCTGTCTGCCTGGAACTAGGGTGGTGCAGGGTCTGCAGGGGAAGAGGAGGCGTAGAGGGATGAAGGGGGTACAGGCAAGCCCACCCGATGAGACTCGGCAGCTAAAGAGCAGGTGAGGAGGTAGTCTGTGACCATGGAGTACCAGAGGTGCACAAAGATCTATAAATACATAGAAGCACGCAAATGACAGCACCCGAGAGAGAAGAAAAAGGAAATTAAACTAAAATGTCTGTAGGCACCATGTCAGGCTTTGCACTGACTGAGCGAGCCACCTGCGTCGTAGCGTGTGCCCCAGGAGAGGTGATACAACTACACGAATGAGGTGGTTGTTTAGAGTCCTTAATCACTCTGTTGGCTACTTTCACTTTCCTTATTAATTAGCTAGCAGCAAAGGCAGAAAATAAACTTAACGCGGTCTCCTGGCTTTTCAGTAAACTTCCTCACACGTAGAGTTGTCCCTTCAAAGCACTTCAGGCAGGGTAAGCTATACATTTATAGGAGCTGATCCACAAGGAGACCCTGGGAGGGACAGTCTCAAAGCTGGCTGAAAAAGTGTTTTTTACCTCCCTAAATGCCAAAAGATGCCTTTTTAGTGCATCTGGAGAAGAACCACCAAGAAGAAAAAAAAAAAAAAAAAACAAAAGTATTACTCCTACTTTGGTGTGTTTTGGTTTGACCGTGAATTAAGCAAACTTCTTTCCTACAAGCTGCTGAGGTTTTGGTGAAGGCAGATCATACGTGCAAAGTCTTTAGTATTTCTGAACGTGCTGGCAGGGGGCACAATTGGTTGCTGTTGCTTCTCAGAAATGAGGTAAATAGTATGTTGAGACTATTTCCGTGAAAAAGGGGAAAAATAATATGCTGAAGCGATGATCCTGTTGAAACCCTTCTGCTGTGTTTGTCCTCTCTTTGGCGATGGTACCGATGATGGAGGTATTTTGTAGACAGTGAGTGTCAAGAAGCTGTCTTTAAAATGTTGTCCTGGCTTGTTATTAGTATAGGAACTGGCTCACACCCAGATGCCTTCATGGATCTTACAAGATCAATGAATGGGTAGAAGACCAAGAATGTGAAATACAAGCATGTGCTTGCGCTTGCGTGTGGTTTGCCTGATGTTACCTTTGTCTCCTGTGACTTCCATGACTACCTGGGTGATTGCAGAAAAGCTGGACCTGAGGCTGACTCAAATCCCACCAGCCCAAGGGAGAGTTTGGCCACAGAAGGGTTAGGCAACAGTTGCAGCACCCAAGTCCATGTTGATAAGGTTTTGCCTATTGATAAGTTTTAATTTAATTGCAGTCTTTTGCTACACATACTTAGTGTGTCCTGCCAACACCTCAGGACTACAGTGGTTCCAAGTGGTTTAAAGGCCCCCAGCTGCTTGTGGTGGTGGCCTGGCAGTATAGTGCCTGGGCCAGGTGGGTAGGCAGTGGCCCAAAATGAGATAGCCAGCAGTGATCACAGGGAGTTTGCACGGATCAACTTGGTCCTCGCTCATTTGGGAGCAATATTTGGTCTGCGATAGCACCCAGAAGCTGGAGGTGCTGGTGGAACTCAGTAGTGCCAGGAGGAGGAAGAGAAGGAAGAAGAGACGGAGGAGGAAGTGCCTGCCCCAAAGAACCTGCAGCCCCAGCTCTCTCACTCGGGTCTGAGGCAAATAAAATGAATGTTTGTGGCTTGCTGAAAATGCCCTTGGCCTCACCTCTGCCTTTGGTGAAGGTGCCCAAGACCCACCTCTGCCACGCGAATTTCAGAGACCAAACCAGAAGATGCGAATTTGCTGAAATAAGGGAGAATCTCCTAAGCCCAGCTTATTTTTAGAAGATCCTCTATGGAGAAAACAAAGTCTAATTAAAAACAGACTTTATTGTTGCAGTAACCCACCATTTCACATGTGACCCTGGGAGTCTTCCACCTCTCTGGGTTCGTTAAATCTTGTTGTTAACTGCCTGAGTCCTGCCTAGTTTCAAAAACAAGTTTGAATACCTTCTACCCCCGTATCTTACTATTTTCAAGGCACAAAATGAACATCACCCTTATTAGGAAGCTCTGATCTTTAATATTTATTTTTAGAGAACGCTACTTAAAACGATTTAATGCCTTTTTCCTTTTGGTAACTGTAAGCTGGGTGTTTTTTGTGTGTGCTAATCTCCACTTAATCTTTCTTACCGCTGCAAAGAGCACGGGGGAAAAGATGTTTTTGAAGAACAGCGTGGCTTAGAAATTATGCTTCTTTTTTTTTTTTTTAATTACCGGCTGTGAAGAAATCTGTTTTTCCACCAATTGACTTGCATACTTTTTAGTGGTATAACAGGTTCTGAGGGGAGATCTCCACCGCAGATAGCAACGCAAACTTCCCTCCTTAGGAGACAACCGCACGTTGTATCTGTAAGATTCTCCTGAGCACCTTGTCTTACGGTTACTCCCCTCGTGGCGAATGAAGTCGAGGGGGTTTGGTCCTTCCCTTCAATAGCCTCTATGCTTTTCAGAAAGGCTCGGGACAGGAGGCATGCCTCTGGGCATGTCTCTGCTTCCCTTCCCTAGCCAGCCCCCTCCATGGCTCTTCAGCAGAGCAGCAGATGGGAGCAGCAGACACGGTTGGCCAGAGGGCAGGAATCCTAGCCATAAGTCCTCGTTTTGGTCTTCCACAAACTGACACCGTTAGTATCTCCCATGTCATCCATTCAGAGGTCATCAGCAGCTGCATGCCGAGGGAGGCTCAAGGATTTGGATGCAATATCCAGACATCTGTGCCTCAAGGGGCCACGATGGCTGGAAAAGGGAGCAGCAGCCCACCCTGTGAGGGATGCACTGGGCTCCGGGGACACCTCTGCCCTGGCTTTTGGAAGCTAACAGGGAATCGTGGGATCAAAGAGAAGGTTTGCAAGGTTTCGAGAGGCTTGTTAAAACGTGTAGCTCTGAACCTCTTCCTGCAGTGTGCTGTCATAGGACTGGCTTGGGAAAACAGCTGAGAAACGAGCAGAAGGAGACAGTCAAGGGCAAGCCAGGGGATGGGGTGGTCCAGCCCATGGGCTCTCCACTGCAACCAAAAGTAAACCACGGAGATACAGAATCATACAATGGTTCCTGTTGGAAGGGACCTTAGAGATCATCCAGTTCCAACCCCCCTGCCCTGGGCAGGGACACCTCCCACCAGACCAGGTTGCTCCAAGCCCCATCCAGCCTGGCCTTGAACCCCTCCAGAGATGGGGCAGCCACAGCTTCTCTGGGCAACCTGTTCTGGTGCCTCACCACCCTCACAGTGAAGAAACTCTTCCTAGTTTCTAATCTAAATGTCCCCTAAATATCCTCCCTGTGCCAACGAGGACTTCTGCAGAGCTGGTGCAGGATGCGCAACTTGGGTGCACCTCAGCCCCCCACATCCCTGCCTCACCGGGACCCACAACTGGCCGCAGGCAGGGGCAGCGCATCAGGAGCAGCCGGTAGGGCTGCCATGGGGCAGCAGCAGCACTTACTGGCATCACCACCTCTCAGCTGCCAAGCTCCCTTGCCAGATGGCACCACCTGGGGCCACTGACCTGCTGGGAGCGGAGGTGGCAACCAGAGCGTGCACGTGAACCATCAGCACGGAGCTCCTCTTGCTTCCCATCCCCCTCGCTTGGCCGCGAGCAGACCGTGAGACCCGACAAACCTCAAACCCGCTGAGAGCGGGTTGCAGAGCCTCTTAATTTCCGCCCGTTGCTCGGGCAGGTCCCATGAGCCTTGGTCAAAACCTCCTCAGCTGGTGCAAGAGCTCCACATCTTCCCGCTTCTGCCCAGCAAACCGTCGGCAGCACCCCCAGCCCCCAGACATTAGCGCTCAACTACCCTGGGTTTCATCACAGAAAGCAAATTTTGCCTGGCCACAACCTTGAAAGGGGCAAAACCAAATGCAGCGGGTCCAGATTTACCATATTTTGTTTGTTTGTTTGTTTTCCCCTCCCTTTTTATGTGGTGTCAGATCCTTCTCCTGGTGTTATGGTTTGAGAAAAACCCATATTGTCGTTTAGACAGTTATTCTATTACCTGATGACCCTTCCCCACCCGGGAAGGGGAAATCGGGAAACAGAAGGAAACACAAGGGTTGAAATATAAATAGATTTAATAGACTAAGACTAAATAATTAACAATAATATTAAAGAACCAGTGTTAATCCCGATACTGATATAAGATACAGGAATTATACTCAGCCCATTCTCTCAGCAGGAAGCTGTGCACTCCCAGCAGGGACAGCAAATGGCGGACACTGCCAGCGCAATGGCTTCAGGAGGAAGGGAAGGCCTCAGGGGTCCGGCACCGGGGCAAGGAGTTGTCTGGACCCACCACCATCAATGGAGAGAGAGCTACACAGCAAACTTTTCTAATTTATATTGAATGTGACGTTCATGGTATGAAATAATCCTGTTGGCCAGCCTGGGTCAAATGCCCAGGCCTTGCTCCTCCTTGTCCCTGCACCTGGCAAGGCTCGAAAACACCAAGACCTTGAATCCCACAGAGCCTGGCCGGCTATAAAGTAAATATTTTCACAAATTCAGACACTAGAGTCTTCTAGAAGTACAATTTTCCCCAGTATTAGAAGAAAAGTTAGTCCTGTGTCTCTCAACCCAGGACACCCGGCCAGATGGATCTTACAGAAAAACTCAGTTATTCATCAGAATTTGCAGTTTGAGGAGGTGGGAAATGATGCTATGAGCTGCAGTTTAAGGAGGGTTGCAAACACCAGCGGGGGGAAGAGGAAGTTCTGGCTGTCCTCGTGCAACGGCTGCCGGCTCTTTCTCTGTGAAAACAGGCTCACACTTCCTCTGCTGCAGCTTCTCACACCGCTCGAGCTCCCCGGGGGGAGGCAAAGAAGAAAAGTCATCAGAGAAACAGATCAGGAGCGAGAGAGATGACGACTGACTCTACCAACGGCACCATTTGGGGATTTGGGGGGGACGTAAAATAGAACTCATACCCATGCACTTCTCTGGGTTGCCACCATTACTAGCCATCCATAAATCTGAAGTAAGCAGCCTTAAAGTAAATTAAAGTAAGAGCTCTTAAAATCAAGGGAACTAGTTAAGAAGGAAGGCCTTTGAGTAAGGGGTGAGGATGACATTATGATGGAACGCTAGTGCCAGCAGGGTGGTAGATGAAAGTTGTACCTGGGTGGTGTTCACGGTTCCCCTTGGGCTAGAGGACGCAAGAGATGGCGTACGGGCACATCAGCAAGAACTGTGAGCAGAGGGAGGCCACCCGTGTCACCCTGACCCCGCCACCATGGGAAGGAGTCCTGACATGAGCCATCTCCACCCTCTCTGAGCCGTGGTTGCAATACCTGACTACGGCACACCTGAGGGATGCTAGAGGTGGTTTTCACAACAGGACTCAGACAGCCTTGCCCAGGTGACATCTCTCTAACTGGTTTGGTTTATTAACCAGCTCTTGCCGAGCGTAACGCTCCAGTCACACCATGGCAGTGCAGGGACCATGGCCAGCAGGAGCAGGGCAGTGATGGTGCCTCTGTACCAGGCACTGGGGAGGCCTCACCTCGAGGGCTGTGTTCAGTTCTGGGCCCCTCACTACAGGAAGGACATTGAGGTACTGGAGCGTGTCCAGAGGAGAGCCACCAAGCTGGTGAGGGGTCTGGAGAACAAGTCACACGAGGAGAGGCTGAGGGAACTGGGCATGTTGAGTTTGGAGAAGAGGAGGCTGAGGGGAGACCTCATTGCCCTCTACAACTCCCTGAAAGGAGGGTGTAGAGAGGTGGGGGTTGGCCTCTTCTCCCAAGGGAATAACGACAGGAGCAGAGGAAATGGTCTGAAGTTGGGGCAGGGGAGGTTTAGATTAGATCTTAGGAAGAATGACTTTCCTGAGAAAGGCACTGGAACAGCCTGCCCAGGGAGGTGGTGGAGTCGCCATCCCTGGAGGGATTCAAGAAACGTGTAGACATGGCACTTCAGGGCATGCTCTAGTGCCCGAGATTGTTGGGTTGTGTCTGTTTGTGAGTTTGTTTATTTTTTTTGTGTGGTTGGACTTGATCACAAAGGTCCCTTCCAACCATGGAGATTCTGTGAGATTCTGTGTGAAGCCTTTGGGATTACAAACCCCATACAGCTTCCCCAAGTATTTGGACATCCATGATGCCGACACCAAAGAGGGCAACCTCCTGCTAATTTATTTTTCCTAGTATTATTTTTTATAATTGCTGTCAAGGCCATTCCTCCCTGCCATCCATCCCAGCTGCGAGAGAGGCAAGAGCATAAGCCGATACTCGGATGCTCGGTCAAGTCCAATCCTGCCCCATCCTGAAGCAACTCTCCCATGGACGGCTCAGCTCAACTCTTACTAACCTGCCCTGGGCAGGAGCATTAGCTTAGGCTCTTGGGGCTACACAGTCCCCCTCTCACCCCCAAACTGTGCAAGTGTTTGGGTAGATTGAGAATCACAGAATCATAGAATCATGTGGGGTTGGAAGGGACGTCTAGAGATCATCTAGTCCAACCCCCTGCCAAAGCAGGTCCACCCAGAGCAGGTTGCACAGGAACATGTCCAGGTGGGGTTTGGAATGTCTCCAGAGAGAGAGACTCCACCACCTCCCTGGGCAGCCTCTGCCAGGGCTCTGACACCCTCACAGGAAAGAAGTTCCTCCTCAGGTTGAGATGGGACTTCTTATACTCAAGTTTGTGCCCATTCCCTCTTGTCCTGTCCCTGGGCACCACTGAAAAAAGACTGGCCCCATCCTCCTGACACCCACCCTTTAAGCATTTGTATGCATTGATTAGATCTCCCCTAAGTCCTTCAGCATCTCCTTGT
>JAHREE010000362.1:293294-325326 GCA_033628505.1 Tringa tobata | reverse complement strand
TCAAGTTTGTGCCCATTTCCTCTTGTCCTGTCCCTGGGCACCACTGAAAAAAGACTGGCCCCATCCTCCTGACACCCACCCTTTAAGCATTTGTATGCATTGATTAGATCTCCCCTAAGTCCTTCAGCATCTCCTTGTAAGGGAGATGCTCCAGGCCCTTCATCATCTTTGTAGACCTCTGCTGTCCCCTCTCCAGCAGTTCCCTGTCCTTCTTGAACTGGGGAGCCCAGAACCTGGACCCAGTGCTCCAGATGGGGCCTCCCCAGGGCAGAGCAGAGGGGGAGGAAGACCTCCCTCCACCTGCTGGTCACACTCTTCCTGATGCCCTCCAGGATGCCATTGGCCTTCTTGGCCACCAGGGTACCTTGCTGGCTCATGGGCATCCTGTTGCCCACCAGGACTCCCAGGTCTTTCTCCTCAGAGCTGCTCTCCAGCAGGTCACCCCCAGCCTGTCCTNGCGTTGATCAGATCCCCCCTCAGTCTGTTCTTCTCCAGACTAAAAAGACCCAAGTCCCTCAGCCTCTTCCCGGGAGATGCTCCAGACCCTTAATCATCTTAATCATCTTTGTAGCTCTTTGCTTGTCCCTCATTTCTCAACAAGGTGTTACAGAAAGCAGGTGGGACCAAGCAGCAAAGGTGAAGCTCAGCAGCAGCCCCCCTCCTCTACAAATTACTAAGTCACATAATCAGGTAGATTTGGAGCCTCCTGGTTGTCATTAAAAAGCTCCCAAGGTGGCAGAGGCCACTCGTTGTAACCCATGAGTTCTGGGAAGAGGCTTGCTGCTCATGCTGAAGGTCAGGATAAGTGAAGAAGCCACCCTTTCACACCAGCACTGCCCGACACAAGTTCAGGAGAGGACCTTCACTCGCTGCTTAGGGAGGAAAATGCTCAGGAGGCGCAAAAACGGGTCAAATAGTGCCACAGTTCAGTCAGGCTACAGCAAGATGTTTCGGAGAAGAACAAGAGCTCAACCAACAGAGGTAGAGAATTGCCCATCACCAGGAGCAAGTTGAAGAACGAGCAAAAAAAAAATAAAAAAAAAATCCCCATTTCTCACCCCTTAAACTGCACATTCTAACACATGGCAAAGCCTAAGGCACAGCCTGAGNTCTCACCCCTTAAACTGCACATTCTAACACATGGCAAAGCCTAAGGCACAGCCTGAGGCAGTGAAGAGACAAGAGTAACTGTCCTGCCCTCACACCTTGAGGAAACAGGCAGGCCACTAAGAATGTTCAGAAAAAAAGAGTATCTTGGATTTATTGTCACAGAGCAGGTCCATTGAGGTGGATATAGTGAAAGGCCAGGACTTACACCACTCAGTTCCCTTTTCCTCTCCATCTCAACGTCCGAATTGGTGTCCTAGAAATCCACCAAAGGCACAGGCAATGCAAAGCTCTTCTAGAGTAATTAGCATTAGATAGAGAAGGGAGAGCTGGAGCAGAATATTTAAGACTTATTAAAGACCAGTGAGCATTTTCCCTGCTCAACAACGACCCAACAAACTGGGTGAGGTGGCTTTTGAGCAAGCCTGAAGAGAATATGCCACAGCACACAGAAGGAGATACTGAAGAACCTCAGCAAAAATATCTGTGACAAACTATTTTAGAAGGAAACAACACACGGGGGCTTTAGTTTGGGATTTGCAAAGAGCTGCCAGGATGAACAGCACCTCTGAGGAGTCATCCAAGCCACGTGAATGCCCTCCATGCCGGGGGAAGGATTCGGATGAAGCAAGGAGAGATCGTGCGTCCCATCTTTAAGATTGAAATAACTGCTATCAGTTTTCACAGAACAGCACACAAACCACATGATTTAAAAAACAGTAGCCTCGCATGACTGCAGCCCACGTGGCAAGAAAACCACCTGGGAGATGCAAACATCCCTTGGCTACCCGATGCCTCAGAGCTTGGCCAGCTAGAGCTTTTGGTCATTGAAGAAGTTTTGGTGAGGAATCAAACAGCTGCCAAAGAAAAGCCAGATCAACCACTTCATATCCATCAATTATCTCTTCCCTGGCTGCTTCAGAGCGTGTGCTGCACCACAACACCACTGCCCAGCCTGCCTCTCACCCTGGTCATCCAAAACCTGAGGGAGATACCCCCACACAAATCTCACCAGGCACACCAGAGATTTTATTACTTCATTTGGGGGAAGCAGAGCTTACAAAGAGGTTCCGGCTCTTACTTCCCCCCTAGAGACAGAAGAGAGCACCCCTTTAACTTCAGATGCTCCTGATCACCCTAACCAACCCCACAGGTTCATCAAAGCTGCGAGAACGTGCAGTACCATCACACCATACCAATCTTTCTCTAAGTCAAATCTTTAAACCTGGAGAAGGAAGAAAGCAGGGGGTGGAGCTGGAAGCCAGCAGATCACCGGAGCAGGACAAGAGAAAAGTCACATTCAAATCCCTACTTTGGTTTTACTACTTAATAGTCAGTAAACACAGAATTTCTTACCTTTTGACCTTGAAGAACCTCAGAAGCCACTTCCTCTCTGTGCTTGTGTGAAGATGCACACATCCAAAGTGAAAAAGGCAGCAAGCTGGTGCGTTCAGTGAGGAGCTGCTTTGGCCCTGTGGCTCACCTTAAATACTCCACCACCCATGGCAGCTGCTTCCAGAGGGGACACAGGTGGAGCCAGGAGAGCTGGAGTGTGCCAGGAAAACAGGGAATGCGAAGGGCTCAGAACCACCTGCAGCTGCTGAAAGCCCAAATAGCTTCAAGAGAGCACCTGGGCACCCCTTTGCCCCTTCCAGTCTTTTCCACTAAAGTATACTGGAGCCGATTAGGTTGCGTTTCACTTCATTAGGTCATTGAAGCATTAATTAATTGTAATTATATGGTGTTGCATGACACTGAACACCAGTCTGGACAATAATTTCATTTTGGTGAAGAAAATGTTCATCTTTTGATAAAAGACCCTAAAACCCTGGTTAAAGTCCTTTAGAAAGCCACTTTTTTCTAATCACAGAACGGTTGAGGTCAGGAGGAACCTCTGGAGACCATCTAGTCCAACTGCCTCACTCACAACAGGGTCAACTAGAGCAGATTGCCTAGGACTGCACCCAGTCAGGTTTTGAAGATGACCAAGGATGGAGACTCCACAACCTCTGGACAAGCTCTACCAGCGTTCAACCATTCTCACAGAAAAAAAAAAAAAGCCTTTTCTTATGTTTGAACAGAATTCCCTGTGTTTCAGCGTGTGCCCTCTTGTCCTACCACTGGGAAGGACCTGGCTCCATCCTCTTTACTGCTCCCCCACAGGTCTTTATACACACTGATAAGGTCCCTCCCGAGCCTCCTCCGGGCTGACAGTCCCAGGTCTCTCAGCCTCACTGGCAGGTGCTGCAATCCTTTCATCACCTCAATCACTTTCGGTGTGTTAAATAATTTATTTTAAATTGGCTCAAAAATGTGTGCGGATCCTTTTCCAGTCCTCGGTGTGGTTAAAACAACCGTCCTCATGACCTTTGCTGGATTCCGTGTTTGTTTCTCACTCTCTAGTTTGATTTTAATACCTTCTGCCAGGCAGTCCCAGCCCTCAAGGAAACCCTCAAGGCATCAAGAACTTAATTTACAACCGAGGAACAACAGATAATTGCTGAGCAGACTGTTACCATGCTTGCACCTAGTTGAGCTGGACCTCACCAGCACTCAGGGGCTGCGTAAAACCAGATGTTTTAAAAGCACTGGCTTCATCGTTCCCTTCTGGGCACATTTCTCCAGGTAGGAACATGGCTTTGTCCAACCGATGGGCCTGTCAGTTGAGTTCCTGGCTTAGGCAGATGTCTTGGGTCACAGGGGGAACTTTGTCACTTGGATTCCCCTCCCGTTTAGAAATGGGGAGGCATCCAGTTCTTTACCACCTTTTTCCTGCGCTTTGTCTGGTGCGAGTAAAATCATTTTCCTGCATGATTTCTGCAAAATTTGTGACAAAGTCCCCCAGCAGCACCACCGTAACACCAGTAGTGATGGAGACCTGTCACATTCCTGGTGTTACTTTGGAAGACACAAGACAGACCTGGCTTAAACACCTTTGCTTTATTTTATGTAACCACCAAATACATAAAAGTCATGCCATTTCTTGACCAACCTAATGCAGTTTCTGTTAATTGGCTTTCCAAGAAGATTTGGAACCAACTAACTCAACAGCCTTTGCCTCTCTTTGTTCGTAAGGCCCATGACAAGACCTTCCAAATACATAAAAATCATTTCATTTCTTGGCCAACCTAATGCAGTTTCCGTTAATTGGATTTCCTAGAAGATTGGGAACCAACCACCTTTATTCAATGAGACCTTCCGCCCAGCACCTGGAGCAGCTGGAGGCTGGCAGAGGGTAAGGTGATACCCCAACAGCTCAGGAGATGGCCCCATGAGGATTGGTTAAAAGGCACCTTGTGTCATTTGGTCCCCACGCTGGGATTACAAGTTAATTAAAGAGATGGGGTGCACTGATTTCAAGGCATCGCCGGCTTGGCTGTGACTCCGATGGCAGGAGCAAGCAAGGACTCGATGCAATTAACTCCTCTGTGTTTACAGGAAAAAAAGATAATCCCTTCAGGTGGTCAAGTTCCCTTCCCCCTCCTAATTCTGCAGTAGCTGTTGCGGTCCTAACGCTCTGCTTCACTTCAACAAATCCTAACCTCTTCTTAATTAAGAGAGATTTTTCTCACACCCATACGGACTTAATTTTTTTCTCCTTTTTATAAAGCTTCCAGGTTGTATTTTTATGGAATCAAAATATTGTACTTTTACAGAGCTGTACAGTTCTCAGCTGCCCTATAACAGGAACAATTAATGAAATTAAGCAGCCTTCGAAGAAGAAATGCCTTTCCACAAAAGAGGAAATCCTTGTCTCACCCCCAGCGTCGAGTCGATGTTCTGACTTTCCGTGCAGGAAGAGTCACATCAGGCAAATAACAGAGTTCTGGATGCAGCATCTTGGAGGAGATGCTAAAGTCTCTCTGCTTTGGGGCACACATTCCAGCACCATTCGTTAAACCTGGATTGATGCCCATTGGCATCTGCTCCACGCTGTCCTGGACACACAGCTGTCTCTAGGCTGCACACCCTTCATGGGCACTTCAACACCGTCTTCCCAACCCCACATCTTCAGGCAGGTCATTTCCCACCCTGCCAGACATCTAAAATAACACTCCTAAGGTTAATGGCCATGTATTTCTGGGTTGAGTAGACTAAATTTGAGTGACTGCTATTTATTCATCCCCACGGCAGCTTCATTCAACATGTGTAGATGCCGTGTGTTGTGAAGATCTCTGCATTGCAAGCCTATCGATTCAGTGTGGAAAAGATGCATTTTGATGTTTGCTGCACAAACTGAACAGATGAATGGATTGAATCAGAAAACTAAGATATCAGTAATCCTGCTTTATGGGCGTTGAGAAAAATAACTTTACAGAAGTCCTTGGAGAAAAGCAAAGGTGTCTGAAGAGGAGACTCCATCTAACACATTAGAACCCAGTTCCAGCAACACATTCCTGTCCAGTGGTCAGAGCTGAGCGTGGAGGTGCACGGCCACCGGCCACAGCAGAGCTCCATTGGGGCAGTTCGCAATGCAGTGCTGCACTTCAGCTTTATTTTCAATTCCACTTATCGTGCAGTCATCCTGCACCGAAGTAGCATCACTTTTGGACTTCTGTTTCAAACCAGTAATGCTGTCTTGAAAAAATATTACGATTTTTTTTAAAAAGACACAAACAACCCTGTGTTTCCCAATTCGTGAAGAACAAAAGACCCATCAGCTGTCCAGAAAACAATATTTCATTTATTGTAAAGTTCCTGAAACAGTAAACACCTTGTCAGAAGTACAATGAACTGGCACTATTTCTTTAAAAAAAAAAAAAGTTCAACTGTCTTCCAGGAACAGCACCTGGAATATTCAAGCAAGATCTTAAGCCATGGAATAGCTCGGTGCAAGGGCCACCTTGCCCCCTGTCCCCTCCCAGCACCACCCCTGGAGAACGAGTTTTATTTGCATTTCCTTGCCTAACAGCTCTCAGGATTCACCTGGTAGATTACAAGCTGGAATTCAGCCTTCTGCATTAGACCCTCAAATGAAATACATAAGGAGACAAATCGCAATGCAAATGCAGCTTTGGACAAAAAAAATAAAAATATTTTATAGAACTTTTAGTTTAATGACTATAAAATCTATAGCCTCTTGATTAAAGAGGTGAACGTAGCAACAAGACGAGGAGACAGGGCTTTGCTTTTACTTAGATGTTTGCTGTTTATTCCAATAACTGCAAGGCCTGGACCACCACCCCCTCCCCAGCCTATAGATAAGCAGTTCTTATCTCTTGCCTCAGAACCATAGAAATAACAATTCTCCAGCAATTTCTCACAACACCCGCCCTTCCGTGCCGTTCAGCTTCCTGCGCTCAAGCAGCCAGCAGCCGTGCTCCCAGCCAGACAGTGCCCAGTCTGGAGATTCCTTCTCCACAACCACCCCTTTCTCCCCACAAACACTTTAAGGCATAAGCAGCTTTTTTTTCCCCAGAAGAACTGTGCATGTACACGCAGTCCTCCCTATTCATGGAGCTGCAGAGAACTGGCTCTTCACAAGCTAGTAATTTGTTCCCACTATTAATGTGTTACTTCACTAGTAACTAAGCCTCTCAAAAAACAACTTTAACCCCCTTTTCTGCAGCGTAGGGTAAGAATTCCTCCTTTACAGCTTTACCCACACTTACAGTGAAACAGAAATAGCTTCAAGTGTGTGGGACTGGCTGATAGTCCTCCAGTTAAAATGTTATAGAATCTTTTTTTCCTATTATAGGTCCAATCTACGATGCCTTGTTTATAACTTACACTATTAAACTCTCACAACTTTATAGAAATTCTCAGCGATGTTAAAAAACACTGTACAAAACCACCTTAAGGCACAGAGAGTTAAACAGAAACGCAGCTCGTTTGAAGCCTCAAAGCAGCCAATTCAAGAGAAACTGGCCTTGTAATAAGTACGTAGTTCATTTATACATGTTGAGCTTCATTGCCATACAATAAAACCAGTAAATACAGGACAAAATGCATGCTGCTCAGCATCTACTCCTTTTCTTTAGAACCAAGCCCCCTCTGAGACACAGCCTGTGGTTATAAATAGGACTTGAAGCAGCTTATAGGTCCCTCAGATGGTTTGTTTTGAGTGACCGTGAGCTATTACACAGATAAGGCAACACAAGTTTGTTTTGTAGAGGTGGGATGTGAACATGCTTCAGCCTCAGCGCTTTGCTCAACTTTGTAAAACCAAGGGAGTATGGATGTGGAGAAAAAAAAAAAAAAGAGAAGTCAAAAGGGCAGTGACAGAAGCTGGGAGAAATTTTTATCTGTCAGAAAAGGATTTCCTAAAGTAATATCCCTCCTCCAAGCAAACTGCCTCGGGGAAGGGACCGAACAGTAAAAAAGATGCCCCTGAAGAGTACTGTCATGCCTAAAAACCTCTGATACACATGAGCATCGTTGGTAGGGTCAGCAAACGTGCAGTGATGCAGCCACTGCCCACCCCCAGACATGCCCAGGTACCACCACTACTCTGTGGCTCAGAGCACTGAACTCCTGTTCACTCAAAAGATTCAGAGCCTTCTTGGTACACTTGAAAATTAGGAAAAGCCTGTAGCAACATCGGGGAAAAAAAGGAAAAAACTAGCTTAATGGTTTCTTAGTCATTGTTTTATAGCAAGAAAACTTTTGTCAGGGTTTATTATAAAGGAACAGCATAAGGAAACCAAATAAATAGTTGAATAGTTAACAGTATGCAATATAATAGTACTAAACTTCAATTACATAAAAATTAGACTTTGGAACAGCATCAGTATGAAAGACTTCTTCGAAAACTAGGACTCAGTCTAAGATCCTCAGACCTGTACATTGCAAAAACCAGTCAAATTTGATAACCAGTTGGTCCCAGCTTTGTCCTCTGAGGGACCGTGTCCATTGAGAACTATGACCCATCCGTGCACCTCCCTGATCCCGCTCTGTCCCATCACACACGTGCTGGTTTTCCGAGTGTCTAAGGGCGAGCGACCGGGCAGCACGAGGTACGAGTTGTGCTTCATTGTTTCAGAGGAAGCAGCGTATCTCCTTCCTCATCTGATAGCTGTATTGAACAAGGTTATGCAATTTAGCCTAAGGATGCTTCTTTCTTCCTTAAAGCAGCAGTTAGAGGAACAGAAAGAAGGCAGCAGTGACCTCATGCTCCCAGTAAAACCCCAGCTGTGTTCTGGGGAAGGGGGGGCGGGGTGTGTGTGGAATTGAGGGCTGATTTATCATCAGTTGCACAAACTGTCTGATCTAACACGGTGAAGTCAGCGGCAGGAACTTGCACAGAGCTCCATCAGAGCCTCTGCCATTGTCTTTGTTCCCCTCACCAGCGCTGTGCGGTCACACCGAGCTGGGTTCTATCAGCGCAGGAGGGAAGGGAGTCATCTCTGCTGGCTCTCGGGAGTGACCGGCTTAAAGCAAATCCCTCACCCCCTGGAGCAGAGCTTAACTGTGCTCCCAAATAAAGAAGTATCACCACTGTCATCTGGAATTGTTGCCTGATACAGATTTCTTCACCTGTGGGACACAAGCATCTCTTGCTAGAGAAGTGCAGCTTACTGTGGCTCTACACCAGGTGAGGCTGGACCTTTCACTGGACATGAACTTAAAGAAATATATACACAGCACAGTTTTGAAATCTGTAAGTCAAACCAGCTGATCAAATTCTCCTCTCAAACTTTTTTTTTTAAAATCAGTAGATAATTCCACTGAAGTCAGGAGTGCTCAAAGGTGTTTGAGGAAAACCCAGCATTATATATTTGCATTAAATGCCAAAATATACCCTAAAATACTCCTCTGGACATCTGTCACTGAAACCCTTCCAATGTCAACTTCTCCATAACACTGGAACAATTAACAAAAACTCTGCTATCAAGCAACAACAACAACAAAAAAAAACCCAAAAAAATTACAAACAAAAATAAGCATTTATCTTTGTTAAATTCCCACCAGCCACTTGAAATCTTGTTTGTCTGTTCCATGAAATTAAAAACTTGGCACATTTTCCTTGGATGCCATTTATCAACATTTTCTTTTATCTAGAGCTTGTATTGCATATCAGAAATTCACTTGGCTAGGATAGTTTTGTTTAGTAGAAAACACTGCTTTCCAGTGATAGCTATGAAGCTCCACACAGTTCAGTAAATGAATTCTCCTGGTATTTCTTGCAGCAACGGTTCCTCAAATTTAAATCGTTTGGAAATGGCTTTCTGCTCAGTTACTTTTTCTTTTTCTGACTGCCTACATTGTCCCAGCGTATACGAAGCCACTACAATTAGTTCTTCTGTCACTATGGATTCTTCCTCTTCGGCCTTCTCAGCATCTACTGATTTTTCAGAGGCAGAATCTGCATCTTTCTGGGTGACATCTCTGCTTTCCTCTCCTGTGCTCTTATTCCAGACCCTGCAAGCAGGATTATCGCTTTGTTCTAACCAGGGATGTTTAAGACATTCTTCAGCAGTTGCCCGGTCCCTGCAGAGGAAGGGGAAGTGTTAAAATAAATGTCTGAACACATTTGAATACCTTGCAGAAGAGATCCATACAAATTATTCCAAGGATATGACTGTATTAAAGACAGACTGATAGAACTTCTACAAAAACGTGCCGATAGCTACCTTTTCCCAAAAAAAGCCCAACAGCAGCCCAAGGAGATGAACTGCCACCGTTTAAAATAAAAGAATTCATAGAGCCTTAAAAATCACAATTTACGCTCCCATTCTTCCAACCAACTTTCAAAGTTTATACAGATGATATGGTTTTTTTCCATATAAGAAAATTACTCAATCCTTACATTCTTAAAGAATTCCCATAGACAGGCAGTAGGCAATTTCAATAGCTGTCATGCCCCGTGAAGAACTGGTGAAATTCCACAGAAAACACCTCTTTTATTTAGAGACCTGGAATTTCCAATTTGCTGCCCGTTGAGAAAAGCACACTAATGAACTGCAGCAGAGGATGATACTCTGCCAACTCAGCAAGAGTAAAAGGCTCAAAGCACAGCTCATTTAAAAGACATCAGGCAAGGTACATGTGAAAGAAGCTCAGTAGATAGTACCACGTGTGACAATTCATATGTAGTTTTTTGAAATGAATTTGAGTTTTAATTACTGACACTCAGACGTGTTCAGAACATGCAAGTCTGGAGTGAAATGGAGAACTTCTCTTTTCACATACATGAAAAGTAATACCACGATGAAATATGAATAATAAAAGTTCTTATACTTCAAAAATGAGAACACCAGCACTTGATGTATTTAAAACAAATCCAGTCAGACATATTAGCATATAGAATCGTATTTTACTTACTCGGGTTTCTTAACCAGCAGAGTTTTGATGAAATCCACAGCAGACTCCGAGATGAGGTCAAAGTCTTCTCCAGAGTAACTTATGTTCATTTGAGATATATTTAGGAATGTTTCTTGTTTATCATCCCCTAAGAAAGGCGATATCCCAGTTAGCATGACGTATGCCAGTACTCCAATGCTCCTAAAATTAAAAAATAGAAAAGCATTTTTTAGTGTTTTAGTGTAAAGTAACGCTTTCAGTAAAGTAAGTTATGATGACCATTAACTTGTTCCACTTACCACATGTCAGTTGCTGTACTGATCGGGTCATAACTCAGAATTTCAGGAGCTATTCAGGGAAAAAAAAGTTCTATTTTTGTCACATGTAGACATAATATTGTAGTTATATAGTGCAATGACAGGCATGTGGTAATACTTAGTATAAGCCATTTGAAGCATGACAGTCTTTTGTAATAGAGATATTTCCACTCAAGTTATTTAAGTGATTACTATCATTTATTGGTTTTAAGTAAAACCAGTTGTTTTCCTTTTATTGTCCTCTTCAGAAGCCAGGCCAGTCTCCTTCCCAATTAAGGAAGCATTATACAAATTTCTCACGGAAAAATGAGAAATATCCAACATTCCATATTCCAGCACTGAAATCCATACCCGTATATACTATACAACTTAAAGATATTTTCAAGTACATTTTCAAGGGCTGGAATGTTTTGCTTTTAAAACAAAAAGGAAATGGATACAAACCTCCACAAGCTAAAGTATTCCATTCAGAGACTGAATATGTAATACTTGTTATCACTGCTGGTAAGAATCACCTAAAACGTGTTCTCATCTTTAACACAAGCACACAGTTATCACTCATTAGACTAGCAAGGCTCACCAGTTCTAGCTTTTACAGCAGTACCACATCCAAGTATCAATCCCATCTTTCGACACCGTAACGACACAGCCAGCCTGGCATTCACTAAATTGAGGCATTTTCTCTCTTCGCTGCCCCAAAGCCCAGACAGCCCCCTCCTCAGGGCTACACCACTCCTATAGTAACAACTTACCTACGTATTCTGGAGTTCCCATAATTTCTCTTAGTTCCTCACTGCTCTTCATTATTCTGGAAAGGCCAAAATCTACTATCTTAATGTCTCCCAGAGGAGACTTACTGGTTAGTAGAATATTTTGGGGCTGAAAAACAGAAGAAGGAGACTTTCAGGATCACCTCAATCTAATGTCTATGACACAATATTGCATCATTATTTTAGATCACGAGTAGCAATAATGCATTCCATAACAGGTACGATACCCAGCATGGTTTATTTATTCATGGGGTTTCCCCCACACACAGAAGGTGAACTTGAAGAGACACGCAGGCTAAAAGGAGTGGCAGGATTTTCTGTTGGTAACTGAGAATCAAACATCTACCTTTATTAGCTTAGAACACATACAGAAGACATGCCAATAGCATACAAATACCTCCCCATTTGTACCTTTAGTCCTTCATATCCCCCTTTTACCCCCCTTTCCTCCTTGCTTCCTTCCAGTAGATGGTGTAAAGTACCTGCTGTCAAAGTGTATCCAAAAACACCCAATCATTTTAAAAGAGCTGAACACACAAAACTATTTTGACTACACCTGTTTAAAGAAAGTCTGTTGCAACCGACCTCAATCTTGTTCAAAGTACAAACAATTGTATTACAGAATGCTAACTGAAGAACAGCTTAAAAAAAAAATAATACAGCAGCCTGAAAAACAGGTTTTTGAGAGCATCACCTTTGGATAAACTTGTTTGCTCTGACGTCGCTAGATCTTGGCTGTCGTCCTTCAAAGCAACTTTGTGGTCATTAAGAAGATCCTTACCATGTACTCCGAATGCTACCTCGGTTTTAAAAACCAGTAAAAACTGAAAACTAACTTCAGACAACAGGTCTTAGAGATTTTTTTGTAACTGAAACATATTATTGCAAAAAAAAAAAAAGTGTGACCCTTCCTGCCCTCAGGCCAATGATCACATCAGGTTCCAAAATTAACTTCTCTGAATAGTAACACTGACAGTTGGCACTGCATTCATGCCTCTGATAAGCACAAGTTCTGTGAAAGTGAAGCCTTTATTTATTGAGACCCTGGATCACCTCGCATCAGAGGTGGTTGAAAAGGAAGGAGGGCAAAAGAGTAGGAGCAGGAAAGCAACCCCAACTGATAATCCAACTGGATTAACACCAACATTTATACTTTTCCCCTGCTCACGGAGCCATTCTCTCCTCACCCCTGTGCCAATCATGAAGGCATGCTTCCACATGAATCATGGAATCAAGGAGTTATCCGAGTTGGAAAGGACCTCTAGAGATCCTCTAGTCCAACTCCCCTGCCAAAGCAGGGCTGCCCAGAGCACATCACTCAGGAGGGCATCCAGGTGGGTCTTGAAGATCTCCAGAGAAGGGGACTCCACACCCTCCCTGGGCAGCCTCTTCCAGGGCTCTGCCACCCTCACCCCAAAGACGTTCTTCCTCAGATTTGAACGGAACTGCCTATGTTCCAGCCTTTGATCACAGAAAAAGATGTCCAAAGACCTTTCAGAAACCTTGCAACAGCTCTCCTTGCTGCAGGACCTAAATACAGTCAAGTTCTTTCATTCCTGCTAAGTTAAACCCCAGTATTTCTAACTAACCCCACGATGTTGTCAATCTATTTTCTGTTTGTAAATCTACGTCTTAAAAACAGCTTTTTTAAATTTGCTTACAAACTGGGATCTGGTGGCTGTACAAAGACTTTTGGAGCTGCGCATTACCATACGCTTTATAGTAGTTCACATTTGTAATTCTGTACTTGTATTAGAAAAGCAAACATCCAAAAATGCTGACTATGCCTCCCTAATTAGCCTCTCAGATGTTCTTCCCAGTGGGAAATTTAGTTACTTTCTGAAGAGGCAAATGGAAAGCATGAGAAGAGCATTTGTTCTCTATATTTAAAGAAAGAAGAGTTTTAAATGGAAACATTTAATGAAACCCTTAAGCCCTGTATTACAATATTTTAGTAGATAATGTAGTTGCCAGAAGTCTTTGGTTTTTTTTAAAAAAAAACCAATCTTATTACTCTAAACACACCTATGCAGGAAAAAAACCTGTCTACAGTACAAATGGAGCCATAAACCTAAATCAATTCATAATGAAATACCAGTAATTTTCTTCTTTTAAAGAAACGTGATGGGGTTCAAGTGAAGTGACACACTAAACACAAGCATGAAGCCTTAAAGAAGCCATGGCTTTGAACTGACCATAGTTTTCAGCTCGACACAATTACTTAACACTTTAAGAAAAGAAAGATCATTTTCCCACATCTGTACAGCTGTTTCTCTTGTTTCCCCACTCCCTATAACACATCTGGGTTTGCTAAATGCCCATTAACCTAGAAAGGCACTAGAGATACAGGCCAGAGGCTCTCCTGGTAGCCGTTCTGAAAAGGGCTTTTTGCTCTTATCATCAAGCCTTAATGACATGGCAACGTTTAAAGCCCCCCCCAGAGCAGTAAGGCTTAAAAATTCCAATTTAGATCCTCTTATGCTGTGCACTGAACAAAAACATAAAAAGAAAAAAATCCTGCCTAAATGGACAGTCTGAATGGCTGTACTTTACTACAAGGTTGGTATGTGCACAGAAACACATGATGTGGCCACGAGTCTAGAGCAATGTCACATTAGCACGGACAGGAACAGGTACCTTTGTAAATGATTATAAAACCAAGAATAAAGTTGCATTTTTCCAGGCATACTGTCAGCAATTGGAAACTTTAGGAATCTGAGCCTTTGATTATAGCTGTGTCATCATGCCAGAGTGACAGCAGCAAAAAGCATAATTTGTCAATGCATATATTCACCAGTCTTGCATTTTTCACTTAAATTTGACTAAAAAGAGCAGAGCTTTCTTGGCACTACGAACTTCAGTGCAAGGCCCAAAGTAAAGGCAATATATACAAAGATCTGCTCTCATCTAGAAACTGTAGAAACTTATTAAACTTATTCTGTAAATCACACAAATAGTTTGTACTAAGTGTACTTAATGGGATACCTGGCTTTCGACCCTACATTGCCAGCAGATTTTGGAATCTCGTCAACTGACTATACAATGGCAAAATCCATATATTGCAAATTTGTCATCATTCCAGAAGCTTCTACGAACTTACAGCCCTAGTATTTCTTGTATCTTTAGTTGGTTTCAAGAAAAATATGATTAAGGATGCATAGTAAAAGCCATGTTTTTAAACTAATTAATGACTCACCTTAACCTGCAATAGTAATTATTTAATTTTATGATACTGTAAAAAAGAAAAATCAGATCCCTAGAAGATAATACAGGAATTATCCAAGGAATAATGGGCAGAAACAGGAAAAACACGCTACCTGGGATACCTCAGCTACATTGTGTGTAAAGGTACTAAATAAGGCTGATAAATCTGCCCTAAAAAACTTAAAGGACTCCTGTACCTTTAAGCAACTGAAAAGTAAGAGCAGAATTTGTTTGGGGGTTGGGTTGTTTTGGTCCATGTCTACAAGTGGAAGAAATGCAACAGTCACTAAAAGAGTACACAGATGTCATCACACTTTTTTCCCCAAAATAAGCAATGCAAGACTCAAATTCAGAAATAAGGCTATAATCAAAATAGGTTCTGTAGAACCTGGATACTCTATACCTGCCTATTAAGAAATAGCTTTGCTCTAATTGCTATATAGGTTTGAACTCCAGATTACACTGTTCTTTTGCCTTGAAAAAAAAGATTTTTTTTTTTTTTTTAATTTAACTCTTAATTTCCTGGGCGTTCCTTTAAGCAAAGAACACTATGCTTCTATTAGTACTACACTTCTGCATAATAAACATTGCACCTTAATCCACCTGTAAAACTCAGCTGAGAAAATTAATCTATAATTATTTTTTAATTTAATTAATTTGTAATTGCATTAGTTTGCTTCCTGAACATTGGTGTAAAATGACACTCCAAACAACTTCAAACAATGATTTTGCTGGTCGTCCTTGCTGTACGCAACATCTTGAAAACAATAGGGAAAGAAGGGAAAAGTTGTTTGTTGGAAAACCAGCATAATAAATAACTTGCATAACCCAGACGCCAGGGCTATGCAAGGTTCTTCACCTACCTCCACCGCATACGAGAGGCAGCTACTCCTTCCTCAACCTTTTAAAATTCATTTAAAATTCTCTTCCATTCCCAACTATTTCAAATTTTTACCAAGTACCAATTCAAGATGAAGTCAAACGCAAAAACACAGAGAAAGGAGTCTTCCCTTCCTCTGCAGCTTTTATGCACCATTAAGAGGAGATGAAAGACTCCTGATTACAGTCTATGCACACCCTGCAAATTAAACAGCATCAACACAATAATGTTGAGTGATATTTAATTTGCACGCAGTAGCATTATATTTGCTCATTCCCCAAGTCAAAACTGGATTACATGAGTGGATTTTGCTATTAAAAACAAGCTGTTTTTCAACCATCTTTCAGGAGAACCATGCTTTTGGAAAAGAAATGATCAGGTGGCAACCCATTTTTCCACAGTGTTTAGTCTCACAGGAAAGACTCTTGCATCTATTAAGGGGGCAGAACAGAAGCTAAAGCAAGTTAGCTGTCAGTGGCATAGATCTGGTTGATTAGATTTGTAATACAAAACTACAACCAGCTGACAATCACATACTGACAAACATTTTGATTTAAATTCTTCTGGGCATGGAGCCTGACTTCTTTTTTTGAAGGTGCAACGTAGGAAAATTGGATGGACCTCTCCAAAGGTGTTTGTATGAGACAAATGAAAGGGAAACTTTTAGAGACCCAGGGGTGCAACTAATAGCACAATGAAAACATTTTAGCAAATATTTGTAAACTTTTCTGGTACTGGCAAACACCTTGCTTACCAGCAGTACACTTTGCACAACTCTTCCAAACATTGCCCTATAAAACTAAGTATTTAGTAAATTCCATAGTGCTGTAAGCACAAGGTAAAGCAGCATGAACCATAATATACAATAGAAGATGGTTTGAGGCCGTTGGGTTAATAAACATACAGCCAAAACCAGCATCCAACTTCAATTTTTGAGTTCCTTCAAAAATGGGCCTTCTTTAAAAAAGTCTTGCAAGGCATGTGGATCAGTCTTCTCAAGTCATAGCTTTTAATCCTACAGTTTTCATTATTTTTATTTGCTGATGTTCTGAAGAGTTCCCTAAACCTTATTTTGCAAAATAAGACCAGTAGTTTCACATACCATGAAAATTCAGACTGCAATTAGGACACCTTTTAGGATCCACTTTTCAAAAACACAGTGCACACTGCAGTAATGTATAAACATATTAAACTCAAACACCAGATGATTTGCTCTGCTAATTAAGTTTTAAGCACCAGCAAAGCAATGCTGGATCTGTCATTCAGAACTGGAGATGCTCGATTTTATAACATAAGTTTTCTGATCAGTTGGAAAGAGTTTGTAAGTAAGCTTTTTCTGAACTTTGAATAAACTACCCGTCCATGAGCTGTAATCAACACCCCAGTCTACTTTTGCCATTAAGAAATGTCCAGTAGTCAAATAAAGCACAAAGCATTTCCAATTACAGATACCCAGCTGATTGTGCTCAGGAACACCACAGCTTTAACTACAAACATGTTCGAATATATGTTTTGACATGTTTTAATTGTTACACACTTTTCAAGGAAATTCGATTGGAAGTATTTTTGGCCAACTCAGTAGAGACAGTGAGTAGTATCTTGTGTAACCCTACTGGAACTTTAAGGAATTCTAACTGCTCATTTTTAGTCCTTGTGAACGCTTACTCTCACATCACTTGCTAAAAATTTTCCATTCATTATTTTAGTACAATTATTAATATTCTTTGTATATTGACTAAATCAATGGGCTACAGAAAGTTTTAGAGGATACCAGAAATAATTTGAATGAATGGTTGGAAAACCAGGCAGGTGAGAGATTTGTGTGCAAATATTATTCATCATCTGCTTTAGCTGATAAATGGTGCAGGATCTGCTAGGTTATATATTAAGCATGTACAGCTTAATACTGGAATCTACTGGTAGCTTTGTAATACTGCCAAAATGCAATTAAGTATAAGTGAGATGCTCAGCAACAAAGCAAAAGCAGCATGTAGCAGCTTACTCCATGCTTAGCAAATATGGGAATTGGACATGTGAAAAAACTTGAGAATTTTAATGCAAGATACTTTTTATACTGCCTTGCTTAGGAATAATAAAGTAGTTCAACCTCAAAATGAGATAAAATTGCATCTTCCATATGAGTATGAATGGAAACTACAAAAAATTATTGGAGCTTGCTGCCAATGGGAGATGACAGTTTTCTGTATCCCCATTACAACTCCCTCCTTCACCATAAGTGATACTCTGGATTTTGTATGATGGCGACTGTACTTTTCCCTTTGTGTCAAAACTACTTTTCAGTAAGGAAAAATATTTACTCCATGAAATCATGATAATTGATATAACAGTAGGGTGGTGGCCAACTGTTTGGCAGGGAATAACAAACATTTAAATTAAGTTTTACAGTAATTAAAAAAATACTGAAGTGTTATAAATGCATTTAACATTAATTTACTGTTTACCAGTCCAGTTACTTCATTCCAAAACATTACACTTTATACTACCAGTGTCTCTGCCATCCTTCTGTTCATTAGAACTCAAGTCCAATACAAAAAACAATATATTTTTTAACGACCATATAATACCCAGACATTTTTACTGCACTTTAAAATGAGTTAGGTCTTACCCAAAATACTTATTCCCAATTTAAGGTGCAAAGCAAATACACTTTTGACTTCATTATATTTCACTTAATCAAATCAAGTTTATATTTAACACAATCATAGAAACTCCACAAAATGCATGCAACCCTGGTGGCTACTGCATCTCAAAGGTGAATTTTATCATTCATGAAATAACTACATAAAAAATGTGTTATTTCCAAATTAGCATTAGTACAACATATGACCAACAAGAAAGTCAGCATATAAGAAATTAATGAGAAAAATACAGCAACAACCTTACCTTTAAGTCAAGATGAACCACATTGTTTCTGTGCAAGAATGAAACTCCTTCTAAGATCTGCCTCATAAGTCGTTTAACATCTTTTTCTTTGAAGGCCTCCTCCCTTTCAGCCACACACTGGTCAAAGATTTCCCCTCCAGCAGCACTAGGGAACAATATGAATTTTTTATTTCAAAGACTAAGTTACAGCACCCATTTTGTTCTACTTGCACTATGTTATTTAGCATAAGCAAGATCAGTAGGCAATAGCACCCAATAATGATATTTTCAGTTATTAAATATTTGGCAAGCTTTTACAGCCTAGGAAGGCTTCTTGACAATATGGCAGCCTTGGAGAGAAGCAAAGATCTTAGTCATTTAGGTTAGAGAATATGAATACTACAGAAAATTTTTGGGACTATTTTGGAAATACTACTGACTGTCCTTTAAGATGAATGCCCCATTTGTTTGAGAGTGTTTAGATTGCCATTCTCAAGAAACTACATGGAAATCTGGCCAGGGCAAGCCTTTGTAAACACAAAGCACAACCAGTCCCACTTCCAATTTTCCTCAAAACACTTTGCACATCCTCAAAAAGAGTAAAGTTTATAACTGAATTGTTTGTGAAGTCTCCAGTACACAGGAATGCATTAAGTTTCTAAATGGCTTTCATCTAAAAATACTTTTGGAAATCTTAGCTCTCAGCTTGCTTCCTTATCTTTTGTTTGCATATGTTAAAGTAACAAAAAATGTAAAAATAACTACAGATGAATGACTTTTTAAAATATTCTGAGGCTAAATGCAGCTACAACATGTACAACATAACTACACAGCATCAAAATAAGAGCAGCAGAGGCTCCATCTTAAAACAAGAATGGGCATAAGAACATTAGAATGGAACCATTTTGCTATGGATTGTTGAATTACTACTTAGCAACTTATAAAGGAAATCAACACATACACACTTTGTTCTGCATGAAATTCTATCGTCAGCCCTTGGTGAGAGACAGAGAAACCCCAGAGGACAGTATCTTCTCCAGTTACCCCAAACTGTGGCGTGCCAAACCCAATTTTGCACAAGCATTAATCTTTATTGATGCATTGCCACGTATTCTGCCTTTGCTTGCTCTTTTCTAATAAATTATATTACCGAGGCAATCCAGAAGACAGAGAGGCACGTTCAACCAGGATGTAAGAGCAAATGAGAGTTCTACGAAAATGGTGCATTTGGATTATGTACCCCATAAAGAAAAAAAACACTTAAATTACTCAAATTTTCATTTTGCATACACTAAATTTGCTCCTACAGTCCTACATCTTAAAATGCCTCTAAATTTTTTTTGCCTTCCCAGAGATGCTCATTACTATTATTTAAAATTCTCCCCACAGATTGTCTTACATGCAAAAAAGAATTTTAGAGAGGGTTACATCTTAACTTTTTCTAAAGAGTTTTATGTTTCTGTTCTATATGCTTGCTAATTGGTACAGCAGTACAATTTGATTTATTAAACTAAGATTTTCTTTCAAAAAGAGAAGTCCATTAAATAATTATTTTTCTTCACCCTGTCTCAAAGATGGAGTTCAAGAATAAAATGAGTTTTCAAAGGAGCATTAACACTTGAATTCCTCTAGAAAAATTGCATAAGCCCAACACTATGACATCTTTCTTCAGCACACGTTTATTTGGAAAGAGGTAGTAATATTTCAACTTTGAACAGATGGACATGGGATAGTGTATTCTAATATTCTAAAACAAATTCCTTCAAGAAGCAGAAGCAACAGCATTTTTCTACCCCTTCAAGACAGAGATAGAAAAACATCTACTGCATGCCATATGTTACTATGAAGAATGCTTTAATTCCTTGTAGCAGTAAATTATAATTCACATACAGTGATAAGATCTACTACCAAAATTACTAACATGATGTATTTTATAGCAACAAGCCTGGAATTTTGCTGGTATGGTATAGCTCTGCCACTTAAAATAAGCAAAACAATACTTCCACTACTTAAATTCTGTGAAATTGGATTTATACCCCAAAACTGCTGTTGTCAACCAGGGATCATGCCTTCTTTTCAAAAGACCCAGGCCAATAAATGGACAAAGGGGGAGCCTTATAGAGCCCTATTAGCTATATGTCTACTTGGTAAAATGTAAGCTACCTAGAACCTTAATACTACACTTAAAATACTTAGAATTAAATGTGGTAAAGTCAAGGCAATAAAAGCTGAAGCATATAATGTCCCATACTGAAATCAAGAGACTGCACTACCATATAGAATCATAGAACTGTCTAGGTTGGAAGGGACCTTTCAGATCATCTAGTCCAACCACCAACCTCACTCTGATAAAACCCATCACTAACCCATGTCTCTAAGCACTATGGCAACCCAGCTTTTAAATACCTCCACGAATGGTGCCCCTGCCCTGGGCAGCCCATTCCAAGGCTTAAGAACCCTTTCTGTGTAAAAGATTTTCCTCATCTCCAATCTGAACCTCCCCTGGTGCAACTTGAGGCCATTTCCTCATGTCCTATATGAGAGGAGAAACTACTGGACCAAGAAAACTTTTTTTAAAAGGTATTTAAGTAACTTCTGGTACCTCTTAGGGTGTCTAGGTTTATCAGTATTTTTAAGAGTGAGACAAGCAAATACAACCCTTACATACAGACAGTCACTTCATGATTTACCAAACACGGCCATTCCCAACTACCATACACAAATACACTTTGCTTCACATGAAAGTTTCACATAGGTGGTTTGACTCGCAAGGTTTCATTCATTTTGGATCAGCTTTGCTATTTAGGATGCAGATAGAAAAACTTTTTCCAGACAAATCATTCTATCAAAAAAATTACCACATTCAAACAATTAACTAGTGACCCTTGACAAGAACATTGGGAAATCTGTTACTGCGAGACTGTTTTGTGTCTTGTTGCTGTGGATTAATTCCCTTAAGCAAAACAGTCAACTAGCTGTGAGCCAACCCAGTCACAAGTGGCTGGAAGTACAATGTCAAAATGAACTCCAAAAACAAGATTCTCCTGCACATCTGTGCCAAGTTTTGCCAAGCTGCTCACACAATACTTTCAACTCAACTGTTTTGTATTCCCTAACTAGAGCCCAGAGGGGAAAAAAAAAAAAAAAAAGACTTAATCAAAACACAGAAGGGATTAAAATACCTGCTAGGAAAGTAGTATAGGCACATCATTGCTATGATTTCTGTATACATGCAGACTAGGAGTTCTCTGGTGTTGGTAACACCTACCCATTTTTCTTCTAAGAGCACATCTTCCATTCAGCTGTAGCTTTTCTAATGGTCATTATGAAATAACTCTGCAAACCACTGGGCACCCCCACCCACCTCCAAAGAAAATCTTCCTGGGGAGAAAAGCAAAGAATTTTCCCTAGGACAAGAAAGTCTTTAGGAAAACATGTCATCTTAATATGAAAAAACAGAGAAGGAAATATTTAAGAGCACAGTGTTTTGAAATCCAGTGATACTTTGAATGCATTATTTCTTCAGTACACACTCCCTTAACTAGGTGCATGAAAAAACACAAGACATGAATTCTTTCCAAATTCTTTCTTTAGCTATTTTAATTTGTTTCTGAATGTACTGTTGTGCTATTAATTTCAAGTGAAATCCAACAGCTCTTCAATGAAAAGCAAGCTAACATTTTATTACCTCTTATCAGCTTAAACAAGCTAAAAGTCAGTTGGAAGTCTCGAGCATTAATCTTGGTTACAATTATGTTGACTTTAGAGCTGATGGAGACTGCTTATCTTCCTTCAAACATATCTTAACAATGCACTGTACGGAATTCAGCATCCTACTTCTTTCAAGTGCACTTACAATACACCACCGCAGTCATTTAGCATATCATTAGAAAAAGACTGAACAAATCTATTTCACTGCATCTGAAAAAATTAAACATTCCCCCAGCTTTAATGGGCCAGACATTAAGATAGTCTTCTGAAAGACTCAGAAGTACAAACCCTCAGAGTACATAGATAGCAAGTTCCTAGAAAAAACTTAAAGTGCTGAGTTAGGCCATATACAGACTGCAAGAGAAAAAAATAATATATTATTTCCTGAATCTTATGCTCTGTCAAAAGCTTTTCTTGAAAGGGCTATCTTTGGAAGATAAATGGAAAGTCATCTGCTTTCTGCACACAGCTTATATTTCCAGAAGATCACACCAAGGTGGTTGTAAACATAAAGGCTGAGGGACTTGGGCCTTTTTAGTCTGGAGAAGAAAAGACTGAGCGGGGATCTGATCAACGCCTATAAATACTTAAGGGGTGGGTGTCAGGAGGATGGGGCCAGTCTTTTTTCAGTGGTGCCCAGGGACAGGACAAGAGGGAACAGGCACAAACTTGAAGGTAAGAAGTTCCATCTCAACATGAGGAGGAACTTCTTTCCTGTGAGGGTGGCAGAGCCCTGGCAGAGGCTGCCCAGAGAGGTGGTGGAGTCTCCTTCTCTGGAGACATTCAAACCTGCCTGGACACGTTCCTGTGCAACCTGCTCTGGGTGGACCTGCTCTGGCAGGGGGTTGGACTAGATCTCCAGAGGTCCCTTCCAACCTCATATTCTGTGATTCTGTAACACTATCAGCAAAGGTTTGTGTTCACTACTGCTGACAGCCATAACCCCCCTTTCCTTGGCTAGGCATACCATTAGATTGTAAGCAACCCAATTTACTGAGAATTTTTCCAGTGTAAGGCTACCATAACATACCAATCTCCCCAAAGACTGAGAAAATTGTAAATCTGTATCTGATAAGAGGACACATGGGAAAGAAAGTATCCAAATGCATTGAGGTGTAGATACTGTTCTTTTAAGTTCTTGCTTCTCAAACAAATGCATCCAACCAGGTAGCCCAAGAATGGAATGAAATGCAAACAAAAGGAAACTTTTCAAGTGGCATTAGTTTTCTCCTAAGACTTTTTAAAGAGCTCCAGTCTTGATTTGAGACTGCTATCTAGAACAACATTGTTAGTGGCTCCAATAGAAAAGATGCAAACATTGGAGCCACACAGTTATTTCCGATTACAGTGGTTTTGCTTCAAGTTCTATCT
This sequence comes from Tringa tobata, assembly GCA_033628505.1. Classification (NCBI taxonomy): domain Eukaryota; kingdom Metazoa; phylum Chordata; class Aves; order Charadriiformes; family Scolopacidae; genus Tringa; species Tringa tobata. Next base: position 301,840 of record JAHREE010000362.1, on the reverse strand, counting down.
ATTGAATCCCATGGCAAATGAAGTCACACCTCCAGTAAGTAGGACAATAAGTAATGTCCAAGACAATACAAGTAGAAACATTATCCAGGTCCAAATAACTATAGATGGAGGGAAGCACTTCATTCAGCATATCAAATAATCCCTGACCATGTCTTCAAGATGATAAAGACAACATTTTTCTTTTTTAAAGTAAGCAGAACAGAAGTTTACTATATCTGCACAAGACTCTGGAAGGTAATTACTCAGTTCAGAAGCTCTTCACAGAAAAATACTTAACAGCTTAGATTTTGTAGTTACACATACAGTTTTAATATCCACCCACAGATGACCCACTAATATCATCTATCCCTTCCATAGGTGTGTAAGCATATGGTGATGAATGCTTATAAAACACCAGTTCTTAAGCATCAGAAGCTCTGCTGCTCATTCTTTCCAAAGAAATTAGAAAAAGCAAGGTAGGTGGCATAAAATATGGAGCCTGTAAGTTATAAAAGGAAAAAAAAACCAATTTTGATATCTGACATGTCAGGTTTTCCAGACTGCATCTCTACTTTTTTCAGTAGAAGTCCAGTTATCTTCTTCATTCATTCCATTTTTACCAATACACAGACACACGACTGACCCACAGATTAATTCCAGGCTTCACATACTACCCCTTCAATTCCTACTTATATCCTCTGTTTAAGGTCTTGTACCAACAAACAGAAGTCAAAGACTGTTGTCAGGGTGGATGCAGGCAGCCACCAATTTGCTATCCTGCAGCTGAAGCCAACACTGTCATGCCTCATTGCTTCACATTGCTCAGAAATTAATGTTAGCAGTTAGTGACCAATTTTAAATTTTTCTGTCAAAAATTGATACCTCTTGAAAGACAACCCTGGATGTAGCATTAGTATTTTTCTTCACGAAGGCAAAGCACTAGTTGTTGAGGCCCTCCCCAACAGATTCAACATCAAGACAAGAAACTTTAAAACCTTAGAAGATAAAGTCAGTGGCCAACAATTAAGTATTTGTTTTTCTCCTTCCCAAGATAAAGATCTGCCACACAAACCATCAAGCTTAATAGAGACTGAAATGCCCTAGAGAAGCTTGCAGTCAAGATATGTTCTTTAATCCTCTGCATACAGAATGTCAGAAATTTACTAACATTCATACCTGTTTTGTTGCAACATGTCTCTGGAACATGCTGACATTAAAGAAGCATCCAGACATATTTGCTGAAGTCAGGGAAAGACTGTTTTTGCAATTTACAACTCTAACACACAGCTATTTATCTGAAACAAGGTATGACTGTTTGATGCATATAAAAACAATAACGTTGCTAATTACTGAACAACCTGGTGACTACTGAACAAGCCAGTTAATATTTTGAATTAAAAACGTTTTGCAGTTGTATGAGAATTGAGTTCTAAAAGAAAACTAGCAATTTTATATTGAAATTATCACAAAGCCCATTGCTCATATCAAGCTTTGGATTCTATTGGATCTTTCTGGATTCTGTTACATCCCTACAGATTGCAGAAATTTAAACTGTATTTAGTTAGATCTGTGCTGCTAGTGTTTAAAGCATGTGTTTATGAGTCTTCAGTAACAGCAGTTAAAACTCTAGAAGTTCTCTCACACCTTTGCATTATAACAGGTACTTGAATATTCATAAATCATTAATTCTGTAAGGGCACAATGAAGTTGAAAAAATACATTCTAGAAGAAAGTTTGCCTTAGCGGAAACAGTCTCATGGTATTTCACTGAACTTTAAAGATACAGTTCCTTTTGACTTCTAAGCAAGATCAGATTGGGACACAAAATTTCTCACCATTCATTTTTTCAAGGAAGAAAAAAGAACTGTATGAACCACATTTATCTTAGCAAACAGGTTAAGTCATTTCTGAACTATCGAGCCTCACTGTTCCTCTCCTAATTATTTAAAATCCATACAGCTTGAACAGAATCTTAACAGAATTCAATAGCAACAAGCATTTGGCTGCCTCTTGGAACCTAGACATCAAGTATCTAAGCCTCTGGAGTATTAGATGAACAATCCCAACAGCTGCAGAAACTCCCATCTGGACAATCTCAAGGTGGGACAGACAAATGTAGTCACAAGTCAAACGTCACTTAAAAGAAACTATCATAGGACTGAATTCTGCTACTTGTTCTTCCCTCAAAAGATAATGATTTAGAGAGCTTTTCATTGTAGATCATAGGGGGTTTTATAGTTTCTTTTTAACTATGATATTGCTTTCAATACCCTTTTCATAACTGGTAAAACCCCACAGATTTCACCCCATCAACAAAATAAACCTCAGGTTTTGAACAGATAAGTCATTGCTTCTGTCCTCTTCCTCTTTTATACGTAGGGAGTGTAGACAGTTCATATCTCACTAAAGACTTTAACTCCATAAATTACAGTTCAGCTTTGAAAGATACTACGTAATTGGAAAATTTTATTATAATCTGCAATAGTTACAAGACTGCGCATCGCTTCTTGTAATACTGATTTTCTTAGTAATTCTTTTTGAACTCAAGCAAGTGTTAACAGGCAAGCAATAAAACCTTTTTACGTTACACATATTGACACACAGTATTTTCTACATTATTTAAGCAAACACCACAGAAGGTTATTCAGGAATTATTACTAGTACTTACTATTCCAGGACTAAAATCATCTCTGTTGCAGTTTCATAAACTTCATGCAAGTTAATGACCCAAAGATTGCATTGTGCCAGCTCAAGGACTGCAATTTCATGGATTATTTCCATCCGACAGTCTTGGCCCTTTCTTCTTTTTCTCATGAATTTTGCTGCAAACTCTCTTTCAGTGTCTTTCTGGATACACTTCTTCACCACTGCAAATTTTCCTCTGAAATGAAAGAAGAATTTTAAATCAAAATTAAGTCCCACAGTGACAACATTAGTATAGCCCTTACAAATTAACGTTACAGGAAAGTTAAACTAAATCACTATTAATGAATACATTTAAAATATATCAAATTTAGAAAGTCGTCTTGCTGAGTGATAATCCCTACTCTTAAATTAGGAACATCACAAGCCAGAATGTAATTTAACCTCCATTAACAATAAGGATTTAAACCTATTGATTCAAGGAACATGGATTTCAAAAATACAGAATAAACAAGCTGTGCTAGTTCATAGGATTAAGTTAGCCTCAAACCTTTCATTAAAAAAGTTGGCAGAAATCAAAGTGTACAAAGAGGCTATTTATGCTTTCTGTGACTATGTTACAATAACCTCAGTAATTGCCCAGTTATTGTTTTCTATAGTACGCCACCATATTCAAGGCAACAGCAACCAGCACTCTTACTAAACAACTGCTCAAAATCCTGCTCTATTTGCCATGTATCTTATGCCAATATCTTATCAAGGATGGCACTTGGTATTTCCAGCATGTCTTAAATGATAACAGCTGCAGTTTTTTGATTGTTTAAGAGTTCTCAAAATCCTTTAGTCTCACTGTATAAGAAACACAGATGATTGATAATAAGCAGCTTGACCAACAAAGTTTTCTAACAAAATTTTTGTGACAACAATAACATGAATACAAACACACATTGAGCAGAACTGAGCACAGCGCTTAACCCACATTAATGAGCATCATTTCTGACAAAACACACAACCGATGAGTTACACCAAGCTGGCAGACTAGCTAAAACCACACTGCAGCACTTCACGTCAGAAGACTTCCTCCACGGCTTTCTGCACTTAAGTGTCTGCTCTAAACTTCCTTGCAATAGACTCCCATACCACCTGCTCCACTCTGTGCCATTCATACAGCAAGGACTTCTAGACTGAAAAGGTCTATTAACTAATATCTGTCATCTAATGCAATGACGAATTCTCATACTTTGAAGTACAGCACTCTTCTTCTAGTTCTTACCATACAGGTATAACATTAATCAAAACTATCTTTTTTATTTATATGCGAAAATTTTCTTATAAAGCTGCAGGAATAGCTTGGAGTTCTTTATTTTGGTTCTTTAACTGATAGTAGGGTTGCCGAAACTAAAATTGGAGTCCTCATCTGGTTTGGAATACAATTACATGGGCTTTGACCTCTCCTATCTCCAAGCTGCAGTTCACAGATTTAACTAATTCAGCTCACGTCAAAGTTTTCACTCTCACAGCTCCCAACCTATTAACAGACTACTATCTCTGAAATGCAACAGCTAAAAGAAGTTGTGGTCAGTTTACTTATTACAGGCATTTGTTTCAAAATTACCCAATCTAAATGAATGAAGTCAAATAAGATCCCACAAAGTGGGAATTTGCTAGGCAATCTCACTAAAATAATCTGCCTTGTAACCACTGATTCAGCCACAGTTATTCCTCTAGGAATAATGTTTTGCATAAGTGCACATTACCTGCAGCACAATAGGTATTAAGACTGTATCAGAGCACAGCCCAAACGTCTGTGAAGGCAGGCAAAGAGCAAGAATATGCTTTCAATGTCTCGAATCCAGGTTTTTGGGAGAAAGTTTTTAATAATATATACTTTTTGACAATATTATAGCTTTGTAAGTGCATGAAAATGATATTTTGGAGCATTAGGAAGGTGTGGTCAAAAGATCACTATAAAAATGTGTTAATCAATACAGAGTTACCACAGAACACCTGAAGGCTAACAACCAGCTAGGTGCAATCCTAACTATGGCAGAGCAACCTTCCTTATGGAGCCAGGGAAAAGGATTTTAAGTTGTTCTCAGTGAAGACATGCAACTGCATGTTTCATGTACAATACAAAGCTACACATTTATTAGAAGTGTTAAAAATCCTTGCATTATGTTTTTAGCATCAAAACCAAAAACAGCACGGGAAAAAACCCCATAGCAACTATGCTAATAAAAGAAAAAGATAAAAATAAATTGAGAGACTAACAGACAAACTTTAACCGCAAGTTATTTTAATACCTGGTAGATTCTAAGCCTTTATAGCAAAAACTGATATGCCCCTGGGTTCAGCCTTCTCTATTTTTCTTCAGTAGTTTCTGAACGCACAGTTTCCTTCCGGCTGAGTGTCGCCTTAGCGCAGAGTCAAAAGCTTTTAATTCTAGCACTGGTGAAGGAGCTAGACAAAGTAGTTTAGAAAAGTTTGAAATCTCTATAATACAGCTTTCAAGAAGCGCATCGTTGTTTTGCATTACATACAAAAAAAACCCACCACTCTCTGGAAGCAAGTTAATTAGCCCAATTAGTACTAATGCTGGCGATTCATCACACATGAGTCACTATGGAAATACAACAGTATTCACAGGGCAGCAAGAGCCACCACTGTGTGTGGCCACACATGTCCTGTTTAGCTGAGCTGGCCAGAAGCCTGAGAGGTGACGTAATTAAAAGGACAGGTTACACGGGAGTTCAGCCAGCTGACAAATACTAATTCTTAGTTGTTTAAGACCAAGAATCCTGCCCAGATTCTTTACGGTTATACCTATAATTAGAGCTATTATAACTACTGCCTGTGGAACTCATCTTTTCTAAATACAATCCCCCAAAAAGATCAAACTTGACAAACCTGATGTTTATAACTAATAGAACTAATTACAGTGCAGCAATCTAGATTCATGTCTGAGACAAATTTCAGAGCTAGGATCCAAAGATACCATCCAGTGGATGGTTAAGCCAAGAGGTAAGTCTGTAAAGACTTTCTTTTTGGTGGAGACAGACAGTAGATAAGAGATATAAAGTACACATTGCATACACACCATCTTTGCTTTTCTTAAAATCCAGCTTTTCAGAATATCTACTGAAGAGTGAAAACCGTATTATAACAGAGCATCACTAGCTTAGCTGTATTGGGAAGAGCTAGCAGGGAGAACACTTATGAAGAAAGAACAATTTTGAGAGGAAATACTTAATGCCTATTTCTAAAGTTAAAAACTGACTAGCAGTCACTCAAACAAAAACGCTTTGAAGGAAGATATGAATAGGAAACTAGAAGTAGTTCTTAGTCCTCACAAGAGTCTCATTCAAGAATTATGATTTAAGATAAATCATATCTGATTACAAAGAAGCTCAATGTCATCTTTTTAGATTGCCAACAGAATTAGCATTGTTTCATCTGGCATACGTTATGGCTTAAAGGAAAAGCCTCAAATCACAAATCAAATGTCAAATCAAATAAGCAAGAATATTTATGTCACACCAGTTCATTTTGGTTGTCATAAGCTCAGAAGAACAGAAGACTAACCTGACTTCAATGATCATTTTTAAAGTGACCTAAAAAACACTGTCACTATAACAAATGCAGGAACAACAGTAATTCTTGTGAAGATATTTACTTTTTATGAAGTTCAGAAAACTTTTCTGAGATCCACAAAACTATGTGCAATTTATTACATAATTCATATCAAACATTTTTTCTAAGATATGGGTGTGTTTTTTCCCCCCCTACAATTTTTATTTTCCAAACAACAAGGGATGGGGATTCCATTTCTGGAAGGGATGTTCATGAATAATTTACTCACATAAATTTATTCTTACATGGTGGAACCAACTACCTGCGACTCTTCATTTTCACCTCTTTTCCACTTTCATTTAGCTCCACAATTGTTTCAACCAAGCTGTGCTACTGCAGAGAGCAACTGAGGACAGAATCGTGATAGGTATACATTCTTACCAATGCACAAAACTCTACCATGAAGATGCAGGTTACTGAAAGCTACCTGAGAAATAAGCAAGTTCATGCCAGAGTTTGTGGAAAAAAATTGTAAATCGAAACATAGGTTATGTGCACATGAAGCTACAGTAAGGTCACAAGTCAGAAACAAAAATATTTCCGTATTATTTTGTTCAGTCTCCTTAGATGATTAAAATACTTGCTATTTTTAGCTCTGAGTGGAGAATGACCTTGTCTGCTTAAACAAAAAACGGGGAATGAGGAGAATCAACTGAATTGCAGTAGTCAGACATTTACATGTATGCAATGTATACGTTTTGCTAGCAGAAGACTGTTTGTTTTAGACCAACAATTTAAGGTGATTGTTACGTTCCAGTGAGAGGAAAGCAAGGTCAGTTGTTTATGTCTTCCTCCAACGCAACTCTACAAACAGAATTATTATTTTCTGTACACAAATAATAACCTCCAATATGTGCACAGCTTGTTTTACATTAAAAAATAATAAAACGCAATATTCCATCAATGAGCTGAAAAATTAACTAATAGTCTAAAATATTTCATGTGCAATTAGGACTTTTTTGTTCAGGAAAAAGAGCAAAGCAACTAAGTACAATTACACTAGACTTTTTAAAGAAGTTCTAGGTAATACAAAATACATTGTTCCCCATTTTACAGTACAATTATTACTTCAGCACAGATGGTAAGGGGGAGAAGAGTTAAGCAATCGGTATCTTGTTCTCTGCAAAGGTTACACTACTTCAAACTAACCTAACTCAAGCTTGCACCATCTAAAAACACTGACATCTGAGTGAGCTGATGAGAAGTGGCACCCTTACAACACCTGTCTTAGGTAAGTTTTATTTTAAACAGTATGCAGATGAAGATTTGTGTGATAATATTCTGATTTTGGGAAAGTAAAATTAATAAGGCTTTGAAGACTAGCCCAAAGTATAATTTATTAAAACATTTCATTTAAAAAATCTGACACTTTCATGTCATCTTAAACAACTTAAAATAATTTCCTTTCCAGAGTAGCCATTATTATCAAGTTTTTGGTATTTTCCCTAAATTAACCTGTTCTTCCCAGCAGCTGTATTTCAATAGACTTGCAGCAGCTTTTTGAAGCACATAAGCTCAGCATTCTCCAAGCAGTTCTTTCTCCAAGAGCAGAACTAACGAAGCCTGATCTCCTATAGCTTTGCACCCAAATCCCTCTGGTGACATTGTGACCAGATTCCTCCCAGGCTCATCTACAACTTCCAGCAATATTTCCCCAGGACTCTCACCTCTAACACGCCATCAGGGGCCAACAGCCTCAGCACTTCTCTTCCCCGCGTTGCTAGAACTGCAGCATCTCAGTGTTTTTCCCCCATGTTCCTCCTGTTCCTACCTTCTCCACACATAGGTGATGAGGGAACGGAGGCCCCAAATGCCATGGTGAGTTCAACATACACGTGTTGACTGACTGGATCAGAGGCCAAAGAGCACACAAACCTCCCGAGTTCACGCAGCAGCCTTATTCCCAGTCCTAAATCTGCTTTCTTTTCTCTTACTGCTGTCAGTTTTAACCTCAATTTATACAAGTGCTGTTATTCTCAAAATATCTAAAGTTTAGTTTTTAAATTGTTACCCTAATGCTGGAAAGTGGGATGGACAAATACAGAGTGTAATAACATTTTTCATGAGCAAATTCAGCTACCAGATTAGAATTAAAAGAGACTGTGTTGTGTGCACAAGGACTGCTTTTCACCTGAGGAAAAATATCTGTCATACCCGGGTGTTAACTTGTCCAAGTCCTTTGTAAAGATAAACTCTACCCATGGGGAGAGACTTACATGCTGCATGAACAGATAAAAGTGAAACAATTTCTGCTAAGCACATATTACCAATAAAATGACAGAGACAAGTAGCAG
>JAHREE010000362.1:266471-288440 GCA_033628505.1 Tringa tobata | reverse complement strand
GGGGGAAGCGGGTGGCGGCAGGCCCTCTTCCCGCAAAGCGGCGAGATTTAAAGGCTAAGAAAGCCGCGATGAGCACCCGAGCGACGGGTTGGTGGTGGCTGGCGGGGCAGCCACGGTCGTTGGGGCTTTTCGTCGCACCTGCCCGCCAGCCAGGACTAGCCGGCCCGTGGGCGCTCAGGTGTGCCCGCTTGAGGGAATGTGGACAAATCCTGAGGTAAAATGGGAAGAGCTGGTCCTGAAGGGCATGGCATTCCCCTGAGGGAAGGTGGACATGTCAGAAGGGCTAATCCTGAGGTAAAATGGGACGAGCTGGTCCTAAAGGGCATGGCCTTGTGGGGAAATGGGGCTCAGGCCCACAGTGGGGGCACTGGGACGCACGGCTGAAGGAAGGTGAGGACAAGAGGGGCAGCTCTGAAGGGGACGAGCCCACCTGAGCCCACCTGGTGAAGCCTTGGCCCCTGTGGAGTCTGAGGCACAAGCTCCAATTAAGCCTTTCCCACAGCTGTGGCGGTGCTCAGCTCCTCTCCTCCACTCATACCCGAGCTCCACGTGTTTTTATGAAGAATGTAGGAGCCGCCTCCAAGACACACCTTTGTCCAGGCTGGTGGAAGTTGTCTCACGGATTGAGAAGTGGCTGTACTCCTCTCGCTTCACAAGTCTCCCCGGGCCCAAAATCAGAGTGGAACCTAACAGCTCCTCACCATCCAGCTTAATTAATGTACATGTTTAAGAGACCTGTCCTGTGCAGCAGTTGTTTGTCGAGGCAGTGCTGTGGCGTTTGTCTCCATTAAAGGCACAGAATCTCACTGCCATTGCCTGCTAATACCCAGAGCGTGAGGGAGAAGAGACTAACGAGGAAACATACAGGCTGACCTATGTGAAAGGATTCAGCCCGAACCCTGGCCATTGATGAGGGATGGGAGTATAATTGCTGACAAGGCATTTTTCTGGAATTCCCCCATTCACTCAACCCAAATCCAAATAACACATTCAACACAAATGGGATTCTGCAAATCCCATTTGCAGACATAGTTTAAGGTTAAATTTCAGAACCAGTGCACAGAGTAACGGAGGGTTCAAGACTTACAGTATCAACGTGCTTCCCACCCAGAGCATTGTTTATGCTGTAGCAGGGCCAGACTCTTACTGCTGAAAAATAAAATTTGGATTAAACAAGGGTTTAGAAATTGTTACGTACTAAAGTACGTATCAGAGGCGTTTCCCACAGGAAAAAGGTGGTTGTTTGAAAAATAGAAAAGTATGTTAATCCTAAATTAAGGTTTCAGATGCTTAATTCTTGTGATATTTTCTACTTTACTTACTTTCACATTTTCCTGGGGAAGGTTGGGGGCAGGCCTGTAAAAAAAATTATGGAAAGGAGTGCAATTACTCATTCAGGAATATGAACAGACCTTCCTCAAAATACTTTAGGATAGTTAAGATTCTCTGGCCATATTTTAAAATAGATTATAATCTTTAGGTCTTAAGTGCCTTTAAAAAGCTAGCAGTTGGTTTTTGTATAACACAAAACATGGCCTTACATTTTTTTCCACATGTGGGTTTTTTATTCAGATAAATTTAAGATATGCTTTTATTTAACTTACGGAGACTTTTGAGTATTTCACTTCTGATTATCTGGAAAAACTTTTACTCCATATAGTCTGTAAGTTTATTTTTCTTCCACAGGGTAGAAAATACCACCAAAGGAGAAGTTCAGTGTCTTAATATAACAGGAAGATGGATTTGTCGCATTCTTAAAAAGAATTATCCACAGAATAGGAAGGTAATACCAAAAAGAAAAATTGTGCTTTACTGTCTTGAAAACTGACCCAAGTAAAATCTTTTCCTTCTTTACTATGCACTAGCTGTAGCACAGACTATGATTTGCTCTGTTGTATTCTGTTGTACCAGAATGTAATGGAGCTGATATATGCTGTTTTAATTTAATTTTTCCCTGTAGAAAGAACAAACATAAGTTTTATGACTCCCCTGTGTATTAAACCAGAACTGATCTTAGTTTTAAATACTGCAGCATAAGCTAATACGTGCTATCCACACAGGGAGAAACATGGGCGGATATGGACAGTGCTTGATTTATTCAGAGATAAGCTAACAGACCCATCTAGGCTGGTTACTCTCATACCATACCTACTGAAAAAACACATATGCTTTTTTCCTGTTGTCTGGATATTTGGCTTCAATCATTGAAACGTTATTAGCTGTCGTATGCTCAATTGCACTCAGGTGGCATAACAAACATTGATTTCTGCTTGTGTAGATAACATTAACTGTTGGATATTTCAGTATTTTTTTTTTCTTTTCTGCCAGTAGCACCCAAGGAATTCGTTCTCATGAGCTGTGTTTGGCTTTCAAGATAAGAAGCAGGAGGTGAAGTGGAAGACACTACCACAGGTACTCTGTTTAAAAGAACGTCCTTCTCAATTTATGTCTGCGTGCACTGGAGTGAAAGAACGATTTCAGTTTTGCCCTGCAGAGGTGGATTGAACTTGTTGCATAGGGACATAAAATTTTCTCAGTTATATCAGCCTAAATCCAGCTTGATCTTCACGGGACATTCCTCTTCTCAGTTTGCCTGTATTCAGGCAGCTTGTACATGATGGAAGAGTTACCCTAAATAATCATTATCATTGTGGCCCATTTATAACAGAAATATGAAATCTAACCACTAATCAGGACACATAATTGAAGATCAGTTTTCAGGTGCTAAATTCATCCTTTCAACTTCCATAATGATAGAATAACATGATCTTCTGTGGCTGGAACGTCTGCAGACTGCTCAGTTCCATATGAAGCTATCTTTTTTATTTTGCACTGATGAGCTACTGATTGCTTGATGTGATTGTTTTGTATATGAAGCAGCAGGAAAAGAAGAGTGCACATTGCTCACCTGAGGTGCTTCACCCCTCTATTCCTCAAATGCTTCTTGTCATCGCGTAAAGACACTTACACAAAAGCTCCACCACCACTAAAAACAAGTCCCACCCTACCCTTTTGTACAAACTGAGGTTTCTTACTAGCTTCAACAAAAGAAATCACCACATTTCCAATTTTAGGAAGGAAGGCACAGCTCCACTAAGTGGCAGCACTAGGCATCATTAGTGCCAGCTTTGTGGAGTTATTTTTACGTTTATGAGAGATTTAATATAAACTGCTGCTCGTGTGGCAATAATAGGTACGCCTCTTTTTTGCTCACAGTGTTTGATTTCATCATTTCCAGACAGATGAATAAACTTGTGCTCAGAGAATCTAGGAGTAACCTTTCCAAATATTTTCACAGCTTCATACTCTACAGAAATTGCCATTTGAATGTGAGTTTTACATATATTACAATAACATTAATTTATGAGCCGGAGAACTAATCATATGGGTCCCCACACATTCTTCTGGGTGCTCCCTCAGATCACTTTCATAGCTTCTCAGCAGTGCCAAGGTGGTGCCAAAGACTGATTCATCTTCCACAAATTAGGCAGACTACATTTTACGAAATCCAGGGTGCATCGCTACTTATGTTATGTCTGCGTCCAGAACATAAAGATAACCTGTTTCGGTTTGTACATTGGGAGAACTGAAATATGTAGCTGAAGCACAATTATGACATTCAAGAGCTCTGTTGTGTGCTTTACATACCCTAGTAATAGGGGTTAAACTCTAAGATCCCAGTTCTATTAATCAGTGCACAAATCACTAGAGCTATTACCTCATATGCCAAAAGTAGGGAAGTTTATATTCCATTGCCACCCTCACACATTGAAAGTAGAATCTTATATAGTAATCTGTATTACTAATTTCAGTCATTCTTAAAAAGTCACTGATCAGATTTAATATGGAGACATACCTAAGAGAAGTCAAATCACAGCTTGTTACAAAGTTCCTAAGCAGATTCCAGTGCTGCCCCAGCTGCATTCCTGAAAAGCTGCTATCTAAATGCAATGGCTCCATGGGGCAGGCTGGTGAGGTACCTGCACTGCTTTGTCGATGGGCTGATGCATATTGAGCGCTGAAAACAGAAAAATAGGAGCATGTGAGATTTATTTTTGTATGCTGTTTTGATCCTGGAAAACCAGCATTAGGGAATCACACCCAACAATAGTTCTTCCCCTGCTGTCTGTGGTCCATCTTGAAACTGACTGAACAGATTGGCAGCCTCACACTGGAGAGTATTTATAGCATTATTTTTTTTTCTTACAAATGATTAATTTTCTAACTGGGAAAGAAAATAATCTAACCTAGTCTTTTATTTTAATACTGTAAAAATTTAAAAGGTGAAGGTGTGGCTCTAAAGTGTATTACTCTTCACAGAAGGAAAGGCAAGTGACCTTAGTATTACTGTTGTTTATCATTGGCACAGAAAACTTTGCCATGCAGCTCCATTATCTTCTTATACCATAAGAGCTAATTATAGGAAATCCTACATGCCAGAAATCCAGGAAAAAACATCATTAGTTGCAGTCTTTGCGTTCTCCGGTGGCTTCTGTTCTATGCAGCCTCAAAGAGCTGTAACATAGCACTGTGGTGATAAGCTTCATTTACACTAGAGTTAAAACAATATAAATGTGCTTTACACCAAAGCCTAATATAAATAATAATCAGGGCTTGTGTTTCAGATGGAATAATGTATCTTTTTTTTTTTCCTTCAAAACTTACTTCCAAGGGGATAGGAACTAAACAAACAAAGCCACGCACTCTTCATTTTGATACATCCATGAACGGTATTTTCAGGCAAAATTGATTTTGAAGATTACCAGAATTAAATGTAAAAAAATAATAATAGAAGCATGGCTTTGCAGCTCAAGGAAGATTTATGATTATAGGAGACACAGTGGATCCTTTGTGGCTTTGTTCTCCATTGTTCCCAGAAATGACAGCTATTGTCCAGTCTGGCCTTTTATATAAGAATAAACGTCAGGCCTCAAATGGATTTATTGTCCATTGTAGGAAAAAACCTATGACTTCCCTACCACAAGGTGGGAAGGGATTATTATTGATTTGTAATATCCAATAGGATGATGAAGTTTTGTTAGCATGCCAAAAAAGACATCTGATGTACGTATGGAGCCTTCAGGCAGAAATTCAGTACCATGTATCATAGAATGGGTTCTGGTAAAAGCTGTAGTTCCAGCCACATAAATTGACCGCCTCTCCAGAAACTGACACCTTTAATGTACCTTAATGAGCAGCAGCTCATCTCTTGTTAGTAAATATTGATTTTTCCTTCCTTTATACCTGAAAAATTCAGAGGACTGTAGCTTAGTATCCCAGATGCCCTCTCCCCTCACTAACTCCTCACATACATGCACAGTCACGCAAACAAGCTTTGAATAAAGGCCGCACTCTGAGACCAGATTTCTTGGGCACGCGCATGGGTGGGTGCTACTCTTGCCACCAGCGAGGTCCCTGCCACAGAAGAGCCAGCGCTGGCCTCAGGCTTGTGGACCTCTGCTCCTCCACACGTGATGAAACGCAGTGCCAACTGCAGAAGATCTCCGAAGCGTTGTCACAGTGACATAGTCTCACGTTTGCTTCCAATTTGTCTCGTGCAAGGTATGCCTAGCATTTCTGTTGGAGTGTCTTCCACAGGATTATACTTTTCCTCATAAAAGCCGCTCTTCATGTTTAAACTTTCCCATCCTTCGTATTGTACTGTGATCCCTCACGAGGTGCCGTTTATGTAAGAAAACAGGTATGGTCAGCAAGGTGTCTGCTGACTGTGTAGCTGAGGCGTGTTAATCTGTAATGGAATGTGCTAATGAAACATGCCTGAGATATTACAGTGACGAGCAGTAGAGAAATGGGTGTGACATACTGAAGATGCCAGAGCATCTTGCTATTTATTTGCTGTCAACACTTAATGCAGACCCAGCATATGCTATTAAGAAATCATCTTTGCACTTGCATTTCATACCTATAATGCAGTAATTATACCTAGAAGCAAGGTATGCGTAAGTAGTATATACATCTCTTTTGTCCCTCTGTTTATCCAGACATTTTTCTATAGCGAGGAATAAGCTCACATGCTTTCAAGGCAGGGCTGGTCTTGAGGTAGTCTAGGAGAGCGTGGAGCTTTGGTTATGCATACTTATGTGGAGAACCTCAGGTTTTAGACACGTACCCCGAGTAATTAAACAAAAGCAGAGGAAAAGCCTGAATGCAACGGTCAGAAAGATCCTGGAAGAGCAATTCCTTAAATCAGTGGACTTACACTAGCGCCAGTTTCAACCCACTCTAGTAAAATACATCCTCTACGAAATAAGTTATTTGTAACAGACAGTCCACACAATGCCATAACAAAGTGATTTTATTGACATTCCTCTATAGTGATATGGTTGAATAGAAAGCACAGCCTGAGTATCATGTGACATTTTTCTGTCAATATAAGCAAAATCAGTCCAATAATGAGGACCTTTCCTGCCATTGACTTTATGTAGTCTTTAACAAAAACCATAACAGACATTTCTGTTAGATAAATCGGAAGCTGCAGGGAATTTGGCTAATGGTACAATATTTACTATACCTAGTATCTACTATCTACAGGCATCTGTTTTGCTACGAGAACAAAGGAACTACATGACTCACTAGAGAGAAAGTAACAATCCAATCTTTTGGACCTTGTGATAACTGGAAAACCTATCCCAGATTTAGTATATTGCAGTCATTTTTTTTTCTTTTAATAACGAACACTGAGGTACAGCAAGAATAATAATAATAAAAAAGCACCGCATTTGTTGTAGAAAGATCTGTTGGTCTGCATTTGACTGAAAGTGTTTAATCTTGACTGGGAAGCCCTATTAGTAATACTATGGAGACAGGGCAAAATAATTATTTCAACAGAAATTAAACAAATCTCCAGTCAAATTTGTACTTCTGGAATTCCTTAAACTGTCACAGGATTAATAGCGAAGGATGAGTTTAACTTGTCCTCTGTACGTGTATATTTTAGCTTATTTCTTATTTGATTTTTCATGTTCAAATCCAGTATCCTGCGGTTTTCCACTAGAGGTATGTCAGCTATTTGTTACAGTGAAACTAGAACAACAGAACACAAACCCCACAAACACCCCCCAATCCCCACAGGCTGTCTCTCAGACTAGACTACGCACTCAGACCTTAGCTACAGTTCGTTGAAAAGTTCATTGGCACTTGAGCAAACTGGGCGAAAAAAAGTCCTCTGTGTCAAACCTGTACAAAAACTCATGATTTCTCCATTAGATGCTAGGTGTAGTTTGGACCACTCACTTCTTGCCCCGTGATAGCCATGGATCTCCCTGGAACGTTAAAAAGTCAAGTTCTGAATATGCATGGCCACATGATTGAAGCTGAACGCTCACGTAACGTGAGTAAAGTGAGACTGCATTTGTAAGGTTTAGACCTGATGCAATTAACAGTAAGGTACGGTTGTTTGTACTGGATCCAATCTTGCATAGCGTATGTGGTTGAACAGTCGGTGAGACTACTTCAAGGTGGAAGACCTACTGATGATTTAAAATACCTGTTTTCATTCTCGTATCTTCAGCTTAACACTAGTATGGCAACAGGATTTTGTCAGCATTTCCCTCTACCATTAATACCGTCACAACAGTCACTTTGAGAAAGATACGGGCCCTCTGAAAGCAAAAGTACAGATTACCACTATTCATTGCTCCTACTGAACACTGCACATCGCAAAAGCTGTGATTGCCTATTCCATTTTTTACTTGCATTTTCAAATCTATTGATGTTGATCTCGTATCTTAATCTGGCCACCATCATGTTTAAAGGGAACTGAGGTAAAGGAGCCGAACAGATTATTTCACTGTAGATCTGCCCTATGGAATATCTTCTAGTCTTTCCTGTGGGAAAACAATGAAACCAGAAATTCTGTAATTAACAGTCAGTGTTTTTATAAATGAAAATGCAGACCTGGGGAGAGCACAGCTGACCATATGAGTGAGTAACAGCATTTGAATCGAAAGGTGAACAAGGAAGGGTATATGCCTTGCATATGCATAACTACAACAACAAAGTCAATTAATTGCATAATGGGCAGGTTAAATAACAGGGCAAGGGAGACGGGTTCCTCCCTCCCTCCTGTTAGCACCATTCACTGCCTCACTGACTCCAACATTACGGTGCCACTTAGATGCATGGCTTCCCCTTCACTTCAGACTCCAGGTTCAGCCCAGGGTATGACGCAATGAATGGAGAAATGCATTGTGAGGCGTCGATCTGGGTATCCCAGGGATGCTGTCAGTGCTTGAAAACCTATTGGGGTAGGGCATTTGGGAAGAGAGAGGGATAGGACTGGAATGACAGAATGCAAGAAAAGCTGAGTATGGTGTTTTCTTTCTCTTCATGAAAATAGTCAACTGTCTTCCTCTATTCCTGGCTTTAGAGCAAAAAAAAACCCAAAACCCTGCAAGGAAATCTGCATGACTTTGTTACTTTGATGTCATCACCATCACCTAAGAAAGCAACCTTTTAAAAATACTAGGCTGTGCGCTTGAAAGACAGCTTGGACTAAGGATTTTGATGGGAAGTAGCTGGCTATGGTGCTTGAGATGGCACCCACCAGACACGGAGATGTGTAACACCTGATCTAGCTTACAGTGTGGCGAGTGCCAGAACACATCCTGAAGAGGAATTTCAGGAGAAAGCCTTCCTTGTTTCAATCGGTGGGGTTTGACGCTGTCTCTGAAATACAAATATCTTTTATTATGCTACAAAAAATAGTTTCACTTTTTCTTAATAAAATATAGTTTTTAAATACTTAAAAAAATTTAACTATACAGTATTGTCAAGATTGGATTTTTTTTTTTCAACTGTTTTACTAATGCTAATGAGACAGCTCTTGATGCCCTATTTTCCTTGGCCAAAGATGGACAAACCAGTTGGATACTTCTCTTTCTTCTATTGTTAGAAGGCACCCAACATTTGATATAGCGCAGGTAACTTTGTAACATCACCAGGAATAAAAACAGGAACTATACAGGAATCACTGGATTTTGGGGCCCAGTGGTGAAGAGGCAGAAATTACATACACTGGAAGATTTCGTTGTTCGGTCTCTCCTCTGTGACTCACTCCGGTGTAATTCATGTGCACGTGACAGACACTCTGAGAAAAAAAAAGTTAAGGTTTCCGTCATGTTGAATAGATGCCTGAGAGCTTGTTTGTAGAAATAATGAGCATCATTTTCAGTGTCTGGTAGAATGAAGCAGCCTGTAGCTGCAGCCTCCATCTGCAACTGTAATATGAATACTCAGTAAGAATAATAATATGTACTATAAAACAGATCCTTGGTAAACGCCATACAGTAAATTGCTATAAAAGTGACTGCAATGTCACAGAAATTGAATGCACGGAGCAATTTAAATATCCCAAATATTTTAAATATCATTTAGCAAAAGCTTAGAGTTCTGATCAGAAACATGTTTCTGGGTCCATCACCTTTCAAATACCTATTGACCTAAGAATTAAAGCAAGAAAATGATCTAAAACTCTCCAAACGCAGTTTTTCAAGTGTGATGAGTTTCTGTATAGCCACCATAAAAATATGTGGGGAAGCAGGGTCCAATTCTTTTCTCTGGAGAAAAAACTTACGGGAATTAGATGTGTCAGACAATGAACTGATCTCCTGATTTTTCAGTTTTATGAAGCACGGCTAACACAAAACTACCAGTAACAAGCCCCCAAGGGGGTGTGGTATTTCATGTGAGCTGCTAGACACTGAGATGTTAACTTCTCACTTACCTTCACTCACCCTTCACAAGTCTCTCACTTGGTATTTCATGCATCCTTTAACACACTGAGTGTCAGAAGTAAAGATACTTCGTATTTCCTTTTCCCAGTTAAGACAAACACTTTCAATCTGAGATTAGTCTTAGAATACAAGGGCAGCAAAGATTAATACATAGGAAATAATGAGAGCAGTGTGGTTGGTTGTAACAGCCTCAGCACAATCCATCCAAAGATGTTTTCCTTTCATTCTCTGGCTTCAGAGTTGGAATGCAAAGTACACCAAAGCAAAGAGCGTTCTGTCTGCAGCAGCAAGAGCTAGAGCTCTGGTTTAGTGGTACCCAATTTCACTGCAGGGCCTTTGGGCTTACTCCAAGAGGAAGTACAACAAATACTTAACTCAAAGAGAGTTACAATCCCCTTCAACCCTCACAAGCACCCTCATTCACTGCAGCTTCTCATTTAATAGACCCTAGACTAAAACCTTCTGTCTACAACCACTCTTGAGGTTACGGAGATTTGCACTGAACAAGAAAAGAAAAATGACAAGAACTGAAACCCGCCCCCAGCAACCATAGATTAGCCCAGCCTGACAGAAAATAAATGGCTTCTGACACAGGGGATGGGATTGTCTAGACTTCTCATTTGGAAAGGAGCATTTTAAACATCAGAAAACAAAGATCTGGTAAACAGAACCCAAGGGTATTCATAAGAGTAGAACATTCTTCTTATTTCCCCTTTTCCTTGTCATGTACAATACTAAGGTAAGGGAGCCTTGTCCTTTATGCTACATAAGACATCCTTCTTGAGTGTGCACAACCTTGTGCTTCTTGTGTGGTAAACATTACAATGGAGATGCCCCTCCCAATATCTCTGAAGTGCAAGTTCTCTCCAGTACTGGCAAGTAACAATCATAACAATCGCTGTTATGCTTTGCATTGCTTTACAGGTTGGTTTTTTTTAGTTTTTGAAGGTCTTATCTGCACCATGTATCTGGGCCAGTTCCAGCTGATGCAACTGATGTGGATCATGAGTTCGTATATAAAAAATTTCAGTTTTGCTCATAGGTGTCTCTCAGGTGGACAATACATAAAGGGAAAACAAGGATAGATGAAGATATATTTGACCAGCTCCTAGTACTGGATTCAACGGTTAAGAAGATGGGCTGTGAATTGATTTAGAAGATGTGGGCATATAAAAGCTTGGAATGCTTGATGAGGTTTTTTTTTATTTTTTAATCAACGTAGGTGGAAGTAAACATTAATTAACATTTGGTCAAGTGTAGTGTAACTTGCATTTGTATTTTCATTGTTATTAATGGAGGTATGTAGAGATATACAGAAACCTTGAGACAGTTGTTTTTCTATTGCATACAGACTAGCAGTCCATTGGAAACAGAGGATGAAAGCATGAAGGTTAGATCTTAGAGGGCGGCAGTTCTTCATGCACAGCTTTTGTCAATCTTGATTTTTGTTTGTTTGTTTTGTTTTCAAAAATAAAAACACGGGAAACCAAGATCAAATGATGGTGGACAGGAAAGGTGACATCATCAGCCAGAAAAACACCGTAAGTGCCTGAACCCCCTCATTCAAGTCCAAAGGTGCTAGTTTCTTCAACAGCTGTCAGCAGCTTTTCATAGAGCATAGAATACGAGGGGTAAGGTGGAAGATCCAAACGGTTGAAACACGTGTGTGCCCTGCAAAAGGAAAATATGCTACATGTTAAGCTTAATCTAAATAACTTGAGAAAATAAGAAGTGAGAAAACAAGTTCCTACTGAAACTCATGATATTCAAGTTCACTCAAGAGAAATAAAAAGAATTTCTAAATACTTAAGTGAAACTCTCAAATTCTACCAAAATCTGAGGTACTGAAATGTGTATGTACACACACATGAATATTTCAAATAGAAGACATGAGTTAATTATGAACATCATTCTCTGCTATCCCTGTATTAGATGTTGCAGGGATCTTACAGAGATCTTCATGGAGGAGAATGCTGGTGGTCACTGAGGAGTTGGAGTCTAGGCCGTGATAGACAGAAAAGTCCACTAATTTTGGTTGCTTTGAGTTTTTCCAAAAAAAAAAGCAACTCATCTGTACCTCCAACATGAGCAGCTACAAAGTTTTGCACCAGTGGACAAGCATAATGTGATGAACTACACTGACAGAACGGGCTCAGCATATGTTTATAGCGAGGCAGAGCTGACTGGTAAAAGACCATTCAGGGATCTGCTAACTGAAGAAGGAAGGTTGATGAAAATATTCCCCTAAGTCAGCTGTTGGCCATCTGCTGCAAGTCTGGCCTTTAAATGTTATTTATTTGTAGTAGCCAAGGCAAAAGCAAAATATTTTGTGCAGAGCAAGCTGCCAACTTGATGACCCTCTCCTTCCCCCAGTTCTATCGTTATGTTTACCCCCCAGTTGGCAGCACCTTCAAAAGCAGCCATGGAACGGGTTCCACGCATGCCTCCACCTTGTTGCAGCTTTTCTGGTCGCGGCAATTACAGCCAGATGCAGACTGCCCTTCACCGTGTGAGGTGCTACACAAACGCGGAGCAAAGAAACAGTCCCTGCCCCAACAGTTCATCCATTTCAACTGGCTGAAAAAAATGTAGAGCTCATTCAACAATTGCCGGGGGGGGGGCACATTTTCACTGAAATTGTTTTATTCTTTTCATTCAGCTTGGAGTTTTACATGAAGCTGGAAATATTTCTGTTTCTTCTTACTCCCTCTGATAAACGTGAATTGACAAAACCCTACAGAAGGAATTGTACCCTCAACGGATAACAATCTCTACGCTTCTGGCCCCTAGTATTTTTAGAAGCCGTGAAGTTGTTTTACCTTTAGCTTTTCTATCTCATACTTTAATTCAATTTTATTTCTTCAAAGCTGAAGCAGAAGACAGAGCTACCTTGGAGAAAGTATTTGAAACCGTGCTAATCATATCTCTCAGGCCACCCACAAAGTGAGTAAAACATGATACTGGTAGATGGGCTGGCCTGAGACTTGCAGATTCAGAGGGAGAGTTTTATCAAGCACCAATGGTGAATCATTAAAAGCAATCAGGCAACTGAAACAGCCAGAGGCACGTAATCTTCACTGCATCACAGAATTTCAATTAGGAGAGCTTTTATCATCCTTTTCCCCCCTCTGAATGAAGATTTGTTAGCTGGTCACTCTCAGGGAGAGTGTACAATAAACACAGAATTTGTGGAAATGAGCTGGGAACACATGTGAGTTGGTGAAAGAGGAACATTAATAAAGCCATTATTTAATATGTCTCTTGAAATTAAACATGGCAGCTCATGTATATTATCCATGAGTAGCCCTGCACTGTTTATTGTTATCTCAGCAATCTTTGGCAGCATTGTTTCTGCAACCCATTGCCAATACATATCAACCACTGGGAGTTAATTAACTGAAGGATTCCCGTAGTCCATTTAGAACCTGTTTATCACAGGCAAGACAGCACCATTCAGAGCCAGCCGGTCTCAAGGAGCTCAGCTGCCCAGCTCCAGAACTGGAAGCAGGATAGTCATGGTGACTCAGGTGTGGATTCTGCTAATACAACTTTGCTGAACCTAATGTAATATCTCTGTATGGTACTTAACCATGACATGTTTAACTGTAGGAGACCACAGCATCTCAGACATTGCTGTCACGCGTCCTATTGTGTGGGGCAGATGTATCCACAGCCACTGATGCTGGTGTTTGCTTTCTGGCAGACATTCATCTTGACTGATCATTATCCATGTCCTTTCATACCTGGTTATGAAACAACCTTGCAATGCTGTGGACTTTTAGTCATTCTTGACCTAGTCAAACTCAGAAAAAAGACCAATTCCTTTTCCTATTATGAGGTTTACAGAAGTGGTCTCTTTCATAGAAAGTCTCAAGGAATTTATTGTGGGGAGAAACTATTACAAAGAAAGGAAGCAAAAGTTAACAAGTTTAGCAACAATAAAGCATTTTACCAAGCAACACTCTTGGGCCCAGTCTTTTTTCAGTGCTGCCCAGGGACAGGACAAGAGGGAACGGGCACAAACTTAAACACAAGAAGTTCCATCTCAACATGAGGAGGAACTTCTTTCCTGTGAGGGTGGCNTGCAACCTGCTGTGGGTGGACCTGCTTTGGCAGGGGGTTGGACTAGATGATCTCCAGAGGTCCCTTCCAACCCCATATCATTCTGTGATTCTGTGTTCTCCAGTTCAACAACTTTATAGAAAAAAATCATTTCACTCCAAAAAAAGTAATCAAATAAAAAATGAAAACTAATTTTCAGGAGTACTACGGATGTGAGATCTACACTTCTACCTACTTAAGGTGCAAAACACACTATATCACTAAGGGCAAAATCCGAGTTCAAATTCTGGTCTGTAAAACTGATGTGGATCTACTGCAGCTCTGATGATGCCAGTGAAGGCCACTCAATCTTACAACAAGATAATTATGTGCAAAATTGTCTGGTATACATTCAGCAACGGGCCTAATTAGCTCTTTGCTGCAAGGGTCAGACATAGTGTCTACTTGTGTAACTGAACAACATATTCTGCCTCACCTGAAACAAGAGAGGGTTGGCTGGGACTCGTTTTCATTCAGTGTTCCCTCTCTCCTCGGCGTTGCTGTGTGTAGCACCTTGCCTCTTGCAATTGAAAGCTGAAACCTTTATTTTCCAAACCGGACTAAAGAGAAATTGCTCAGCCTCTAGTCTGTTCTATCATATGCTGTGTGATACTGCAGCGCACAGGGCAATTAAAAGGCACGGATATTTTCCATAATATCCACTGTTGCCTAACTCTGTGCCTTGTCCTCCAAAGAAGTAGGTTCCTCCTGAACTACAGTAAGCATAATCCCGGGGACACTTGGTGCATATGTTGGGGAGAAAACATTACATCAGCAGTGCAAGAAACAGTCGTAGCAATGAGAAAAGTCTCTCTTCCCTTGATTAAGCCTCCTACCCCAAAAACTGCCGACATTTGAGAGGGTGTTCAGGGAGTGAGAGGTCTGGAATAAGAATTAGACTGCTAAGAGCTTTTATGGAAAGGATTCTGGCTTCTCTAGAAGAAAATGCAAGATAAAGTCATGCAAACCAACTCTGACCCTCACACGCCCTTATCCTCCAGTAAGTAAAGCAGTAAATGGACCACTTAAAATTTGATTCTTCCTGGCAGTCTGTCTTTACTGCTCAAAGCAGTTTTGGTGGGTCTGAACCTTTAATTTTGCTCACTGTTCACGGTGCTGGGCTATTTCTTTTATGAATTCTCTCTAAACATCATAAGCTTTTAAGATTTTTGCATTCTTCTTTTTTTTGTCACTTCCTCTAATCCCCATAGTGATGAGAGTCCAAAGGCAGTAAGGACGCACAGAACCCCTTCCTATCTTATTTATAGCTTGAACCTATCAACTGAAATAAGAGTTGCATTCAAACATAACTGTGTCTGTCTGGCAGAAACTGAGCATTTCTTCTTTTCACCTGGCTTTCTTTAGGTGAACCCACAAACCACTCTTTGATCAACCTCAGGACCCACAGGTATCAACTTTTGTTCCCTTTGTCTGTAAGAAGAAACACTTATATGCTGTCTGGGAACCACTGTTTAATACATGACTGTAGAGTTGTAGATGGTATTTCTGTTGGATGTAGAAAAGAGGAAAGATAGGAGGGATGGGAGATAAGGAATGATAAAAGACAGCAAAGCACATTCACTCAGTCCACTCGGAAAGAAGGAAACGATGAGAACAAAGTTCTTTGTAGTCATACTCAATCGTTTTTTTAATTGCTATATGAGATTCTGGGGTGATTAAATACTTGATCATCTAATAGAGAGGGACAGAATTCCCTTACAAAAGATCAGATATTTACTAGCGTGGTAATCTTTATCATACATAAACTGCAGACGGTATGGTAGTAATCACTAACATTACTTTGCTGAATGAAAATCTCTTTTGATGAAAGGGTAGTTGCAGCTCAGCACCGATGGGGAAAGTGACCTCATTGAGTCAAAAGCGATTATTTGAATCACTGGGATATGTGCCGAGGTCCTTCCTTAATTGATACTCACACAGAAATAACCTTGGAGCTGACAGGAGTTTTGGCCAGCTGAGGAGCGCAACCAGGAGACGGGGCAGTGGCATTTGTAAGCACTAAACAGTTTTCCAGGCTGAGGTTTTAAGAAGAGGGAACTGCTGTCTCTCCTATAGCTACAGTAGAAAACATTTCTAGTTCTTAGCACAGGTTTGGTTTGGTCCAGGAGATCTGCTCCCACAATATCAGGTGAAGCTAGAACGGCAGTGTCTGTTCATTAATGTTTGGTGGGGAACAAAGAATAAGTTCTTGCAAAAATGCTGCTAAAACTGGTTCTGTGTTAAATATCTGCATGACCTAGGAAAGGAGAAGAGAGGCTTCCTGCTACAGAAGAGGCTATAGCTGGAAGAATTCTCCATCCCTACTTAAGCAACCAGTTACAAGAAGTAAAATACACAACTCCTTTATTTTGGGAGAAAGTTCTGCATATTAGATAGGGAGAGTAAAACTCAACCTTGATGAACAACTGGTTGAACCTGTTACCCTTCGGTGTTATTTCATTTGACAAGTTACATCAGTTTGGGAGAAACCAGGCTGCAGATTTACACTGACAGATGTGTAAATCCGGCAGTCTTTTTGGAATCTGCTTTAGGGTCATCATCTAGAGATCTGGGATTAGAGCATCATTGCGGAGCTGTATAGTACTTTGATTTTATAACGTGTGTGGACTCAAATATAGATGGGAATAATGTGTCTGGTACACACGTACACTCCAGAAATAAACCACTGGTGTAATCTAACTCTTAGTTCTCTTACATGAACATGTTACACCACCATTACCCTGTTCCTGTAGGGGCACTGGTACCGATGAACAGATGCACCAATTTCTCAGCCTTCCTAAAAAAGTCTTGCTTATCCTCAGTGATTTCAAGAAGCACTCTAGGCGTTATGTATTAGTGGTTACTCTTTGAAAAGTGTTGCATTTTAGAAATTTACACCATGCTGCTTTTCTGGGAATGCCACGTTGTTGTTGCAAATGCAAAAGCATGGCTGGTTTAGGTATTGCCACATCTTTGCTCGCTGTAAGCAAATGGCAGTGGCACACTCCATTGCTTAAGTGCAAGGACAATATGTAAGGAAGAGCCACCTAACTACTTCAGGTGTCTGGAGCAGGAGTGAGAAAATGAAGAGTCCTGGACTCTCCTGATAGAGCTAAAAGTCATCTCAGTACTTTGTAAAAAGAGCTGAAAACCCAAAGGCCAGACTAACCTATTCCCAGTGCCCCACCATCCACCTGGATGTCAGAAAGCCAAACACATCAGCTTTATGCAAGCTCCCGTAACAGCATTGCCTTTATTGGGTCAGGGCCTAAGAAAGAAGGCCAGTAATTAAGAGGTGCAATCCACACCTAAATGACTAAATCTGATCATTGCTAAGACATGAGAAAGCTGGTTGTTTTTTTTCCTAGGACTTTGAAAACGTGGAGCAAGGGTAACTCTCACTGTGAAGCTGTAGGAATTGTTAGGAGGACAAGGGAATTTGTTGTGGTTTATTTTAAACACCTAAAGTTAGTTACACTCATATTGTATCACAGGGGCCAAAAGGCCTAAGGGATCTGACATATGACCTTTTTTTTTAGCCTCTAAATCTAAGTAAATACGTAAGTAAATCTAAATAAACACGAGCAATCCATAATCAGGCATTTTAAAAAAAGTTTCAAATAACATTTATTTAGTTGCTTAACTAAGGATTTAGGGAGCCTCCAGGTTTAGCCTGTGTGTTTTATGTATTTCTTAACACTGTGTATACTTGGCAGCACCCCATAATTTTAGAAAAATGCAGGTAGTAATTCACGGTGCTCAAGCTGTGTTTATTCCCCGTGAGCAAGTGTTGTTTCTCTTTCCCCTGGCTAAAATGAAGGCAGAGCTCTAAGACTTCTAAAAGGCGCTAACAACTTTCACCTGGAAAAGAGGCCTCTTTCAGGGAGAGCAACAAGTTGGGTGATCAGCCGGCAAACCGAAGAGTCGTTAATGTGAATATCTCGGGGCTAAGTGAATCTAGGTCATAAGTAATGCCTAGGTTCACAAAGAAAGTTAAGCAGAGCAGAAAGAGGCCAATTACTTTTTCAGAACTCCATGGGTCAGCCCAGGGCACTTTCCCTGCACACGCCGAGGTCCACCCTCCCCTCTCGCCCCTTTCCATCCCAGAAGGAGCGCAGGGAGCTCCGCAGAAACGCTGCACCAGTCTGTGAGTTCCATTTGCTGCCTGGCTGCAGGCAGCAATGCCCTCGGCCAGCTCTGAAACCCTTACATAGAACCAGACTATATATATATATGTATATATATATGTTGCAAAAGGAGGATCAGGCCTACACCTACCAAGCTCTCAGGCTTTCTTTCCACATTGCTGGCTGCAGCTCAGAGGGCATGAATCACCTCACTGACCTTACGTGTTTTCATCAGGTTTTAAATCTCAGTGCCTACATCTAGCTTTCATGCAGGCTCTAGTTCTCCGTATAGCCTCTGTGGAGTCTTTAGGGTTGATGGACATCAATCAGAATGTACCAGGTGTGATTCACCTCAGCTATTTTCAAAGCCTGTGTTCAGGTGAGATGAACTGTATCTTAAGAACACAATTACTTCACTTGTCCTGACTTTCAAGGGAGTCAGTGTAAGATGTCAGCTCGGAATATCTGCTGATACAGTGCCCTGGTCCAGCTCCTGCATCTCCCCACTGCACAAGCATGGGCTTGAGCTGGCTTGTACCAAGAGGGTGGCCCTATTTGGACTTGCCCTCTGCAGAGGACTCTGGCGGCCTGCTTAAGTCCACGTCTTATAGTATGCTTCTGGGTAAACAACACGGATGGCAAGTAATTAGAAAACTGGGCCAGACCCAATGTTAATTGGTTGTCTGAATGTATCTGCAAGGTCTGTGAGAAGAGATTTCTAATCTGTGCTGTGAAAGTAGCCTCCCTTGGACTGCAGCTGAAAGCAAATGATAAAAGCAGGAAGAAAGCATCCTTTTGAGGGCAAATGTTAGGTAAAAGGGTCACGTAGCTAAAGTATCTCAGAAGCGCAGCGATGCAGCCCCATGAAAAATGCTCTGTAATCTCAATGGGACAGAGCCTCTGACAACTGTAAGGACATTCAAGAAAAGTGAGGAAGGACAAGTGCTGGTCACGGGTAAAGTGCTGGAGCAGAACTCAAAGCTGAATGTCTCACTGGCTGTGCCACGGCTGTCTTGGGTGGCCTTAGGCAAGTCAGGCCTCCCCTCTGTGCCCCAGTCCCTTTGCTCTGAAAAGGAAGATGACCCCTCCTTTGGGAAGCACTGTGAAGTCTGTTGACTGTGTGTGACATTATGGCTCATTTGCTCCTAGCTGGCTGACTGAACTAGATGTAACAAATTGGGTATTATCACCACATGGTCTGAAGTCCCTTCGCTAAGCTTCCTCGTGATGAAAGCGGGGAACCAGCAGAGCAAATGAAGGGATTACACTCAGGTCTCCGGCCAAAACTCAGAGACAGATTCTGGCTTTCATGGCTCTGTAAACTCACAAGTATTTTTACTAGTATTTTGAAAGTAAAGGGAACAGAATCAGCTGAGAGGCTCCTGCTGGACTGGATCTGTTCCAGAATCAAAATAAGAGAACTGGGTCTGGATCTCTGGAAATCTTTATCTTGACCACTTTCCAGGACTCAAAATAGCTTAAATTGAGCCTGAAAATCAAAAAGGCAGCAAAAGAAAACACTTCTTTTTTTTTTTTTTTGAATGTAATTACAGAACAAACTGATAATTATCTCTTTGCTGTTTTAAGATGTCCATACTGCATTCATTATCTTTCACTGGCAGAGAGGCAAAAGAAGTACCAGGCTCACATTTCTGACAGCAATTCTCTTTTTATAACCCAGTTGGGACGTACCTTGGGAGGGAGGTTATTTTCCCCCATTTCTCTATACAGAAACGCCGTAGCCCGTTGCTCCCTCGGAGAGCTGCAAAGCCCTCGTATGGCACGCTTGATGTCCCAGTGACAAATTGCAACAACCGCAGTCTCTGCTCATTGTTAAATCTCTCCACTGCTGCCCAGAACCACCGTATTACTATGTGGCCATCATGGTAACCTAAACCAAAAAGCAAGACAGAGAAATTAAAATCACCCCCTCTAAGTGGGAAGTGCAACACTGAAATATGTTCCCACTAGCACGGGGCAGTAGATCTCCTACGGAAAAGATCCTGACCTAACAGCATATCTGGTTCTTGATGAGCAGTCCTGGCTGTGGATACCATCATATTATTAACTCATTTGAAACCCCGAAACTCAAATATATATATTTGAGTCGTATTGGCCCCTCACAAATCCCTTGGCAAGAACTGAGGCTACCTGCATGAGGTATAAAAGACCGATTGTGATATGGCACACAGTGTGAGTCCTAACCACTTCACAATTTCTGGTTCCTAAATAAGTTCTCTTTTGGATTGCAACAGCGTTCGACATATGGAAAGGAGTTTGCTACCACAAGCCCTTCCCTGGCAGACTTCCCACCTGAGGGGCTCTGTGCCTTGGTTTGTGCTAGTGAAAGCCAGCATAAACCCAGGCTGAATCTGTTTCAATAGCTAAACAGAAAAAAAACAGGAGGAGAATAACTTGGGGGACCAGCTGTGCTTGTGGTAAGCTGTGTAAGGTAACACAAAGGCTGGGCAGTGAGCAGCCAAGACTTAAACCTTGTATTTTAGGGGAGAATACGTGAAACTCAGGGACTTTCCTTTTGTAGTGCAAAACTGGTGGATTTCACATTTATCCATCATCCAAGACAGCCTTGATAAATCATGCTCAGCGTTTAAAGGAAAACCAGGCCAAGCATTAGAGGAGAAGGGGAAAAAAATCCATCTTGACATAGTTCAGGCTGAGGGGATGGTTAAGCAATATCTGTATTTTGCTGAAGTGTAATTGGGAACCGTGAAATTCGGCTCTTGAATTCAGCCAAGAGGGCTTGTGATACTACTTTCAGTGAGGCCAGGAGTTCACTCACAGTCATCTGAGTAAGTAACTTTTAGATCTAATACTGCAAATCCTTTTCAGTCCCCTTAAGTCGGTAGGAATTGAGTGGGTAAAATCTGGATAAGAAGTAGCAGAATCAATTTCAGTATTATTACATCTGTTGGTCCAAACCTGACATCTTATTTTAATTCATGAGTTATTCTTCACAAAAACTTCCTGAACAAAATATGGCATTTCCCTCAGGAAAGAGAGAAGGAAAAGATGGACCAAGTCTTTCATGTTTTTAAGCTGAAAACAGTAAAAATATTAGTAAGCGTCAGCAGGCAGTTTACCTCCACGATATTCCGTGTTGTTACGCCAGTCATTAAGATCTATTTCTGCAGTGCCAGCTATAACCAGCTCCAGTTCTCTGGCATCGAAAACGGAGACAAGCCTGGAGTCTACAACCTGGAACAAAAACCACTGGTAAGCACGGTTTCAGGCTGGAAATAAAGCAGATGCGATGTCTCATAAACCTATGGCTCTGACGGCCAGCTCTTTATTCTGAAGAAGTCTGCATGCTGACAGCTAGCTCCCACTCCTCTGCTGATAAATCTCTGCTCTTCTTCAGGGACACTGCTGATGTTTTGAGCTGCAAGCCATGATGACACGTGAGATTTGACCAGAACGAAACAATGTAAGTGACAGGACATAATCTGTGCAGAACACTGTTCATTGAATGATTCTTCATTCTTCACTTTGACAAGTGATTTTGATAGTCAAAGACTGGATTTGTAATATGGGCAATTTATTTAATATTTGCTTTGCATTGGAATTTGATTACAACTGTGTAGGAGTGCCCTCAGGTCTTCAGCCACCAAAGATGCAGCTGAGGTTCACCTGAATTATGTGAAACCTTAAGGCTTTAACGGCCTGCAGTATTTGCAGGGAGAAAAAGCCAGTGAACCATATCCAAACTTTAGTGAACCGTGGGGAGTCACTTAGCCAACCCCTTTCCACAGCAAAGGGCTGACCATGTCTATTCAGCTACAAAGCCACCCTCACTGGCTGTAATGTCAGTGCACGACTGCTTCAGGTACCAGTACTACTCTGTGTGTCCATTATCTGCTGTTCCATTTGCCAGGGTGGCCGTTCATTCAATTAATTTCCCGCCGTGACAGAGCCTGCAACTTCTACTTGTATTAGAGCTGCTAGGGCAAGATACTTTCCAGAACCTG
>JAHREE010000362.1:220053-242468 GCA_033628505.1 Tringa tobata | reverse complement strand
AGAATGAATGAATTTGCAAATCAAATTGGCTTATAATTTCTCCTGAGGATACTGTGCCACACACAGTAAAAAGTTATTAGAGATGTGGGGAAAACAACATGACTTGGTCCACTGTCAGCGTACTAGAACGCTATTCCAACACCACAAAGTGAGGTATGCTCATGTTGATGCTTTACTTGCAAGCCAGAGGCAAAACCAGCTGTGAAAGATGACCTCCATTAAATAATATTGAATCCATGGAGTAGAAAAAGCAAGAGTTAAGAAAACCCCTGATGCTGAGGTCATTGAGTGACTCTCTTTGAGACTGGTGGCTTCTGTTTTCCACTGGACTTAACATATCCCCAGACAAACTCAGCTCAGCAGAAGCTTTTCACTTGACGTGCCTCCTCAGAGCTGACAGTGTCAGCAGTTGGTGGACATCCCAAGAACTGACTCAGAGCCTCACTGTTCTGGTACCTTTGAAACTAAAAACCTACCCATGTGGGTTTTTTTTTTTGTTTTGTTTTTTATTTTTAAGAAATTTTATATGCAAAGCTATCGAAATATGATTGCCAGCCTTTGTTATGTGGAGCACTGGAAATACGCACAATGGTCTTTCCATTATAAAAGCATGTGGATTAAGCCTCAATTACAACATAGCTCTTGAGGTGAGCCAGGGTGGTGTTGAAAGGTTCTGTTTGGATTTGGAAACAAGAGGTCAGGGGCTGGCTTTAATCATATAAGAACAGCTATTGAATTTGCAAGGCTGGCAGAAAGTCTCCTGGAGAAAAGGCCTTCTCAAGAAGGCCTCCTATTACTTTCAGCTTCCAACTGGGTGAATTGAACTGTAAGGACTGAACAGCTTTCCTGTTTCTCACTTCTACCAGAAACAAGGAGTCCACATATGGATAACAAATGATCATTAGATGGCATGCAAAGGCAAAATTTTTCAAGCAAAACCAGATCCATTGGGAAGAGTTAGAGTAACAAAGGGGATAAAGGTCTGGTCTCTAATGACAGTCCTGAGACTGCTTCAGTGTGCAGACACGGGCCTGTAGTTCAGTTTTTGCCTTCCAGCCAGTCAAAACACCTATGGCAACAAGGTGACATTAGATTTAACCACTTAAATTGTCCGTTTGAGACATCTAGATGGGAGGTGCTGTAGGAAAATGAAGCATTATTGCTATTGTTATTTTTAACAATTGTCTGAGCTAATTAAGATGAATCACTTAGAGGTAGAACACAACCAGAGAAACATTACATAACGAGAGAGGCTCAGCCTTAGTCAACTCTGGGTTTTGCAACATAACAGCTACTTCAAAACTGATAGCATTTAGTGGTTCCCTACCCTTCCTCGCCAACAAACGTGACGTAGAGTTTGTTCCGCTGGAGCTCCTTGCGTGAATATGCCATTACCTGGTTGAAGGTGCCTTCCAGCAAGTGGTCACGTCGTATAATTAACCTGCAAAGGGAGGCAGAAATAGAGATCTAATGATCGAGTCTTGCGTGAGCCTGTGAGGCCGAAGATAAACAAGAGCTGGTGGAGACACTCGTTCTCAGAGAACTTAATAAACTTGCAGCCACTGGTGCACATGCTGCTTGACCACTGTGGGTTTTCAGTGAGTTGTTTCTTTAGGCTTTTCCATACGCCTCAAAGGGGAATTTCTTCACAATGCTGTGATCAAGTTCAAAGTGTCGCTCTACTGCTAAGGCTCCCTGTAGCACCCTCTATGTAAAAACGTGTATGACAGAGGGGGTTGTGAGTTTCCTGTGTATATGAAGTCACACGTTTCTGGATTTAATCCAGTGAATGTCCATGGAATTACTGCTTCTGTAGCAGGGTAAGCAAAGGGAGTATCAGCCTCTGTTTATACAACACGCCTCTCACTCCCCTGCCAACCTCTGAAACAACGAATAGTACATTTAAACACCATCTGTGCAAGAAATCCTTCTTGCTTGTGGACATTTTAAGACAGACCTTCTAAAATTTATTTCATGCCTGCCTTTGACCCACTTAGCGAGACACCAAAAGGGATAACCAAGGGCTAGGACTCTCCAGCTCTGTAAGAACATTTTGATGATGACGTTTGCCTGGAATAAATTGCTTGGTTTCATACTTTTTTTTTTTCCATAACAGATGTGATTTGGTAGAAAGCCAGCCTAAAGCATAAATTCAACCAGATGCCCAGGAAATACCTTAGAAACACATAGTCCTTGGGCAATGCTGGGTAACTAGATCGAGCACAAGTAGGTACAGACTCACAAGACAACTAACAAGACGTCTGGAAAGCAAACTCCACAACCAAGCGAAGAGATCCCCAAAATATGTGAAGAGAGGCAGAAATCTCTCTAGGTCAAACCCAGGAGGGCTACCAACACAAAGAACTACTGAGAGTTAAACCCACAGTACACAGGCTAACTTCTGTAGGGTCACGCTCTGGTCCTGAGTTACACTCCTCTGTAGATCCAAAGCATCTGGAGTCACTCCATCATTACAATGATGTAGCTGTTAATAATCTCTGGTGGAGGTTTGCCTGAATGGATGATTTTCCTACTAGCAAATTACAGGCAGGAATACCAACATCACTGTTAAATAGGTAGGGAATGGGAGTCTAAGAGAATAGGAATCTATAAGAAACAAAACTTACACACAAAAGCCTCTTGAAGGTCACTCTTTTGCAGGATCTACTAAGATCTTATATACAAAGTGCAATCTCTGCTGTGTTTCTCACTCCCTGTCAGTGTCTTCATTTATGGATAATGACAAAAGACAAAGTGACCCCATGGTAGACTATTTGAGTGACTTGGCATAATACTCACTTAATTTTACCCGGACCTTGCCCATACCCTTTGGCTTCAAGTTTTCGATAGAAATTGCGCAGCTTGGCTTCAAAGTCCCTCCTGTATGGAGAAGGTGCTCTCGCGCTTGCTCGCTGCAGTCCTGGAGGGAAAACAAACAGCATCCTAAAGTGTAAGGGGCTTTAAATTTTTCCAAATCACACAGTTGATGTTTCCAGACAGAAGCGGCTAACAAATGTGTTAGGAACTTTTTACAGGTATCCTGTGCACTCAGTATTACTTTTGTTCTACCTGGCATTAATGGTAAGTTCCTGTAATTCAGTGATTGCAATGACTTCCAGGGGCTATATATACTTCACTAAAAGGGTTGTTAAGTTTGCCTCGTGTGTGCCTTTGTGGTGCCTCAGCCTTTAATTGTGATTGATCTGAACAGAAACTCAAGCATCGGAAAGGCAGGAGAAACCCTGACATGCATAACTCCCTCTCAGGGTCAATGGTATCTAGGTTTTCTTTCCCTTTTTGCACTTTTAAGGGATCCCTCTTCTCTGCATTATATAGGAGATCTCCTTACTTGGCAGGATTAAACCTCCAAAGCTCAAAGCAACGCTTCTCACTCCAGCCTAGCACCCTCGCCAAGCTGGGAATCCGGTTTCCCTGAGTTAATCTGACTGTATATTAAACACTTCCAGCTATCAACACAAGCCCCCTTTGTGGCATTGAGAAGGATTTCTGTCAGCAAGAAATGCTACATTTTCCTATTATGATTCACAAATAGAGCAGATTTTTAGCAATTTGGGACCTGCTTTGTTTTGAAGTCTGCCTTCTCCAAGTAGCTGATTAGTCCTTTTGTATGAACAAGTGCCATGCTATACAGGGTCAAAGAATGCACCCATGAAATCCCATTTCCCTATCTCATTACAGAAGACAATAAAAACAAGTCCTTTTTATGAGAAATCTGGCAGAAAATCCTCCACAGGAAGGAAAGAAAAAAAATAAATAAAACACGTTTAGTGGGAGCACAAAGTATTGCAACTGCCAGGAGGGAAGGACGTTACTAATTGTCTCTGCTGGTGGAACAGAAAAGTGTATTTTCATGCAGTGCACAGAGAATCTCTTGCGACACTTCTGTTGGACTTGGTTTTTTTTTCCCTGGGACATAAGAGAACGGGTGTTCTCATGGGCTATGAAACCAGTGGCAGAAATAAGCAAGCAGACAGTACGTATGAGTACAAATGAGTATTTGCCCTTGTCTTTTCTCAAAAACAGGTAAAGACCAGTGCTGGGTTTTTTTAACGTTCTCCAAAGTCGTGTTCTTGCCAAATATTTAGGTTTTTGTCTTGCAGGAGACTTGTTTCTGATCTGCCCTGATTCTAATGTAGAGAAGGGGAACTGTGTTTACAATGGTGTTCCAACTCATTAATGACAACAGAACGTATTGACAAAAGACTGTCCTCCTATAGCCAAGGCTTCAGCATTTAACAACTTCACAGCAAAAAACCTTTCCATTTTCTACAGCCACCTCCGAGATTTGAATGTCTCTTGCCCATTTATTTTGGTTGAAACCAGCTAATTTAAATAGATGTTTAAAAAGCTCTGCCAAAAATGGATTTCTTCAGATCACGTTTCTGTCGATCCTCTCCGAATGGCCACTGGACACAGCCATGCAGGGAGACTGCGGTGGGGGTTGTATATCTTGGCAAAAGGGAGACATTAGCTCCTCAAATTTCTATAGCATAAACAATAACTACAGAGACATACCGCAGCTGGAAATAACCTCCTCAGACAGCATGTCTTTCTGGAAAATACATTTCCCGTCAAACCTAAGTCTAATGGGCTCAACACGGGAGGTCAGACTAGATGATCAAGATCATCTCCCCCCCCAGGTCTTAAAATAGATGAGTCTTGGGAAGAAGAAAAGTCTTTGGAACAGCGAGCGGAGGAGACTGAACTTTATAGGAGTACTGGAAGTATCACAATACACCTCTGATTTGGAAGCTGCTCTTTGCTCCTGTCACACAACATGAATGTGCTTCCATGTCAGGGAGTTATGTTTGGAGTCCACCATTCTCTTATCCTAATCCAGGCTGACAACTGATGCTGGCTCTGAATCTGCCTTTTTCTGTTTATTAGGAAAAATACCATGAATGCAAGATTTTGTATTATTTTCCCCGTCCCCTTACCTGGAGAATTTTGGGGCGATGAACAGGGTGAGCAGCGAGGAGAGAAACTGTAACCAGGATGGAAGGCAGCCTGTAGAGGTATGTAGGACATAATATCCTCTTCAAAAAGGCTGCATGGAAAAAGTGACAGGGAGAGATTTGGTTCACATTCATCGCATGAAGGAAGGTAAATATTCAGTATGGTGCAAGTCTGCCCTGGTCATAAGTCTGGGTACATCTCTGAACCTATGGATCCATAAAATCCACAAGTTTCCTAATCAGGAATGGTCACCAGTAACAAAGAAGAAAAAAAATTATTTTATTAAATGTTTCATGCTGACACAGCAGCTCAATCTACTGATAGAGAGTAAAGATGGGAGGCCATGTAGTAAACAGGGACAACTTCAACAGTTAGAAGAAGCAAAGATACACATGTCCGTCTCCCAGGTTGTTTTTCTTGGGTGACACATTTTCATCTAGCTCAGCTTTTTGGCCATTCAGATTCAGCTGATGGAAACAAGTTATAAACTTCTTGCATTAGGCAGTGCTATAGAGTATACCAAACCCACCACGTTTTCTGCGTAAGACCAACGCAATAAACCAAGTCCTTATCTGTGCTGAGCAGAAGTAGCTAGGACCTAAAGACCCAGCTCCCCAGGCCAAATAAAAGATGAAGCCTCATCTACATTACCCAAGCAATGCTCGGAGTGCTCTACACTGAGATTTCACTCGTGCGACAGGGCCCCGCGTGCGTGGGCAGCACGGCTGCGGTAAAACTACCAATTCCATGAGCAGCTTTATTATGTACTTGTATTGAGAAAGACAAGGTTTTTTCCTCTTTTCTTTTTTTTTTTGAAAGAAGAATTTTTCCATTAAAAGCAAACATTTTGACCTGATTCTTATTTATCTGCTACTTGATGGTAATAGCTCTATTGATTGAGCTGCCTGGGGATGGAGTTTACTGCGCCGCTGGAGGCTGCCTCCCAGGAAGGAGGAGTTGACAGATCTCCTGTGGGTGAATTATTTTGGGTGACTATCAGTAACAATGAATCCTATTCTAATTACACATGACCTGGAAGATTTAACAAAATCTTTTCATTTACTCTGGGAAAGAGCCCGCCAGCTTCTCTGGTACTGCAAGTAATGACATTAGGCTTTTGATCAAATTGATTACCTCAGCAGAATTACTAAATCTGCATCACAGGACAACTTTTCAAGCCCATGTGTACCCTCTGTCCGAATGTAATGGATCTTCTCCCTGAAACATAAACAGTATTATTGAGAAGAAAGGAAAAGGAAGAAGAGAACATGCCATTGTGAAGGAATGAACGACACATAGAGTTATTATTCCTTGGTATTTTGCCAGTTCCTTTTTCTTTCCTTACAAAAATGGCAAACATCTTAACAGCTTGATTCCTTTTTTAATCTCACTAACAAACTTGCAAAAAAAAAAAGAATCGATATACATCATTCCCTGCTTTGGCAGGGGGTTGGACCAGCTGATCTCCAGAGGTCCCTTCCAACCCCACATCATTCTGTGATTCTGTGATTCACATTCCTGATCCAAAAGGAAGAGATTTTGTACCGTATTTTAGAAAACAGAGTGATAGTCCTTCCAAGCTCATGTGTAGCACTATAGCTAAAAGTCAGACAGACAATTTGTTTCATGCTACAACTAGAATATCACCTTTAGTTCACAGAATTTCACATAATACCAGCCCCTTTACCTCTGCCAGTTCTACCTGGCAAATAACACTGTAAGAGATACTTGATATCAATTGATCCCACAGAGGTCATACAGTCCCTGTGTAAAATCATACATTTTGCTGTTTAAATGAATGCTAATAAGGAGTGGGAAACGTAGGATGGGATCCTATCAGCAGATCAGGGCCATGGAAGACACACCATAATCTGTCAGCGTGTTCCTAAAGCGCTGCAGTGTCCAAGAATATTTGTTCTAGGATCAAGTCAAGGATGTGCTTTTAGTCCCTTGCTGTGTGGGGCTGCAGGGAATCAAGCCCTGCAAAAGATGGATGTTTGTCTCCTAGGAGTTTGCTTAAAACCTGCTGTATGAGCATCAGATGGTAGCTTGGGATCACTGCTGACCTAAGGTATAATCAAAGCAATGACCTGGAGGCGAAGGGCTCAATATCCTGTTACAAATCTCATTACGCACTGGCTAAGCTGTCTAGTCTCTATCACTAGTCAATTTTGTTCTCTGCTCAGAAGGAGATAAAAGCATCATCTGTTCTCTGAGAAATAAGAATTCAAATTATAGCTGAGGAAAAAAAAAATAGCCTGGAATAATTTGATGGTGAAGATAAAAATAATTCTCAGTTACGGAAGGGTACATCTTGAATACTGGGAGCATTTTTCATTCTGTCTCCCTCATTTTATTTGAACGTATTCATTCCTCCAGGAAGGAAGTCTAATCCTTACACCCAAAGAACTCTTTGTCTGGCTCTCACAGGTAAACAACGAGTCAGTGAGACTATCAGCAGAAACTGCACTGTAGGAACTTGAAGGTCCTTCTCTTACTCTTCCTTCCCTCCTTTCCCAGTCCCAGAGACACTTTTTACTGCACAGTACAGACTAAATTCTTGGTCAAACTTTTAGCTGGTGCCCACTGGCATTGCTGAGAGTGACTGACGCCAGCTTAGGTTCTTGGCCAAAACAATTAATTTAACCTTTGGAATTAGAATAAATTTAAATTATACCCGCTTTTGGTTCTGTTTTTTTCTTTTTTTTTTTCAAACAGGAAGGAATGGGCATAAGAAAAAGAAAGATACAATTTAATTACTTTGGAAAGGGCTACCATTAAGTCATAAGTGTGAAAGATTAAAGACAGGAGTACAACCTACTTCATAATGTTCCTATTTCTTTATAAAATCTAGGGTGACTATGTCCATGGCACGGGTGTAAATCCAACCATGAGGTAAAATCCTGGTTCTGCTAAAGTTACTGGGGTTTTGCTGCTGACTTCCATCCAAACAGAACTTTAACCCTATCTTCAAGACCAGGCTGGATGGGGCTTTGAGGAACCTGGTCTAGTGGGAGGTGGTTCCAATGCAAGGGGTTGGAACTAGATGATCTTTAAGGTCCCTTCCAACCCAAAGCATTCTATGACTCTATGATTCTGAAAAGCAAAGTGATAATTGTAGATGAAGACAGACTTTCTGCTGTTCAGTAATATCTAGAGTAGAAATTAGATATGTCACTATTTGCCCATAGTTATTTTCCTCCTTCTTGCATATCTGTAGAAAATAACTCTAGTAACTACATAGATTCCAGTGGTCCGCACCTACTCTTTAGTGGTCACAGTTCCATATGGGGCCCAAATTCAATTCATCTTTTGTACCGCATGTACTAGAATTTTTTTTCCCCACTGCAAGAAGTCCTTCCCCTTCCCTGGAGATCTTCAAGACCCTCCTGGATGCAGTCCTGCATAATGTGCTCTAGGCAATCCTGCTTTAGCAGCAGAGTTGGACTAGATGATCTCTAGAGGTCCTTTCCAACTCTGACAATTCCCTCATTCTGTGAACTTGGTTTCATCGATCTGAAAAAAAGCAGTACCTGAGTGCATGGTTTCTGGCCAAGCTGGGCTGACGCTCCTGCAGCATCTCAAAAATGTTGGGTTGGCGTAAAAATGCAACAATCTTGTCATTGTAAGCTGGAAAAAGAACAGAAAAATAATACAGAGGCTTTATCTACCATTGAGGGGGCCTGATCACGTCACTGTGACTGTGCAAGGTCACTCCTAGTGAGGCACAGGGCAACATGAAGCGGTGCATATGGTTGATGAGAAGTTCTAAAGAAGATCTTTATGAGCTCTGCTTTGAAAAGAAAAGAGAAACTTGGCTTACCCAGAGGTAATGCCTCGTGGTGGTGCTGGTTTCGAATAGCTGTTACGAGACTATTGCCCGGCCTGGCCAACAGAGTAACTCCTCTGTTTCGAGAGACTTCGGAGGCCTATAAAATCAGACAAAAGAGAAAGAATGATCAAAACTGACCATTGGTAGCACATCGGTCAGTAACATCAGTTTCTCATCTTTACTTCTGCATCCTTCAGAATGGTCCATGATGCTGACTGACTGCAGGACAGAAGCATAAAAATTACAGCTTTATACTTCAGCCAACTTAAAAAAGGCAGGTAATTCTGTGCTTCCAAATGGAAGGACACCATTATCCACAGCTATCACACCTCTTTGATGCTGCAGTGAAGGCACCAGAATGCAGAAGTAAACGCAAGTTAACAAATGTATTGCAATACCAGAAATAGAATCACAGAATGGTTAGAGTTGGAAGGGACCTTAAAGATCATCCCGTTCCAACCCCCTGCCCTGGGCAGGGACACCTCCCACCAGACCAGGTTGGTCCAAGCCCCATCCAGCCTGGCCTTGAACCCCTCCAGGGATGGGGCAGCCACAGCTTCTCTGGGCAGCCTGTTCCAGTGTCTCACCACCCTCACAGCAAAGAATTTAACAGAAGTTGAATGGTATACATTGAAAAAGAACATAATCCACAGAGCTGATAAGAGTAGTAAGAAGGAAATTTATCGGTACTACCTTACAGAACAGCCCTTAAAGAATGTCACTGTCCTAAACACAGTGTCTGGTGAAGGGAATCATGTCAGGAAGGCAGACATTAAAAGGTGGGAAAACACTTAGGTATGAGAATATTAAAAGCCATACACTTCAGAGAATCATTACTTGCTGGATAACTCTTTAGGGACTTGTACAAGCTGAGGGGAACACCCCTCTCTCTCCTACGAGTTCCTCCAGAATACGGCCCCGGAGGAGCACTGCTCCAAAACCAGTGGGAGGACAAGATGAATTAGGAATTCCAATTGCCATTCTCCCGGGCTAATGGCTGCTCCTTTCTCACAGCACAAACTGTAGTACTTGGCAACAACTTCAGGAAGAAATTGCCCCTACTCCAATATTTTAAATGCTTAGCTCTGCATCCAAGGAAATGGTGCCAACCCAATTTCAGTGGTACGGCCAAATGCCAGGTCTTCCAACTGGATATAAATGAAAACCGAGAAGCTAAATGTGACTGGCAAATTGCCTTTGGAGCACATAAAGCATAAAGCGTTTACATGTAACAAGATGCCAGTCAATGCACTCGATACGTGTCAGTACACAGGTTAAACAATGAAAAATCTTAATGATTCCAATTAAACATACTGTAATTGAAAACACAAAGCTGCCGTGAAAATGCATGGTGAGTGTTTTGCTCCATCATTCAATTACGATTTCATTTGCAACCATTTTATATTGGTATGCATCTGCTGACTACTAGAGGAGGTATTCCAATGTCAAGGAGAACAGTCAAGCCCACAGCATTTAGTGGACTGATGTGCTAACTTTGCTCCAGCCCTTCTCACCTTCAAAAACAGGAAGAACTTCCAAGCAGGTCATATACAATTCACTAAGTCCCTCTGTGCTGTGCTAAATCTTCTGCCTTTGTCTCCTTCTCACACCCCCGTGGGCCAACACACAATCAAACTTTGGCTGAGCATCATTTTAGGCAGCTTTTGCCCTGTGAGCCAGGCATCCACCCTGATGGGCAACCATGTGGCCTTTATGGCATTCACCCTATGTCACGGAAGGAGGCAGCTTAGGTGCGAGACGTGGCCTATAATCCATTGCCACAGTGGGCACAAAGCCCTTGTGGGAAGAGCGGTTTCTTGGGCAGCAGTCAAGGCCACCCTCTGGCCTGGGATCGGCTGGGACGTGTGGGACGGTGCTAAGGCATCATGTTGTGCTTGGTTTCTCCACTTCTAGGGAGCTCTGAAGATCAGTAGAAGATGCCCCTCCCCAGCCCCTTGTAGAAGGGGCTGGTGTGTGAGTGTGGATGGTGGGGGAGCCTGTTTTTAAGGGTGGTCTCTGACTCATGTTTGGCAAGGACAAGTCCTGCGTCCTTGTTGCCACACGTAGATTTACTGAATAGAAGGTAGGAAGGGGCAAAGAGAGGTGTAACAGAGGAGTTAAACCCCCATCTCCCACAAAGATTAGCACCAGCTGGTATCTGCCCATCACCTGGGCACTGCACAGTACCTCTGCCCAGCCTGGGGTGGATCATCCCCTTGCTCATGTCACCTGAATTTTTTATTTTTATTTTTTTTTCATTCCTTTTGGCTAGCTTTCCAGTGCTGCTGAGTTATTTCTCCTGAAGTAAGAATTCTGAAAAGAAATGTGTCTAGAGCCCATGAAGAGAAATCTTCGCTCCCCCCTTCCCTTCTCCCCAATGCTGGTTTAACAGCTAAAGTCGTCTAGATTGTAAGAATCCAGTTCTGTATGCACCTTAACATAATAAATTGCACACTCCATGGAGCTGTACTTCTCTTCATCCCCATGATTAGGCATCACTAATGCTGCGCTTGGATGATGGTCTTTACACACCTACATCTCTAAACAATTTTTCTCTGGCAACACAACAGGAAAATTCCCAGCCATCTAATTAACTTCCATTTTACTAACGCTCCTCTTTCCAATCTTTTAGCTAATATAGTATAAGGGATTGCTCCAATTCAGTGTTTAATCACAATTGCCTTGTCTATTTTGACTTTCTAATTGAATCCTTTAATTTAGATTAGCACAGTATTCTCTAATTAAAAAAAAAAAAAGAGTGACCCCTCTAATGATTTAGTGAGTGGGTTCATCTAGTGCAGGGTAACCTGACAGATTTATGTCAGAGTTTAATCGCTCTGCAATTGATCCTGGGATGTTGCAGAGGGGAGAGTCCAAACTATCACAGGAGCCTTTCCATGATATAATACCTTTTTCCTGGGTTTTTATATCACTGCTGTATTTGAGAGGCTCCTGCCCCTTTGAGTCCTGCTGCTTGCTTGTCACAGTTTGGGTCAGTAAGGAGACCATACACTGCTATATCCCAGTACTGCTCTGCTCTTCTCGCTAACCAGGCAACCCGGCCTCTCCTTCACAGGTGCCGCCTTCTTTCTTAGAATAGATTCCTACAATTGTCTAGGTTGGAAGGGACCTTTCAGATCATTGAGTCCAACCATACAACCTTCTTTTTCTCTTTAAAATCCCTATCCGATAACAATACATGTTGATTTCCATTGCAGACAGAGTGTCCCTTAGAGGGAATGGAAGGGGCTTTCGACACGTTCCGTTGACAGCAATGGCAGAAGGAAACAAAGCACTTAGTCATCCATCTTCTTTTTGTTATTGATGGCCAGTACAGCTACATCAACTTTTCTTTCAAAAATCAGGTAAGAAGAATAGCTTCAACCACCTTTTTCCTGGAGAAGATTGATATCCTTCAAGAAATGCTTACTAAAGAATCTGTAGCATTTTTGTTGAATTTATATGTAACACCATTTAATATCAAGAATCTACCCAGGTGGACATCACAACTTTTTACAGAG
The DNA here is from genome assembly GCA_033628505.1 of Tringa tobata. NCBI lineage: Eukaryota > Metazoa > Chordata > Aves > Charadriiformes > Scolopacidae > Tringa > Tringa tobata. The sequence continues at coordinate 230,138 of JAHREE010000362.1, read as the reverse complement.
GTCCTTCATTTAGGAGAATACTTCAACACGAAGAAAAGCACAAATACTACAGATTAATTTACGAAATGGATGCTTTCTTTCTTGAAGAGGGAAATGGAATATTATTATATGCACAGATAATTTTTTCCTTTTAAAACACAGCCCAACATATAGAGATCGAGGGGAAAAAGGGCAGATTTAATCTCTGCTTGCCCTGTTAATAGTTAGGGTAGGCTTTGACTCGAAGTACCTGGAAGCAACTGCTGTGCAATTGCTATTTCTATTCTCTACTGAGAATGAATTTTAAATGTCATAAAGCAAAGAAAACTGCCATATTTGAGAAAGCATATGTTTATGTTCCAATTGCATGAGGGAGTTTTAAAAGTACATTTGAAATACTAAAAATCAATTCTGTATTAGTATTGCAAGGTATTCTGTTCAACACCAAAGATTATTAGGCAGGAATCAAGGGTGCATTTTGATAAGCCAAAAGGATTTAGAAGATTCATGGATGTCATGGAAGGGAGGGCAGGAGATCATCTCTTTTACTTCAACACTACAGCCTATCCATTGTGTTGCCCCTGGCCAGGGAGCTCAGAAACTTGTTGGTGCCTAGGATAAAACTGGCTTTTGCACTACATTTTGGCTTGAAAGTATGAAGAAATGGAGGCCCAATGCCCATGTAATCACTAGTTCCTATGGCTAACTATTCTCACTGAATTTCAACCCTGCCTGATTTTGGTTGACTCAGTTTAGCTTTTAGTATCAAAACATTATTCTTGTACCACCTGTCCTCTCCTAGATTAAAGAGATCTTATTAATTTTCTAAGAATTCCAGACATTACAATTGACTTCTTGTCTGCTGTTGAGTACTAAGATTACCATTTCTCAGAACCGTAAGAACTTCTTTATGGTGACTCAGCTAAGAGCCATTGCTGAGGGTGTGATGATGGGGTATTTCTTTTTTCCCCACTTTGGCCTCATCTGCCTAGGACTTTTGTCTGCTCTTTCCTCAACTGATCACGCAGTGTCCCTGGGAAGTTCACACAACGCTCTGGCAACTCCTTTTGGTGCTTGGGCAGGACATCAGGTCTGTGCACTGAGGCTGGGGGTAGAGTTTTTTCTCTCATTACCCCTTTTCTATGCCCTCCTCTGGCACCCACAAGCAATCATGACTGTTCTGCTGTCCTTCAGGCTGTTTGAAATCTGTACGTAAGACTCAAAACTGGTGGTTGTCTTTCTTGGTCCTTCATACCATCCTGGTGACAGATTCCAGAGGCCACGCCACCTGCTCAGCAAAGCAAGCAGCTGGACTGCAGACAGCCCACACGCGGCCGGGACAAAGCCCCAAGTGTGTCCCTACAGACATTGATTTATGGGGCCAAAAGCACATCCAAATATACTTGTGTGAAACCGCACGCAACACGCGGCTTTTAATAAATGGGCTGAGTTGTAAAGGGCTGACTCTTTGCCGTGGAAATGGTGGGCTTTTAGGCACCGATCCAAAGTCCTTGGAAATCAATGGGAGTCCTTCCAAGGGAGCTGCAGATTCTTCCAGAGAGGGAAGCTACTGAGTACGACAAGGGTGCAGAAACACTGTGGGACCTGTGCCATAAAGATTGTGAGATGAAGATGCCAGCACCGATGGCTCCCTAGACAGAAGTCCCCGCTTCATTAACTGATCGTGCCAAATCAGCAGCCTAGATGGAACAGTTTACAATTTTCCCAGAGAATCATTACTCAGAAGCATTCAATGCTTTTCAATCTACTTGGTATTTTGGGTTTACTGCAAAATGTTCTTTGCCAGCCTTGCCAGCACTTGCAAAACCAAGGGGCTTGGGGCTTGGTCATCTGAGTTTTTTGGGGCTTGGTCATCTGAGTTGCTCAGCAGCGTTTCTGTCCCTGACGTGGGGAATTTGTAAGCAAGCCCCAAACAAGCATGGGCCCAAATAGGAATCATCATGCAGGTGACTTTCACGTTCACGTCAATAATTCAGACACAATAGCAACACTAAACTGCAGGCTGCTGGCAGAGGGAAGATATGATTGAAATGGATCCATTGATACAGTTCTATCTTCAGAAAATATATTGCTGTATTCACCCAAGGTAGGGAAAACCCACCCAAGCTAGGGGAAACCCACCTGAGCTACTTATGTCTGACCTCACACCCTAGTCAGCTCCTGATCCCAACCCGCTTTGGCAGTTGGAAGTGTTCAGACTGGTCCTGCTGCAGTAAGTTTTAATATTAATTTCACAAGCATTTCTTCAGATGTTTTTCTGGAAGAGGAAGATCCCTTGGCCATAATTCATCTCTACTCCTATTCAGCTTCAATCTTTAAAAACCTTCAACGGTATGGATTTGCTGCATGAGGAATCTTTTTCCTCCTTAAATCCACCATACAAACCCAGGATTTATGCTTCTATTAATCCTGCCCATGCCCCTCAGTGATAAAAATCATCCCCACGAAACATAGGAAAGATGTTTAATGTGACTGAAAGCTACAGAAGCAAAGCTCAACATACATTACTACACCTGCTAGGGAATGTATCTTTTCAGAGCACAGTGTCACAGTGGGGAATGAAGAAACACATGAGGCTGCTGAAGTATCAGGCCATAAAAATAACAAATGACTTGACTTTACTATAGCGAGACTAGGATATCAAATATGGATTCTTCTTTTAAAATGTATTTTGTCATCATTTCACTTTGTTTATTTTTACTTGTTTTTTATTTTATTCTGGAAATGTTCAAATATAAACCTTCATTAACAGCAAGCTCTAAGATAAACCCTTCAGAAAGAAAATTCCCTTATTTCCTTTTGGAAGATAAAAACCCTCAAAACAGTCTCTGTAAATGCATTTCAAAGATTAGGAGTGCTTTTAATTCTACAGAATATTGATGTCAAAAATAACTGTACTGATAGTAGGGCGGTTACCTCTCCGGCGCTGTAGCTCCGAAGCCGCTGAAGGTGTTGCCTGTGAGTCAAGTGATTGGGGAGACGACTGTTCTGCAGCGGGATCCTGGGATCTATGAAAGTGGTAGCACGGCTGTTGTGGTCAACGAAGAAAGACTGAAACACACAGGAACAATGGGTTTTTTGTTGTGAGAAGAGTGCTAACACTGCGGTGGGATTGTGGGATCATAAAGTGAAAACCACCGGCAATTGTGGGTCAGAAACACCCTGTTTAAGTACAGCCCATGGAAGGTATCCGTGAATGACGGGACTTTCTCAGCTGAAGATAGAATAGCTCTTGGAAAACACCTGAAGCTACATAGGTCAAAAATCACGTGGAATGGCCACGAAGTAAACAAGACAGAAGAGAATAAAATGACTGGGGAACACTGCTTTACCCTATTGGGTGGTTCCAGAAGTCACTTGGCAAAGCTTCACTGGGGACAGAAACACTAACCCAAATTTTGCAGTCCTGACGGATCTAAACTCTGGCTTAAATTTTTTTGTTAGTCCCTTGCTGCCTTGGTTACAGTGTGATATCCCACAGAAAGCTAGAGGATTGCCACTATGCTTTGAAACATTTGCTCCTCAAGCTTTTTTCTGCTTCTAAAATAACTCTGCTTGCTGCTTGTGCTGTTTAAACCAAATCTTCACAGATTTTGAGTCGAGAAGGAAGGAACCTTTAGTGATCAAGTAGCCTGACGTGCAGCGTTAAACAAGTGACTGGGTTTGTTGACGCTCTTACCTTGCCCTGCTGGTCTGTTTTTATCTCCCAGCCACGAGGAAGCTCCAGGCGGGTATCAGCAAACATATTGATAAAATTGACCAGGTCTCTGTTGTGCTGGTAGCGCTCAAAGTTACGAGCATCTCTACGGATCTTCAGAATCATATGCTTCAAGCAGGTACTGTTAGTGAAGACTCGATAGGCACTCTGCGGGATGGAAAACAGACGTGAAGAAAACCAGTTGTGGTGTCAAAACAACATACTTGGTTATTTCATGGGACATATGCCCAAAGAACTGAAACAAATCCCCTCAGAGTGAAGAACCGTTTCCACCTCATCGTTTTAATTTCATTTACTACTTTATACAAACACTTAGAAGTAAGAAATATAAGCAGGAAAGGGAAACGTCCCACACGTTATGCACAGTGCATAAACCACCTTTCTAATCCACTCCAAGAAGATGGTCACCTAAAACACCCCACCCTCAAGATGCACGCGGTTGTGCCTATTCCATTGCTTCCATCAGCCAACACAAACACAGCTTGCGTGACTGGATGATGCCAGAGAGTTGCAAAGACAGCTGTGAACATGCATTTGTGCTGTAATTCAAACCAAGATGCTTGTGATAGGATTCATCAACTTAAAAAGACTGCAGTGCAGATGTCCACATCGAAGCTCGCTACCTTATTTATGGTCACATTACAGCCAGAGGACGGAAATAGACACTTTCAATTGTCTACTTTTATTAGGCAGGAATCGCTTCCTGGAACTGAATATTTGTTTCTGCAATGACTACAAAGCAGGTCAGATGGAGAGGTTTTCATGGGTCAGATGAATGCCACCCTTTAGGCAGCTACTTGTATCTCACACTGGGCATTAAATACATCTCTTAGAGGAACGTGCCCTGATGCTGGTGCATATCTGAGTGAGTTAGTGCGGATCTGGGTGCAGAATAGGGGGCAAAGTGAACTGTATTTGTTGCCGTGGTGTATTCAGTGATGGAGCACCACAAAAACGTGGTGACAACGCTTTTTCTCATCCACAGGCTGCTCTTGGGATTTTTTTACTTCAGGAAAAAAGCTCCTCAAGACAGGGTAGGAAACTTTACAGAAATCTGCAACCTTTCTGAGCGTTTCACCGAAGAGAAATTGGTTCTGCTGATCAGCCCAAAGGATTTAATTACTCACTACAGTAATAAAGGATCACTGGAGGACTCGCATCTCCAGTGAAGTGAGCCTCAGTGTATGCACCTGTAATCTGGCCAGAGAATCTGACCCAACAGCTTTGAATTCTCAATTTCTGCCTACTTTTAATGCATTTTAACCACTATAATGTAATAAAACATTTACAAGTATTATCTTTATTACGTAAGGATTTATTGTGGCGGTAGCACGAGGAGAGAATACTCCCTGCAGCACAGGGTCCCCAGTTATGGCAAAGGTTGGTAAACGTTATGAAATCACAGAGATATAATCTCTGCCCTGAAGATATGACCCGGTTATGACCCAGGAACGCTTCCCGGCCACAAATTGCTAAGATCCCAGCCTACTCCATGACAGAAGTTGTATTTTGATCTAACGTATGATCAATGACTGTCTGAGTATCTCTTAGCTGCACTAGGGAAACAAAAACTGTAATGTAGTTTTATCCCTCCATGGAAATAAAATATTTGAAAAATGAGAGCCTTTCCCTTTTAATTCTAACTGCTGGATAATATTTTCCAATCCCAGCTTCACTGGCATAATTAATAGCCTGAAATTTTAATAGGGGCTTGTGGTTAAAATATTACCACCGCGTTAAGGCAAAAGTCATGTGGGCCATTATTTCTCTACAAGTGGAATCTGTATGACCATTTGACAGACGTTCCAATACTATATTCTGGCTCTCCTATTAGAGACAACTTTATAAGTTCAATTTGAACGCCTCTCTTGGCTTTTTTTATTTCAGTGAGAAATAAAATTGGGATTCAGTCTCTTGTGAGCTCTTCCTTACATCACTATGGAACCAATTGCTCATTTTGCAAACAACTCTGCCAAATGAAAATGATGTTGCTCCCAGCTATAAATCATCGTGTATCACTCTGTCCATGGAAGAAATGATGAGCACTCCATAACCTAGGTTCAGGTAACATCAGAGGAGTTAATATTTCCCTTCCTCTGCAGGATTTCATGGCTAATAATCTCTGGCAGATGCTTGGGGATGGCCAGCTGGCTTCAACCCGCAACACACCAAAACTTGATGTCTGTAGTTAGCTAAAGACCTGTGCGTTTCAATTTCTTTTCCTTTCAAAAAGAAAGGTCATGCCTATACAGAAATGACTGATTTTTCAAATATTCAGAAGTCAGATGTAGATGCCTAGGCTGAACTGCATTCAAGACACGGAAAACTGGGACTGCATCTGCTTGTGAGATTTCCCTGTCTGCTTCCTCCTCGTTGACCTACCATTACATTTTCCACTCCACATGAGATTTGAAAGAAAACATGTGGATTTATTGCATTAACGAGGAAAAAAAAGTTATTTGCATTTTTGAAAATTCATTTTCATTCCTGTTTTTTCCAAAATAGGTACACTGGGTGTGCAAACTGCAGGAGTTAACAATGTTTTTTCCCCTCTATTTCCCCAAGATCTGGTGGTATGTGTCTGAGATTTCTTAGGAACATGGCCCGAAAGGCAACAACCTCACTCCCTGCAGCAACAGATAACAGAATCAACCAAGCTGAAACCAAGGGCTCCTGCTTATTCTGGATAAGGATAATGTTAATGAGCTGCTCTGTACCGTGTGCGAGGCAGAATCCCAGCGAGAGTCTCATTGAAACAGCCTGCCTGTACTGTCCCCAACCTGGTCTGGTGCTCAGAAAGGACAACTGAGCCCCGAGTCTTGCAAATCAAATTCACTGCGTGCTCTCCCCGAAGGCCTGTGGCACAGCGTTTGGATTCAGTAATCAGTAATGTGAGAGAGCAAACCATAATTACTCACATAGTTTGCATGCAGCACAGTGAAGAACTCGGGATTGGTGATGAACTTCACAGCTGGAGACTGCAGCAACAAGGTGATTTTTTGAGAATTCACAGGAGAAAGGGAACCTTCCCTCCTAATCTCTGGACAAAAAAAAAAAGGTAGCAGAATCTTACTAACACAGTGGCAAGCACAGCCTATTATTTAACCTTTACTGAATGGCTGCAAAAGTGATGGTATAAAGAAGTTGCCATGCTGTCCAACGCACCTTACCTTCATTGTGTCTCCACAACAAGCCTGCTGGCAAACTAGATGTTATCCTTAGGGTTAGTGGTGCAGGGCAGGAGCTGGATGCTTTACAGTACTGTATCTTATAGAACTCCGTGTCACGTAAAACTACTGCTGTCTCTAAATAGCAATGTGAACCACATCAGCTTTTACCAGCTGATGGTTTGGTTCAATACTGTCACCCAGGTCTCCTGACTGGTTCTCCCCACCGCTGATTTTAGAGAGATCTGATTTCCCAGTCCACCCAGCCTGAGGGGTTCACCAGCAGAAAGCACCGGGAGCAAAATTTGGTTAAGGAAGCCCCCTACTTCACCACTCACCCACACTGGTACTGCAAAGGATGGCCTTTTACTTGTAATTGCATTGTTTTTGGCAAGTCCATGGTTTGGGGGACTTGTATGGCAAAGAAAACAAAAACAGACACAAAAGGATTATTTTTAATCTGTGTCAATTCATGAAGCACAGAAACAGAACTGGGCATTTGAAAATGTAACTCTGTAGAGGTGGGAACCCTTTGACCTTCTAGAGCCACCAGAAAAATGCTTCCTACCATGAAATTACGGCTTGAGTACGCAATTCTGGTGTTTTCAAGTACAAGCCAACTTTTATTTGCAGTCCAAGGAAACTGGATGCAGACGTCATCAACAGAATAAATATAGATTCCCTTTTTTTTCTTATTATCACTTTTTTCCCTTTCCTGTTAGACACACCGTATTATTTTATCCACTTAAAACTGCATGCTGGATCCACTGCTGGAGTTAAACTGATTTATACTGGCCTAGAATCTGGATTAATGTGCCTAAATTGTATTCCTTCTGACATTTATCATTTAAATTAAAAGGCAAATAGCAAATGTATCATACTGCAGCTTTTTCTTATTCTAATGTGGTTTACATCACCCATGACCTTTTAATTCTTGCCATTTTATACAATATTGACTTTTTCTCCTAAAAGCAAAGCAATTACCTGCAGCAAACCCCACTTCCTAATCACTTAAAATGATATACATCATACTCATTAACTCTTCGGGGTTAAAAGAAAAAAAGTGAATGTTACATAATAAACTGACCTAAATACTTACTGGTAGCATTTCCTGTCAAATTACTATTTTATTACGTAGACTATGATAATAAATGATTATACATATTACAAGAAATGACTACATTACTTATCGTTTAACTACTAATAATACAATGTTTAGCTCATTTCCGTTTCAGAGCTAACAGAGAGGACTGGGTTCTCCCTGTAAGATCAAGTGTAGGTAAAAGCTCCCAGAAATCCCAACACAAAGGACTGCAGGGAAGTTTTGAATATCAAACATTAACTTTCGTGGTAAAAATTGATTTTCAAGCTAAAAGCACCTAATGGATCAGGAAAACAAACAGGAAAAATGGAGTATTTTTCTAAACCTGTTAAAAAAAAAAGAGTTCACTATTTCTCTGCTTAATTCTTCCTATTCAACAGGGAACATTGAAAATTGAAGCACATATTGGCTGGTTCTTGCCCTTTGCCAATGCTATTTAGAGAGGGATGGCAAAAGGATGGCACAAAGTCAGCATTAGTTCCAGCAGACAAGGCAGAACACAAAGCTGGGTGGAGGTGAGAAGGATCTAAAGAGAACAGGCCATTCATTTTGGTGGTGCAAGCTCTCAGACAAAACAGATTATTAATTTTGCGTGTCCACAAGTTGCATAGTGGGCACCAGACTGAATGCTGGTATTTCTTACCTGGAACAAACACTTGGGTTATGGTTTCACAAATGTTTTAGGAAAACATGAGCATTGCTACCACCAAAAAGAGAAGAACAGGTCTCTGCCATCCCATCCTGCCCTGGGTGCACATTCTCCTCTTCTGCTTTGTACTGACACTCAGTCTTGTCTGGTCATCTAATGAGCCAGACCAAAGAAAGAATTTGGCTGTAAATAACATTAAGTGCAAGAAACAAGGTTATTTTTCAGGCAGATCAGTTCTCTGCTCTGGATGGGGTTCTGTCACTTAAGTTAGTGATGAGCAAAAAGACAGCTGTGTCTCCTTCGGTGGCAGCCCCACACTTAGTCAGCTCATAACTATCACAAAACCGCAGCTTTAAAAACACAAGCATTTCACACTCGATGACAGGGCCACTGCAGGTGTGACCACACGGGCAAATGTGCCAGCACAGAAGCCATGCCCAGAGAGGATAAACTGCAATGTCCCAAGATAAAAATCCCACTGCAGCAAAAAGAAGACAGCACCAGTTGTTTTGGCAACTACTAAGGTGAATAAAAACCAGATGCCTTTGCCATTTTAATTTCAAATAGCCCTCTGTTAAAGTAAAAATGCTTTTTCTGTCTTAGTCGTTGTTAAAAAAGAATGAAGGCCCTTTGTATCTAGCTTCGTACCTGTAGCTTCAGGTCTAAAACTTGCAGCTTCAAGTCCCAACCTCTTTCCTTTTAATTTGCTTTTGCAAGCCAGTAGAATAAAGTTCCAGTCTCCCGTGGAAATGCAGATTTCCCCAGAACTGAATGCCACCACTGAGTGGCACTGGACGTGCCACTCCATAGGTTTTTTCCCCATACCTGAGCTTGGCTGGGAAGGCTCTGCCTCAGAGTCACTTCCTCCTCCGGTGGGGACTCTCTCCACCCTGCTGTTTACTACAGCATCGTCTTCAGTCCGCTCTGTTGCAATAGTTCGCTGGATATTTTGGTACCTATGTGCATTCAGAGAAAGGAACAACATGCTTTAGTTAATAGAAGAGCTTTCTGGTGCTTTCTACCTCAACAATCAGCACTGCTTTTGAATGATTCCAATACTTCAACATATGACTGTAAGAGCACACCCGACTCTTCTCCTTCGACTGATGCAGCTACTCACACTTGGGCCAACCATTACCATTAAGTTACCACTAAAAAAATAAGGCATTTTGGACTAGCAAATAGCTACGGAGGGTGCAGAGCAAGGAAGACTCAAAGGTCAAATTTAAACGGGTATTTAGGCTACAGGTTGCTACTAGGCTTTGTTTCAAAATATCTGGAACCTAAAACTCCTGGTGGATCATGGTTCCTCCTTCATTTAGTCTTACAGTAGCATAACCAATGAAGTTAGAATCACAGAATCTTCTAGGTTGGAAGGGACGTTAAAGATCATCTTGTCCAACCGTCAACCTAATTCTGATGAAAAATAAACACCCACAACAAACAAAA
>JAHREE010000362.1:159432-200102 GCA_033628505.1 Tringa tobata | reverse complement strand
GGTTGCCATAGTGCTTAGAGACATGGGTTAGTGATGGGTTTTATCAGAGTGAGGTTGATGGTTGGACGAGATGATCTTAAAGGTCCCTTCCAACCTGGACAATTCTATGATTCTAATGTATCTGCTGTCATGTTCTTTGGAAAAAGCTTCTTTGAGAAGATTTAATTTGTCAGCAAGCAGTAAAGGGATAGTTCAGACGAGCAATAGAGATCATTGGGAATGGTAAGTAACAAAGTGAAGTAGTTTAAGAATTATTTCACATATCTCCAGCTGGTTAGCAAATTCTCTTGATGGTTTTGCAGCTGAAGTACTCCAGGCCACTGGACTTTCCCTTAAACATATTTATGGTATTTCTTTCTTAACTGTGGCGGTTTGAACTAACTGCTGCTTCAGTTTTTGTTCATTTACTGGTGAGTGGAGAGAGAGCCTCAAGGAATGGCAGCAAGATGACTATAAAAATTGGCTGTTGCAACCATCCAGCATATTTAAAGTAGTAGGAAGTGTCATCTGTTAAATGACGCGTTGAATTTCAACTCGGGTAATTCTAGCTCTGGAAGAGTAGATTGCCTTCAAGTGGGAGCCCAGTTCTAGGATAAAAAATGATCTCAACTTCTTGCAGCTTCACTGTTTGTTTCTTTGCATCAGCCTTTACAAATATTGTTAAATTACAGCTGAGGCACAAAGTCTGGTTTTGGGTGGCTGCTTTATCACTCTGGAGGTAGCTGCATTTCAGCAGTGAACTAATTGCAGTGTATAACACAGTACTGAACACCTCTGCTTGCAAGAGCAGTTAACAAATGGTAGTTAATGTGTCAGATCTGATAAACAGAATTACAGTATTTTCACATGTGTTATTTGTGCTCTCTGCACCTCAGATAACCCACAACCTTTCAAGAATACTGCGCTTGAATCAATTCTCACATAATCTGTCTCTTCAGATTACCAACACAAAATCAGAAGAAGGAAACAGTCAGGGGCTTCAACACCAGAGGGGGGTGGTTTGGGGAGAGGGGGCTTCCGTAGTGCAGACTGTCATCAGTGATAGAAACGTTGCGTTTGGATGATCCCTGCAAGAATGCCCAGGTGACATGAATGCAGCTGACTGTCCAAGTGCTGGTTTGTAGTTGTTTTCTCTTTTTTGCTGCTGACTCAGGACTGGTCATCACAGTGACTTTTGACTTGATGGCAGCCAGCTGTTGGGTGTTCAAACCTGAGGCTCAGCCATGGTGAGATGGTGGCACCAGTGGTGGTACCACATTGGGGGAAGTGAAGAGACCTTGAGGTCCATCGGGTGTTGTTTAAAGATACTTGTACAGCAAAGGGCTACAGAGATGATTAGGGGACTAGAACATCTCTCTCCTGAGGAAAGACTGAGGGACTTGAGTCTTTTAAGTCTGGAGAAGAGAAGACTGATGGGGGATCTGATCAATGCCTAGAATTACTTAAAGGGTGGGTGTCAGGAGGATGGGGCCAGTCATTTCTTAGTGGTGCCCAGGGACAGGGCAAGAGGGGATGGGCACAAATTGGAACATCAGAAGTTCCATCTCAACATGAGGAGGAACTTTATTCCTGTGAGGGTGGCAGAGCCCTGGCAGAGGCTGCCCAGGGAGGTGGTGGAGTCTCTGTCTCTGGAGATATTCCAAAGCCGCCTGGACACGTTCCTGTGCAACCTGCTGTAGGTGGACCTGCTTTGGCAGGGGGTTGGAGTAGATGATCTCCAGAGGTCCCTTCCAACCCCAGATCATTCTGTGATTCTTGTGGTGCAGATTTATCACTTGGGCACTGATTCTGTGATCGTGAATGCTGGACTGCTGCATGATGGACCACCCAGCAGTACCGGGACTGAAAGATGCTTTGTTGAAGTAGCAAGATCATGCAGCATGGGGTTTGTTAGCTCTTTGCTTCTCTTGAGGCTTTATGGTAGGTAATACGATGGGTACAACCTGATGTAGCACAAACTTAGAGCGATGCCAGCAGGGGACACTTGATCAAAGATGGATCTTCCCAGAACAATGTTAAGCCATTAATGATGTTTTATTATATTTTAATCAACAGTACAGATTTAAATGAAAGCAGGTTCTATTTGATCTGATTTTGATCTAATATTCAGAGCAGTAGATGCTGACAGTCCTACTGCAGCCACACAGAATCATTGCATGATTTCACCAGACTTCCAAAATTAAGAAATCAGCATCACACTGATTGAGCTACTTATTTGTTATTTAACTTAGATAACCTTTTCCCCCATTCTACTAGCAGATACGAAAGAATCTGCAGCAGAAACTTGGAGGCCTTTACACCTAAGTATAAGTCCGATATAGGTGCAGTGAAATCCAGTTTTGGAATTTTATGAGTTTGGCCAAAGGTGTGATTGGGACTGAGTAAAGCCTTGTGAGCGGTGGCTTCACTGTGTAACATTTCTGCACATGTGGCCAGGTAAAGTGTAAAACATAGTTTGACCACACTGAAAAGCTGTGATTTTACTGCTGCAGTTTTTTTAATATCTGGTGATGATTGAAGTGTGAAAGCACAAGACAACTTCAGCTTATTCAGGAATGGGTTATTGTGTGAAAAAATTGTCTAGAATTTTTTTTTAATATGTTATTCTTCTAGAAATGCATTTTAATTGCAACTTCTGCATCTAGGAGGCTATCAGTCTTGCTCATCTTGTATATTAGTGCTCATGAGAGTCCTCAAATGGTTTCAGTCTGTGCTGCACTAATAAATTTGTAGGCAATATGTGAGAGATTAAGAAAACCCCTGATTCTTTAAGCAGTGTTTGCATTTGATTTATCCAGAAGTTCTCTTAAATTTCTAATGTCTTTGGGCTGAAATTTGCCATTAGTAAAGTGAGAGACATCTTGCAAAACTATCTAAGCCATCAGAGGGAATTTGTGATGAGCCTATTAACTAGTAACTGAATGTTGTGGAATGCATGAAATGCATTGGGAAGGACTTTTTTTTAATTCCTTGTTTCCAATGCAGAGAGGTAGTGAATCCGAGGGAGAAATCTAGGAAGCCAATTTGCCGAAGGCCTTCTCCAACGTTGAAGGAGTTCAGAAAAAAGGATTTGAATCAGATCTTAGAACAGCAGCACATATTTATGTCCACCCCTTTTCGGGGAAGAAACCCCCCACATTGTGCCGTGCCAGAAGAAGGTACCAGGTTGGATCCGGCAGCCGGCAGTCGCTGCTGAATCCCAGGGCTCCCTCCGAGTACGTGGAGGCACATCCCAAACTTTGGCAGCAGTGGAGCACTGTGCTTGACACCACTGACTCTGCCATATTTTGTATTGTCACTGAGGAGTACTGTAGTAAATTTAAGAAACTGGAATTCCCCATGAGCTTATCCACTTCTTCATATGAGTAGTGTTGTATGGGACAGTAGCGATACGTGGAGGAAGTTTTTGAATGGGCAGCAGGATAATACCGACGGAGAGTGGCGAGTGCATTAAGAGTGTAATTGTTTCACTAGAGTATTGGAAGTGAAAACCCCACTGATGAAATATTCAGCTGAAAGACTAAATCTGTCTCGATACATCAAATGTAATTTACAGCCTTTTAAGATCTACTCATGCTCGTATCATCCCTGTGGCATGATGGATATTGCAAATAAATTTTCTTCTTAATTATATTGCTTATTCAACTCCAAATCAAGAGCCTAATTCTTCCTGTCACCAATGTATTAATTTACCTGCCTTTCACCAGTTATTATACTGACTATTTTTAAAGAACTTGACTTGCACTTAACTTGTCTAATTGGTGCTAATGGACATACTCTGTTAATTTCAACAACTTCCTTGATAGCGTTATTGAGAGCTGATCGCGGTGATCTATCCATATTCAGGAATGGAAATGATATTGGTAAAAATAAAACATAGGAATTAATCATCATTAATTGGCTTTCTATTCTCAAGCTCTGGAAATGTTTCTGTTATCTTATAAATGGATACAGATGTATTCTGCCCGATCAGCATTAGCATGTGCCTTCATTCTTTACCATATGTAAGTCATGCGTTAAACCCCCACAAGATCTGTTCACGTGAAGAAAATCAATCATCTGTGTCTCTAAAACCATTGTTGGGTCTGGAAGCAAATAGACAGCAACCTACTTTTCAGTGCCAGAAACTCCTTCAGTGATGTTTACTGCAGTGTGTTCAGATCTTTCTTGAAGATGGCAGCAATAATGTAAAATCAGATTTATATTTAGGTCATTGAGACGGTGTGAGAGTATGAGTGTGTCAGCTGATCCTAGATGGCTTTGATTCTGATCTGTGTCTCTGTGAGAGTGAATCTGCAGGAGGTGGCTGTTCAAAATCTCTGGAAAGGAGAGGAGAATCCTAATGCCTGGTTACTGACCAGATCCAGAACTGATGATACACTGCTTAGCCCAAGAAGACTTAATATGTTGATGTGGTTCTCTCCATCATGTCAGTTTTGTTCTTCCCTCTCCTTCCCTTCTCTGTATTCCTATGGAAATAATTAGTTCTGGCTTGTTCATTTTTGGTGCTCGACTAAACATCAACTAAAGCTTTTCCTTTGGCTGGGGCACTTTAAGGCTGTGCCTGGTACAGATTCTCCGGTGTCTGATAGGATGTGCTATAATGCTGCAGCTTCTCTCTTAGTGAAGAATTAACAAGGGGTGTCTCTCCTATCCTACTGCATCTTTTCATTAAACATGGAGGAACAAAGCAACCATTGGATCTCCTGCCACTCTAAAAAGTGGGATAGCTATAGAAGTGGGAAAAGTAGAGAGATGCAAGTAGAGTAAGTCTGTTCCTTCCTAGCCATCGTAATTCCAGAGGGATGCAAGAACATCCTAAAAAGGAAATAATTGAAGAAGACACTGAGAAAATAATACAAATACTTACTTGTTCTATAGATCATAGTTCTTAATGATTCAGTGGGTCCCTCTACATTAGTATTTTAGTTCTGTTCAAGAGAGCAGTTTCATATCAGATCTCCTGATTGCCCCACTGAAGACACCACTCAGCAGTCTTAAAGGGCATGAACTGCCCTACTGTCAGCAGAAAGCAAGCCAAGAGATGTGGTTCACGAGTGCAGCTAACACTTTTCTGGGTGATAATGGGAGTTTAGTCCAGGGCACCACCTGGAGTTACGTCATGGTAAAACCCTTGCAACATGTCTGGATGTGGTAATGACGTGCACGGCACCAGCTGATTTGCTCTCCAGATCTGCTCCTGTTGTATCACGCGTCTTCCTAATGCAGACATGGCCAATGTATTCCGGGGATCAGGGTGCATCAGACTCCACAGTCTCCTTACTGCTGCTCATGGCACATGCTGTTTTTCCCCAATATACCATTATAAGGTCTCCTCAGAGCCTTCTCTTCTCCAGGCTGAACAACCCCAAGTTTCTCAGCCTGTCTTCCTAGCAGAGGTGCTCCAGCCCTCTGATCATTTTCGTGGCCCTCTGCTGGACCTGTTCCAACAGGTCCATGTCCTTCCTGTGTTGAGGACTCCAAAGCTGGACACAGTACTGCATGTGAGGGTCTCATGAGAGCAAAGTAGAGGGACATAATCACTTCCCTGGACCTGCTGGCCATGCTTCTTTTGATGCAGCCCACGATGCAGTTGGCTTTCTGGGCTGCCAGCGCGCACTGCCAGCTCCTGTTGAGCTTCTCATCCACGAGCACTCCCAAGTTCTTCTCCTCAGGGCTGCTCTCCAGCCATTCTCTGCCCAACCTGTATTTGTGCCTGGGATTGCCATGTCCCAGGTGCAGGACCCAGTGCTTGGCTTGGTTGAACTTCATGAGGCTTGCATGGGCCCACTTCTCAAGCCTGTCCAGGTCCCTCTGGATGGCATCCCTAATCAGAGAATAGAGATTTAACTTCTTGTTTGTTATCCATTCACCCACTGACTACTGTAGATCAACTGTAAATTTTGGGTCCGGTGATACCTTGTAAGAGTCTTTCCCCTCACATTTTATATTATGCGTTTTACTTGAATTTTGGTTAGGGATCAAGTTAAAATATCAAGTTCTAACCATCACTTACAGTTTTTGTGGAATGTTCTTCCCAGGTGTCCTGTTTTCTTCTGTTATCCAAATAAATCATTAGAGAAAGTCTTTTTCTTGGGTGAGGCTTTAGCCTTGAAACTAGAGCTGGTTTGGTAGGTGAGTTTGCAGGGTTTTTTTGAGGTTTTTTTATTAAAGTACAAAGAAAGCCTCAGACAAAGTCACAAACCACATCCATGCAGCCATTGTCAAGTTTGGTGGACCTCCGGACAGCTGGAGAAGCTAAACCTTTTGAAAAAGTTGTCAGAACAGCAGAATTTAAAAATTGCCAGAAGGTATATCTCCACTTTGTTCTTTGACTGAAAAAAAAAAAACATTTATGTAAACTTCAGTACACCCCTCTGCAGTTAGTCTCAGTGTGAACTTTAGTTTAGTGTCCTTGGATTCCAGCAGGTTCCATGAAGTTCTTGACGAGTCTTGCAGAATTTGCACTAACAGTTGTGATTCTTTTCGGTTGTGATTCTTTTACAGTTGTGATGCTTTTACAGTTGTGATTTCAGGAACGTAAATTTTCGTGGGGAAAAAACCCAACCGATGAACAAGTGCACAACATGAGTGGTGGCCCCAGTGAAAATACACAACTTAAAGATTGCTGGCTTAGCCTGTGAAAGAAGATGCACGGTAGCCAATGCCAGCTGCAAAACATAAAAGAATCTGGCTTCAAGAAGTTACTGCCAGAATAATCAGAAGTCGTTTAAAAAATAATATTCTTGGCCTCGTATTAAAATTTTTGTTCTTGTTTTTCTCTGCAACCATGTACGTTATACTTCTTTTTAATGTGAAAGCTTAATTCCTAAATTAATTTTGTAACACTAAGAGTTGTGATCGTAAGACAGGTTCCAAATAACAGAAGACTTAGAGTAAAAATTGTAATAGTAACATCAAAAAATGGCAGCAAACTTATTCTTAAAATGCTGCGCTTTCGGTTATCAATGGTGTCGTTTGCGGGCATGTGGAAGAAGCCACATCAAACTTCCCTCATCCTGAAGAGAGTCAATTTTTATCTCTGGTGTGATCTTATAGCCTTCTTTTCTCTCCCCTCCTTGGGATGAATTATTAATCACAACATCACTGAGTATGAACCCCAGGGTACTGCAGAATTTATAATTGTTGTCTTTTGTCTTTTTTTTTACTTTTTAACTTAGATATGAAGCTTGTGCTGTCACTTTCACAAACTGGCCATTGCTGTGTGAAAATTAGCAAATATTAGGCAAGGAAAGGATGTGACTTCTTCCAGCAGTAATGCATTTCTGCTGGGTTATGTTAGTTATATTGGAGTTATATTCGACCACGAAACACAGGGTCCTCTCTCTTCCAGATAGATGGGGTGGTAAAGGCTCAGGCTTTGCACGGTGTAAATGCAGCTGATGTTTTGTGGCTGAGGACAGGGAACTGCTGGAGAGGGGACAGCAGAGGGCTACAAAGATGATGAGGGGCCTGGAGCATCTCTCTGATGAGGAAAGGCTGAGGGACTTGGGTCTTTTTAGTCTGGAGAAGAGAAGGCTGAGGGGGGATCTGATCAATGCCTATAAATACTTAAAGGGTGGGTGACAGGAGGATGGGGCCAGTCTTTTTTCGGTGGTGCCCAGAACATAAGGAGTTCCATCTCAACATGAGGAGATGGAACTTCTGTCCTTTGGGGGTGGCAGACCCCAGGCAGAGGCTGCCCAGGGAGGTGGTGGAGTTTCTGTCTCTGGAGACATTCCAAAGCCGCCTGGGCACATTCCTGTGGGACCTGCTCTGGGTGGACCTGCTCTGGCAGGGGGTTGGAGTAGATGATCTCCAGAGGTCCCTTCCAACCCCATATCATTCTGTGATTCTGAGCTACAGGGTCTGGCACTTGTCAGGAAAGAAGGTGAAGAAAGAGAGAGGAAACTAGAATTTGATGGTGATTTGCTTCCACATCCAAAGAGGACACTCCCGTCTCTAAATATCACAAAAACCTGCATGTTTTCAAAAGCGATTAGTGATTTTTTGAAAATGATTTTGTAAGTTTTTGAGTTCTCAAACTTAGGTGTCTTCCTGGGATCCGTTTTTTTCAACGGGTCAGAGGCCCATGTATTCTGCAAACAAGGATTCCTTTGGGCTTTTCAGTGTGGATGGCTTGAGCCTGAGGAATCCACAATCAGGGACTGCCTTAGAAAAATCTTGCTCATTTAGGATTAAACTAGATGAGAGCAATAGCAGGAGCGAGTACTTAGATGATGGAAAACTGAATTATGTAAAATCCTCACTATTTAACAAGCCGTCTCCAAACCCGTTTCACTGAGTTCACTTCTGATCTCAAACTGCATTTGCTTCCAAATGGCAAAGCCTTTGAGCTCTGCCACAGGACACCTCTGGTCTTAAAGGCTTGATTGTTATTTCCAAGATGCTGCTGTTTCTACATATCAGAACATCTCAGAGGTGCTCCCAGTTCAAGGGAAAAAGGACATTTCCTTTGGCTGATTGCAGCACACCATGCTCCATGCGTCTATGAGCTCCTCTCAGGTGCTGATAGTTGCTCTGGAAAACGTGTTTCTTGTGCAAGGAAGGAACTGTCAGGCTTTCTTCCACCTGATTTTATGGAAACAAATGTTCATGCAGATTCTGATTTACCTCAGAGTTGTACCACAAGACAAAATATTAGCAACACAGGAAGGTGCAGGTCATTAACCTACGTTTTACTTTCCACTTATGAACAGTTTAGTCTTCACCTGGGTGTGTGTGTGAGGCCACAACTGGAATCCTGAGTCCAGTTCTGGGCTCAACAGTTCAAGAGAGACAGGGAACTGCTGGAGAGAGTCCAGCGTAGGGCAACAAAGATGATGGAGGGATTGGAGCATCTCCCTGATGAGGAAAGGCTGAGAGAGCTGGGGCTCTTTAGCCTGGAGAAGAGAAGGCTGAGGGGAGACCTTATCAATGCTGACAAGGATCTAAGTATTTTTATAAGGCAACTTTCTCTATACAGGTGGAGTGAATGTTCTCCCCTTTGTTACGCTTAGCCTCTTTGGTAACCTGTTGCAGAGATGTAGAAGAAAATGAGAAAAAAGAATAATGTTTTAGCTGTTACTTGAATCATATTTCTCTGAATATTTGCATTTTTGCAAGGCCTGATTAGCAGAATATCCCACTCACATTGTTTTCGCTTGATGCTGTTTGAACTAAGCATTTCTGAAAATTAGATCATGATTCAATAGAGCAAGCAATTTGGGGCTTAACTCCAGGCCTCCGTAACCCAGAGCGTGATTCTCGTGTGAAGATTGGTTTTGGCAGCAGGAAAGCTAGAAAATCCTTTCATCCATCTCGATGTTCACTTACTGCAGAAGTTGTCTTCCAGTTCAATACTGACCTTTCAGTTAGATGAACAGCAGTCTTAACAGTTTTTCTACGATGGCTCACCCCAGCAGAGACGTGCTTTTTTTTTGATTGATGATATTCTAGTAGCAGCAGATGTGTTTGGAAAAAGGATTCAATGACCTGTGACACCAGCTCCCAGTCTTTTCTGAATTTAGCCAATCTAGGAGCAAGCAAGGCCAAGTTATCTAATATATTTGCTTTTCAGTATATAGTAAATAGAACTTACGGGGACATCCCAACATCTCCAGGTGTCCCAACGCTCCCATGCTTGGAAGCTGTACACATGGACTTCCTTGCTTCTACAACCTAAAATATCACCCTCCTTGTTCCTGCCTCAGGTTTGCGTGCACACAGTCTCTGAAAGCTTATTGAAGCATGAATTACAAATAAAAACAGTTGTTCTTAAAACCAGATCAGCTGAGGCGGTGGTCATGGGTTTCAAAGCACTTGGTGACAGCAGTATGTTTAGCTGGTGCCATTCCTGTCTTCCCCAGTATGATTTGTTCTGTGCCATGGCTTACCTTCTGGTTTAGCTCTCTGTAGGATCATGCTGTGAACCAGGTTAATAAAAATAAACAGTCTATTCGGACTCACATCTTTTTAAGCTGGGGCAGGTCTGCGGGAGAGATGGAGAGATTTCAAGATGTATCTGAAAGCTCTGATCATGTAGTCTTCACCTCTCCAGGTCCTCAGTTCTCGCTAGCTGAGGTGTGCCTCACAGCTGAGGTACCAGAAACAGCCCCTCGAATGCAGAGAGGACTAATGTCACTTGGAGGGAAATGCTGACTAAACGTCTCTCCAGACTGCCAGTTCAGTTGTCCTTACACACAGCTATTTAAAGTCCTTAGAACTTGGAGAAGAGGGAGAGGAATGAACATGATCTGTGCAATCACATTTAGATCAATAATCACCGCTAGGGCAGAGCTCACGACATTCCTGCAGGTGTCCTTACTATCAGCAAGCCTTGTTTAAAGTGTCTGGATGTTACCATGAAATGAATAAATGAAATTCCTGCATTCCCCAAACCTGATTCTGCAGCATTATGTGGTACCTATAGGGTGTTTTCACCTGCCTGCTTTGAGGCCAAGCTCTTTTAATTTCGCAGGCCTGTGCCTTTGGAATCCACAGACTGTTCCAGTCCAGGGACATACAGAAGTCAAGAAGGCACTGGCAGCTGCCTGTTGCTGTGGCCTGGCCACCGGCTTCATGTTTTGTGTTCTTCCTTTATTGCAGCAATTCAGCTTTGTCTCCCTGCCCACGGATGTCCTGGAAATAGAAGTTAAAGACAAATTTGCAAAGAGCCGACCGATCATCAAGCGGTTCCTGGGAAAACTCTCTATGCCGGTGCAACGCCTCTTGGAAAGACATGCCATAGGGTAAATTCTCTGCTTATGCTGCTTTCTGTTGTTCAATGAGCGTGTTGCTGTTCTGAAGTCCCTGGTGATATATCATTATAGAGATATAATGATATTGAGGGGAGTTATTAAACTGACAGTTGTCTGATGAATGATGTTGGTCTTAATTAGAATTTATAGGACTATGGGCCAGAGAAGGAGTTCCCTCTGTAACCCTGTCCGTTGCATTTTGAAAAGTGAAAGCAAGCATTCAGAAAGAAAACTGTTTTGATATCATGGCTGCGAATCTGGAGAGTGCAATATTTTCAATTTGAATATTCTTTTAATGTTATCAACAGGCTATTTTTCATGTTTCAGGGAATTACCTATGAGCTAAAATCATGCCAGATCTGTTCCTTCTCCCTTTAATTTCTGGACAGTGGAAATATTATTTAAAAAAAAATACGTGGCATGTTGTAACTAAACCTTTATGACCCTACCCTGCTGCCAAGGAATGACCAGCTCACTTGAGCTCAGCAGCCCTGCCCTGCTTCCCTTTTGCATGAAAGTCCTGGGAAGGTATATGCTGTCAAAGTAACACATACCAATTTGAGGAAGATGTATAATATTTGGAAAAAGCCAAAGAGTTGGCTCTAAACTTTTAAAGTTCAGACCTTGAGGAGGAGGGAGAGAAAGAGACATCTCCTGAGGACGCAATATACGCAATGCAGTTTCCAAGAAGGCATTTCTGAAAATTGGATCTCGATTCAGCAGAACAGCGGGAAGCTGAGCTTGTTGGAAGTGGTTTTGAACAGCTGGTCCAGAAACTGGCTGAGATATTGACAGCTGAATCTGCCAGAAGGGACTGAGCTACCTCCCTGTTTCTCAAGCAGGGAAGATGGAGTAGCTTCTTAGAAACCAGATGGAAAAGAACAGCTTGGGGGAGGTAGAGCCTTATAACTGATATCATTGGCTTCCCTCTATACAAGAAGATTTCTCACCATCTTCTGATTGTATCTTCCTATTTTACTTCCTTGTTGTAAACACCGTATATCTAAGGATATACTTTGCCAAGAGCAAGGCCTCCAACCCGCACCTAGATCTGGCTCAGTTTTAATACCATAGTGGCTTTTAAATCTCAGGCAAGCTCAATGAGAAGTACACATACACACAAGTTAAGGGAGATCATACACAAATCTTGAGATCATCTCATTTTTATGAGTTTCTGATGCATGTGAAACTATCCTAGCAAATATACTGGCCCCAACTGGAAGTGAACTATGTTTCTTCAAAAGATGTATAAATATTACTATTCAGTTGAACCCTTTACACTCAAAAAAAAATGCTTTGCAAACATTGATTCAGCCTCATTTTGGGCAGCTGGGAAGTTAATCTCTTCTGTAGTTTCATTCTGTTCTGAGGGGTGGATGAAGTGTGGCAAAGGGAGGGACCTGCACAAGGACAGAATGGAGTCATTGATCAACCTTGTCAGGAAGGTGTTCTCCTGGTATTTCAGCTTCATAGAGGTAAGAGGGGTGGAAAGAGATGAAGAGCAGTCGTTCAGCCAGTTTGAATAGAGAAGGTGGTAAGCGGGGACCTGGCCTGTACAGGATTTTGAAAGAAAGGCCAGGAAAGCTGAATTTTATGCAGATGGTGAAGGGAAGGAGATAGAGAAATGCGAGATTCTACAGAAGGGTAGATATGGTCAGATGAGCAGGGAAGTGAAGTCTTGTTACAATAGCTGAAGTGGGAGTTGTTTGCTTCCCATGTCAATATTTTTCATACCCATACTGCAGAAGTTCCATTCCCACCGTTCTCTCTCTATATATACATACGTGCTCGTGTATACCAGAAGCCTGTCTTATTCACTGACTCAGCTGTTCCATTGTAATTGAAGACATTGTCCTCTCCTTCTCTGCCATTCGTTCTCTTGTATGCAAGTCAACATGCCCTCATGGCTGGGTTAAATAGCCTTTGAAAGCCATTATGTATTTTTGTAGGACGCAGCAGCTTTATCTATGCACAGTAGACATCGGGTAGGTTATAGTCTATGGTGACAATATTTGTTTTCTTTCAGGGACAGGGTTGTAAGCTACACTCTGGGTCGCAGGCTTCCTACAGATCATGTCAGTGGCCAGCTGCAGTTCCGATTTGAGATAACTTCTTCCATCCATCCAGGTAATTCTCAGTCTTAACCCATCATTTATCTAGATATTTATTTATTTATTTATTTTTGCTTTGCATTCTTTCATTCTTTCTCCTCAGAATTTGTTCTTGACTGCTCTGGACTTTAGGTGCGGTCAGGAACAAAGGAAAGTGTATAAAGTCCCCCATCACAGGACGCATTGTGAGTTGCAGCTTCTTCCCTGTTTCCCCTTAGCTTAGAGCCACTGGTCTCTTGTATCCCCCTGTCCTTGGCTGCTTCAAATATTTGGCCACATCACTGGGAGAGAAGAGGGTAGAAAACTCAAGTCTCATCGGCTGCTCTATCACCTGTCCTGGGGAAGTGCTTAATGGGCTTTTATCTGTAGAGTCATCTGCATTTGAGCACTTCATAAGTAAAAATGGAGTATATAATAGTAAATATGATTTTAATCTTTCTCACTTTGGTTATTTTTAATGAAAAAAGTAAACCAAAAAATAATTCAATGTTCCCCTCCTTCCCTCCCTTTTGGTTTGGTTTTGGTTCACTTTCTCTTGTAGTTATGAGGAAGTCACTGTCATGATGGTGTAAGTTCGAACCTTGGTTTTCATGTCAAAGTCTAAATAGAATTCCTCAGGGACTTTTTGCCTCTCTATGGTAGTGCCTTCTCAAGTTCTCTTTGCCAAGCCAACAGCAGGTGCATTCATGGTTGGAAATCATGACCTGCTCCTTGCTGGAAAACTTCTGTCTTTTGACCATTTGGATGGCATGAAAGAGCCCAGGTTGTCTGGCATCTGGGAGGAGGTGGGACAGATGAGGATCACATCAAAAGACGTTTGGGGAAACATTTCCATCTTTCAGGGGTGTGAAAATTAGTTTTTTAAGTTCTCCACTGTGGAGTTCTGTCAGCTTCAGTGTTAACAAGGAAAATGTCATTAAAACCTCAAGAAAGGCACCTTGTCATTTCCCTGTTATTCCCTCCAGTTCCTGTTGGCTCAAAGAGGAGTTTCAAGAAGGTGTTAGCTTCAGGTTATGTTGCAAGGAGGCAAGGAGGCATGGTGCTGCATACCACCATGAGTAAGCCCCATGATTGTTAAATCCACTGTACAAAGACTGCCTAGCAAAAGAAAAAAAAAAAATCAGTATTTCTTGATAGTTGCTCAGTTGCCCACTCATTTCGCACTGTAATTTATGTTTTTAATTTTCTCAGATTGCTGTGGGTGCCCGTACCCCCACAGCCAAGCTCTGGTTCCGTTCACACTTCTTGTTAAAGGAGTAAGTGATTTCTTTTCCTGTCTCCTACAGATGATGAAGAGGTTTCCATTAGTGCAGATCCTGAGCCAGCTGACCTCCAGGAAAGCCCTGTGAACAACCCCACGGAGGAAAGCCTCGGTGAGCCTCCATGCATCAACACAGTGACCTCAGAAAGTACAGCTCCAGAACAGCTAAATGGATACAGTGTGAACGGTGTCGATAGCCCAGGGGCTGTCAAACCACCTGGGGAAGTCAACCAGAACAGCTTAAATGAAGAGCTAGCAGGAGATGGGGAGGTTGATGCGGTGCCAGTTCCTGAGCCCTTGGAATCCATCCCAGGAGAAGTGCTGCCTTCTTTGAGTGCTACGGACCTCACGGAGCAGCTGGCTCTGCTGGCTTGCATGTCTCCTCCTGAGACTGAAGTTAGGGAAAATAACAAAGTCAATTCTGGTACTCAGGCAGATGGTGGAGCCTTGACCAGCGTAGAAGCATTAGATATTGATGAGGTGAGTGCAGATGCGCATGCTGGCAAGGACCTAGAGAAGAGTCAGGAAGAAGAAGGGGCTTCAGCCCAGGAGGGGGAAGACAATAAGCTGCAACTGAGGACCACAGCAAAGAGGAAAAACAGGCCGTGCTCCCTGCCTGTGTCTGAACTTGAAACGGTCATAGCTTCGGCTTGCGGTGAGCCAGAGACCCCTCGCACGCACTACATACGGATCCACAACCTGCTCCACAGCCTCCCCTCGGCACAGATGAGCAGCGATGGGGAAGAAGAGCAAGATGGTGGCAACGGTGGGGAGAACGATGAGGAGTCCACAGTCAAGGAGGCGTTGGAGAAGGAGGTGGTTAGTGAGAGTGAGACAGTGGCAGCAGAGCCTCCTCTGGAAAACGAGGCTGAAGAGAACTTCAGCCAGTGCACGGTGCCTCCTGGAACCTTGGATGAGCAACTCTCTGACTTAAATGATGGGCTGTTGGATGGGGAACACCCAAGGACAGGAAGCGAGAGCGAGTCGAGCTCCAGGCCCAATGGTGACAATGAATGCGATCCGTGTGACACCTCTTGCTACAGCCCCTCTTGCTACAGCACTTCTTGCTACAGTACCTCCTGCTACAGCACTTCTTGCTACAGCACCTCCTGTTACGACAGTAACAATCGCTTCTCCAGCCATACCCGCTTCTCCTCCGTCGACAGTGCAAAGATTTCTGAGAGCACGGTCTTTTCCTCCCAGGATGATGAGGAGGAGGAGAACAGTGCTTTTGAGTCAGTGCCAGATTCAGTACAGAGCCCTGAGCTGGACAGGGAGCAAGTGGATGGCTCCTCCCAGTGGCCAGATGAACTAGTAGCTCATGGTGGGAATCCACAAAGAGCCACAGAGAGTCTAGACACCCCAATAGCAGGTCCAAGCAGCAGAAGAGAAGGTTAGATCCTGAGAATCGATGCGCTGAGCAACCCCGATTATCTAGATGTCACAGAAGGCATCAGATAATCGAGGTTTCAGATAGCTCACGGTTTATTTCTTGCTAATCTGGGGGCTGTGAGCTGGGCCAGGTATCACAGAGGGTTGGATAATTGAGCCTGTCCATAAAAATCCCAGCAAAACCAAATAAATCAGTTGGGGATCTGTACATCTGGATTCCTGTAGATATATAGGAATATACATGCACATGGTGGTTTGCGCTGGGCTGGCCACTAAAACCAGGACAGTGCATCACTATAAAATCCAGATTAGCTCCTGTGGTTATGTGGCAGATGAGCATTATCACATCCACCAACTCATTCTTTATTTCCTGGGATTGTTCCATTTCACATATCCGATGTGCTGCCATGTCTCTGATAGTCACCCAGCGGACCAGCTCGTGCTTGTCAAGGGGCAGATACGCTGATTTACGCCAGCTAAAGATCTGGGCCAGTGTCCCTATGTGATTGGTAGCCATGCACAGTCATAAGCATGGAGAACCCAGTTTTCTAGCCCTGTTTGTTCCAATTCCCCAGGTATCAAACAAATGTACCTCAGATTTCACAGACCATAGGGCAACTCAACAGAGATTTTTTTTTTTCTTTTTATTTTTTTCCTATTCTAGAGATAAAATATACTTAAGAAAGAATATTTTTTTTTTTGGCTTTGTAATTTAGGTACTCTTTTTCCCAATCCCTCCAAACCATTACATTAAATTCTTCCCTTTGGTAACTTATTTTATGTCATATGGAGTTAGGTGAAGGGTGGGTTGGATCACTCATCTTTTCTTAAGCTAGTGCCATTTTTCTCCAGCTAAAGAAGTAAAGACCCCAGCAGCAGCCAAGGAGTATGCAGCAAGGTCAATAGGTAGTTATTGCATTCCCAAATCCTGGCTCATCTGTCTCCCTCTCTAAGTGACACCAAATTAAAACAGCACCAAAAGGATAACGTTTGGGGATCACTGGGAAACCCCAACCAAAGCATCCTGCTATCTTTTCCTTCTCCGTTCCCAATTTATTTGCCCTCACCTTCCACTGGCACAGACCTTGCTCCAGCAGAAAGAGAGGTGTGAAGGTGGCCTTACCTGCTGGACTCTGTAAAGACTTTATAGGCAGCTGGGAGTAGGCAATTGTTTGCTCTGGGGAGCAGAATCTACCCCAAAGAATTAAATTCTCAGAGGCGCATAGAAGTATAGAAACCCACAGTTTCCTACTTTGCTGGCGAGGTTCTTTGCGTGTGGACAACATTCATGTGCAAGTATACCTACGTGTGTGTGTGTGTGAGAGAGAGACCATGCTTACAGGTTTGGTGGTTGTTTTGGACTGGGGAATGTGGGGGGAGAGGGATTCTTCTGCCTATGGATTCAGTGCAGCTCCAGCACTGTGCCCCTTGAGCCCTGTGGAAAGGGCACTGCGGTGCTCACGGTGGCTTTGCTTTGAGTAGCTGAGAGAGGGTATGTCTGAGGGGCATCCCGGCTCTCAGCGCCCTTCTGATGTCACCGGGGGTGCCCCAGTGATTCTTCATGACTTGGCAGCTGTTACAAATACAGTAGATGTGGTCACCTCCATCCACTCCAGGTGACTGGTGCTACCATGCTTCCGCTGGCTTGGCCTAACT
The DNA here is from genome assembly GCA_033628505.1 of Tringa tobata. Taxonomy (NCBI): domain Eukaryota; kingdom Metazoa; phylum Chordata; class Aves; order Charadriiformes; family Scolopacidae; genus Tringa; species Tringa tobata. The sequence goes on along the minus strand of JAHREE010000362.1, from coordinate 182,922 downwards.
ATCTTGACTAGGGGCGAGGCAATTATGGTGAGGTAAGTAAAGAAAAAAAAAAGAAAAACAAGATGGATGATCTGGTAGTTGGTGCTACAGCACCTGTAGCACAGCTTTTAAAGCTACGAGAGATGGGCTTTGTTAGCACTGAGTAATAATGACTTGCAGAACTCTGCTGTCTGTTCAAAACACGCAGCAGATGTGGCCGTGAGCTACACCTGTACGTGAGGCTTTCATGAAGACATTTACCAGCCCACACGGTATCATCAGAGCACCTACAATAGGGAGTATTTTTTTCTAAACGATTTTTCTCACTTCTGGATGGTGTGAGATTTTTATTTTTTTAAATTTTTTTACGGCTTTATACAAAATTGGCTTCTGCCTTTTAGCTGTTGACTCTTTAAAGCAAAAACATACTTTTTTGGCTATTTTTTTTTTTTACATTCAATAGTTACATGTTTAGTTTTTTTACAAAATACTCAGGCTATTAAGATTCTGATATGAAAGACAGGTAAAGCAGCCAGCACACAGTGAGCTTGGCTTAGCTGGATGGTCTGATTTTTCATTTTGAAGTATCTTTGTGTAATTTTCTGCTGATGTTGGAAATGCTAAGTATATTTTTTCCATAAGCTGCATCTTTCTGATGCGTGTAAATGTTATATTTATGCAATTCAGATTGTTAACAGGCCCACCTGGAGCTGGAGGTTGTAGTGAAAAACTGTTATCATACAACATGAAAATGTCTCCATTAGTTGGATAAATTGTCCTGGTTTCTAAGATTTTAAGGACAGAGCGAGAAGGAATCTTAATTCTGGAATCTGTGAAGTTTTAACGTGCGGGTTCCTTATTCTCACAGCTACGTCTAAGAGAAGGAATGCTTTTTCATCCCTACACTATAACTTCTTAGTTTCTTAAAGGATTCTATAAACATTGACTGGATCTTAAGTTACTTGTTCCTTTCAAGAGAACATGAGTTTGGACATTTGCTTAGTTTCATGTATTTCATATTTGGATATATAGACATATATACAATGTTAGTGTTTAAAAACTTCCTCTGCACTGTCTGCTGTGTGTCTCTCCTTCTACTTTCCCTCTTCTGTACCTCAGGTCTTTCTTCTTTATCTCAGATCCTGACTATGTCTCACTATCTTTTGTCCTCCTCTTCTACCACCTGTCTCTACCTGTTTCTGGTCCTTCTCTCATTTTCCCTCCTTCCACCCAAGATGGACTCTTTGAATTTTGAAAAATACCTATAGAAGGGGATGTTCTTCTGCTTTGCAGGGACTGCAAAATCCTGCCATTCTTGTCTACTTATACAGCCATTGATCTTTTGGAAAAGCAGAGAAAGACCCAAGGCAGCTTTTAGCCTCGTATTCCACTGGTGGGATGAATTAAAAGTTGGAACCGGGATTTTGCACGTTCCTGCCAATTTCTGCAGAAGCTTGAGTTTGGTTGTACATGCACAGTATTTCTCAGAGATCAAGCCTGATTCTTCTCTCGCTTACACTTGTGTGTCTATGAGTCCAGAATCTGGCCCATAATAGTTTAGCATTGACTCGAACCCGAGATCAGAGCCTTGACTGCATTATTTTAATAATTCTTTGGCATATGAGTTGTTATTAAAAGAGTGCCTGCAAGTAGGAATAACCAGAGCTGCTAGTACACCAGACTAACGTGTTAAAAAAATAATCACTTGTTTTACAGAAGCACATTTTTTTAATCACATTGTGAAAACAGTGAATGACTGTCAATGTCTTGAATATCTCGTCCGTAGGTGATTGTCCTTTACTCCATAATTCTCAGCCAGTCAGCCAGCTTCCTTCTCTGAGGCCTGACCATCATCACTACCCAACTATCGATGAGCCTCTTCCACCAAGTAAGCTTTAGTTTTTTAACTTTTTGCATTTTTCAGCTTTTCCTGTTAACTCAAACAGTGTAGAGGTCAGTATGTCTTTCTAAATAACGCCATCTGTTCTGTATATACGTTCTCCAGAACCCAAGCAATACGCCCTTTTGTTTCCCTTATTTGATCCTGACTTCAAGTGTTGTCATGTTGTTTTGGACAAGCTCCATAACCTCCCTCTGCCTTGGTCCGTCTTCTTCCTTAGCTACCGTGAAATGAAAATAATGCTTCCCTGTTTCCAGTCAGCACGTTTAGACTGGGATGAGTGGGTATCTGACAGGTGTGCCAGAAACCTTACTATAAAGCTTCCTGGGTGATGGATCGGCAAAGTGCTCTGATTTTTCTACGACGTTTGTCTCCAGGTTTTCCATTACCAACTTCAAAGATGATTTGGGATGGCGATCCCTGTGGTCTGTCAGCTCTGCTTGCAGGTCCAGCAGGAACCCTTGCACAGTCAGGATGGTCCTGGGATGGGCAGGTCCAAATCTGAGCAAAACCAGCAGAAGCTGGAAAAAGGCAGCTTACGTAGAGTCGTCGTGTTGTACTGTCTTTGGATGTGGTACTCCTTGGATTTTATGTTCGTTGTGGACTGTAAAGGCGTCTGCAGTTGTGTTGGATAAAAATGAGAGGGTCCTAAGTAGCGTGATTGATTAGCAGGCTGATAATATGGGATTTTTTACCACTGAATCAACGGCTGGAGGTGTTTCCACGTGTCTCTGTAGCCTTTCCCGTGTGCATTCCTGGAGGATTACCCTGCTTTTTGCACTGGCGTTCAGTGCCCAGCAGAGCGCAGTCTGTGCCCTGCAACGCGCTGCTCCACGCCTGGCAACTCCAGCACATGATTTAACAGCCTAAAATGTGCCGTGCCTCACAAAAACAACCAGGCACATCAACAAAGCCCTTTATTTTTTATTTTTTTTTCACAAAGCCCAAGTAAGGAACACACTTCTTTGGCCTACGGTGCCCTTGACAAATAATTCATCATTTACCAACCATGCTGTCGGTATTCCCTAAGCCGAAAATAACCCCAATGGTGGCGTCAGCTGCACAGTAGCACGAATGATTCAAATGCCTTTAGCCCAATGAAGCCTTATTAGAGTCCCACTGTGGCTTGCCAGTGAATGATGAAATGGGAACGGTTACCTCTCTAACAGGCAAATATTTCTCTTCCTCCCACTCTTCCCTCAACACTCGGTGAACAGAGCACATTCCCCATTAGATCACTTAATGATAGGACACCGACACCAGCTCAGGTAAACAAAACACACTGTGAACCTGTGCCGTATTCTTCCATCACCTAGTCAATACATTTGTCTTCTTTCTTATAAGTATCCTCAAAAGGCAAGTATTTCTACCATTGGTTTTCCCAAGTGCTTTCACAAAAAGGTTTAAGGGCACGAAACGCCCTGTGTCATGATGCAGTGCAGAAGTGATATCCCTTTGCAGAATTTTATCTTAGCATTTGCATATAACATCATACAATAAAGGCTGACACTGTGGGCTTAAATATATTGATCTTAATGGGAATTGACTGTACTAAGTTATTTTTTTGGGGGAAAAAAACTTGAATAGGATAATATCACCTAGGAAGCCTATTTCCAAAAACTCTCTGTGAAATTTTAAGGTAGTTTCAAAATGAAAGCTAATCTAGAAATGTTTCTTCTTCTAGTGTTCAGTATCACTATCTCAGTGCCTTTGATGCCTCATAATTCTAGATAAATAGTTTTCAATGATGTGAGAGGAAGAATCTTTATATTTTAAACCTGAGTTATATGCTCAGACCTGGCTTACTTCTCACATGCAGCGTTAGCTTCCGTCCATAAGTAGGGTTGAGGACAACTTGCCAGTGCTGCAAGTTCACCCTTTTACTTCAGTCACGGGGAATCTTCTGGACAGTCGTCTTGGTCTTTTGAAAGATTTTCTGAATAACTTTGTTTCATCATAACCCCACAACAGCTGCTCTCAGGGAAGAAGTTTCATTTCAGACAGTTTTATTTAGGAAAGTAAGGTAGACCAGATTTATTATTTATGTGGGAATGGCATAATGACCAGTCTGAATGTTAAGGCCTACCCGAGATTGACAGAAGATTTGCAGACTTTGTAGGGCCTCATGACGGCATTAATAGTCACCCCTTATTATGTGTGTGTTTGCTGAGAACCCTACAGAACTGAAGCCAAGAAAAATACATGTGCCCAGCTCAGAGCTGCTCTTTGCTGAAGGTGTGGCTGAGCTTGGAAAGGAAAAGACAGTCTATTTACTTTGCCCTGCCAGAAAAAAAAAAAAGAAAAAAAAAAGAAAAAGTTGTGTCTTCTGGTATAAATCAGAGCAGTTTCGGAGGTTGCTGTGAAATATGACTTGGCTGATGGAGAGGGATCGCTGGAGAACAGAACCAGTCCTGTCCTGTCCCCAGCCTGTGCTCCAGCAAGCTCTTACTGGGATGGTTAGATGGAGGTTAGTCTCTCTTGTAGTCACGGTCTTATTTTGCCTGAAAAACAAAAGGCCCCGAGGAGATTTGGCTGCTTCCTAGATCACCGACTCCCCTGAAGTAGCATGAAGGAACTTCAGCGCAGCTCAGAAGCAGAGTTCTGTCTGTCAGTTCAGCTGTCAGCCTCTTGGTCTCTCTGTGAGGGTAACCGTCCATCTGTCTGCAAATCTGGAGTCACACGCAGCTTCGCTGACTTGTGTGACTTACCTCTTCTCTTGTGGGAAGGCAGAAAGGCCACCTGCCACCTGTGTACGATGAGGGTATCGGCACCTGCCACCCTCTGACTGTCTTCCCAGGTGACCAAAATAAAAAGAAGAGTTATTCAACTGGTTAGAAATGCTGTTTCAAGGAGCAGTGCTTTTACAGGTTTCTCAAAAGCCACGGGACACGCAGTTCCTAATATTTTAGTGTGCCCATGGTTTTAGGTGTATATACCCATAAAGCAATGAGAAAAGCATAGATAGTTGTTCGTGCCTGTTCCTACATCCATGTATCATACAGCCAAGAGAGACAGCCTTCCTGAAGTTGCAATTCAGACTGCGTGATCCCGACTTGGTGTTTTCACTGTGACCTCCAAGTTCTTGACAACCCTCATTGCTCCTAGATTTCTAAGTATTATGCTTAGGAGCCTAGGATGCTTATGCATTTAATTAGAGAGACTCTGCAACATAGCCTCTGGAGCCAGTAGTGCATAGGGCTGGATTATGAGAAGCCTTTGTTTGACTGGGTATTTGGACACTTAGTAAGAATAACACTACCCATCCACAGGCTTCAGACCAATATGACCAGTCCGTGCCTTCTGCAAGCTGTCTAGAGTATGGCTCTACAGCATTGCCTACAAGCTTCTAATTATCCATCAAACTTATTATTCTTGTTTCATGTGTATTACAATAGTGTGGGGTGAGGGCTAGGATCTGTCCTTTGCCAGACAACAGCAAGGAAAATGAAGATCTTCGTGATGTTGAGGGTACATCGTGTCACCTTTCATCTGGCCATCTTTCCTTGAGGATGTTGCAGAAAATGCATAACTCCAGCAGGACCGTTCCCCGCCCCCGGTGGTACACCTGCCAGCCGTGACAGCATGGCCAGCAGGGCTCTGGCCACCAGCCCTGCCTTATGTGTCAGTCTGATTTCCTTCCATGTGGGTCTGTTGTACTTGACGTGCTGTTTTTCACTGTCTTATGTTTCAGGCATTGTTTTCACAAAGCTGTCCTTGAAACAGCTACAACATCCTTGGGAAACTTTGGGAGGAAGAGAGAGTCCTCTCCTTACAATTATATAGTGATGTTCACAGTGAGGAACACTGTGTGGGTACCTGTGGTGTGACTGTAAGTTTTGCATCTGTAAGGACTGAGGTACTTACAGTCAACTTTGAAAGAAAGAATGGATATGGCTCTTGTTGTTTTGGACACTTATAGAAAATTCCTCCAAGGGCTCCCAGTGCCCATCTTTTAAGGTTTGTGGGAATAACATCTCAGGGGCAGCCAGCCATAGACTTAAGACAGCCTACACTTGGCTAGGACAGCTGAGTTGAACCAGGGCTAACATTCCAGGGGATAGGAACAGGTCATGAACTGGTTTCCAGCCACAGCAGGAAGAGGTACAACTTCAGCCCTACTCTTAGAGAGCAGCAGATAAAATACGTAAACTGTGAAATCCAGCTGATCTTGAATTTGATCGTCGAAAACCATAGAAGAAGGAACGGACTCATGAGGGAGGAGGGTTTCATAGTAAGAGTTTGGGAATAAGAGGAAGTGTTTGGCCCCAAAGGTAATCACCATATGTGGATTTGTGTGTGAATGTGAGTGAGGTTTGTATATAAACACATGTAGAAAGTATGTGCATATATTTACATAGGTATGTCATCAGCTGATGGGTCGTGTAGAAATATGAAGCTAGCAAGTCTAATTTATATCACTAGTCCATACATTCCAATCAGTTTGATGTGTGGCCTTGCTAGCTAACTCGCTTCTGATTTCTCATGTTCCAAACACTTTTTTTATCAACATTTCCATTTTCCACAAGCCATCATATACCAAATAACTTTTAGTTTTCAATCATGGGACAACTTAAATATTAGTAGGAAACAATAGTTATGGAAGGCTCAATATTACGCTGCAAACTTTCAATCGAGGTGGCATTCACCAGAGCAGTAGAGTAATGATTCTCATCTGTTTACTGAGATTTCTGTAAGGATCTATCCAACCAGGCTGTGATCAGTTTTCAGGGGAGCCTTTAATTGCTGTATGGTATGCTTTGAAGCCACTTTATAAAAAAGAGAGAAACGAAATATGTCTTTTCTGAAACATTAAAAAAAACAACCCAAAACATGGGATTTGCCATATTATTTCTGATACAATCCTTTTCTACTAAGGGTTGGTTCTACGTGGCTGCCTTGACCTGCAATGAATCCAGCCAATTAGTGTTACTAATTGTAAAATTATCCAGCCCTTTAAAAAATGTAGCCACTATGTCACTTGTTTTTTGTAGTCTATGGTGATGAATTCCATAGGCTACGTATGTGCTGTGTGTGAAATGTTTATGTATATGCATAGACTGCATATACATACGTAGAGACAAGCACATAATATATATACACATTTGAATGTATACTCTGAATATATACACATAATGTATATTGCACGCATGTGGACTATATATATATAGTATCTCTGGTGTGTATATATCCTGTCTGTGTATATGTATGTATGTGTGTGTATATCTATCTTCCGCATTTAGGTTGTCTGGAAGGCAGCACACTGACAGCGTCACTCCTTCCTTTTTTTTCCACCCCTAGATTGGGAAGCTCGGATAGACAGCCACGGGAGGGTGTTCTACGTTGACCATGTCAACCGAACCACGACGTGGCAGCGCCCCACAGCCGCAGCAACGCCGGACGGGATCCACCGCTCTGGCTCCGTGCAGCAAATGGAGCAGCTGAACCGACGGTGAGCACTTTCCACCTATATCCCCTTGAGATCTGCCCTCCCCTTCTCCCACACTGCCCCAGTGCCTTCCTTCATGGGATCATAGAACTCTCTGGGTTGGAAGGGATCTTTAAGAACCTCTAGTCCAACCATCAACCTCACTCTGATAAAACCCATCACTAACCCATGTCTCTAAGCACTATGGCAACCCGGCTTTGAAATCCCTCCAGGGATGGGGCCTCAACCCCTGCCCTGGGCAGCCCATTCCAAGGCTTAAGAACCCTTTCCGGGGAAACATTGTTCCTCATCTCCAATCTGAACCTCCCCTGGGGCAACTTGAGGCCATTTCCTCTTGTCCCATGGCCTGTTCCTTGGGAGAAGAGACCGACCCCCCCTGGCTACACCCTCCTTTCAGGGAGTTGGAGAGAGCGAGAAGGTCTCCCCTCAGCCTCCTCTTCTCCAGGCTGAACACCCCCAGCTCCCTCAGCCTCTCCTCACCAGACTTCTTCTCCAGACCCCTGACCAGCTCCGTTGCCCCAACTGTTGTATCAATATGAAACAATATGGGAATAGTGTCCTTATTTTTCTGACAGCAATATTAGAAGAGATATGATCAACATTCACCCTTCTCAATTCTAGTAGCTGTACAGAAGACTGGGGAAGACCGGGCTTAGCAGAATCTGATCTTACACTTCTAGGAGCACATGAAAACATTTAAAAACATCACAAAATGACCCCTCTCTACCAGCAGAAGATACCACCTGTCCCAGTGAACAATTCTCAGTGTGAGAGCTCTTTCACCTCATGAACAATCCTGTTGCAAGTGTCAAAATGTCACACGATAGTCTTCTCTCTTAGTAAGAAACTTTCATTTCCTTATAGAATCACAGAATGGTTCAGGTCGGAAGGGACCTTAAAGATCATCCAGTTCCATCCCCCTGCTCTGGGCAGGGACACCTCCCACCAGACCAGGTTGCTCAAAGCCCCATCCAGCCTGGCCTTGAACCCCTCCAGGGATGGGGCAGCCACAGCTTCTCTGGGCAACCTCTTCCAGTGACTCACCACCCTCACACTACATAATTTCTTCCTAATATTTAATCTAAATCTCCCCTCTTTTAGTTTAAAACTGTTATCCCTCGTCCTATTGCTCCACTCCCTGATAAAGAGTCGCTCTACGCTCTCCTACAAAGTATTGCAAAACAGAGCAGTGGGAGACTAGCTCTAAGTCAGGATAAAACGTGTTGGAACAGTATTTGGATGGCCTGTGAAATGAAGATGATCATCAACATTTTGTCACACAGATAAAAAAATTGCCTGATTTATCACGGTGCTCCCAGAGTGTTCTTGTAATGCAAGTGGTTACTGTGCAAATAGAACAACCTGGTGAGTATCTGAGGGGGAATACCACAATGAGTTAATATAAAGAAATGAATCATCTCTCAGTCTGTAGGACCTTATTTTGGGGTTGATGCCCTACAAAACTGAGTCAATTCTTTCACTTCTGAATTTGCTCAAGGGTAATCAAGAACATATATAAAACTCCCAGTCTGCAGCTATTTCTATAGTTTTATTTCCCTATTCCAGATTTTTCCACTTTTAGCAGCCAAAACAAGTTACATATGTCATTCAGCTGGGAAAAAAATCCCTAACAAAACAACAAACATCTGGCTTCTATTTACATGTAGTGACAGAGAACCTTAGGAGAAAATCACCCTTCTCATATAATATATTGCCTAAAATATTTTTGGGGGAAAACAATTGGTAACTGATCCATTTAATAAAATGGTTACGATTCCTCAGTATTTTTCACTTCATATAATCATACTCATCAGTGGAAAGAGCGGACAGAAGAATGGCTACCACCACGATTCAGCACCAGTTTGCAGTATTCCTTCTCCCCTTGTCCCATAGAGGGACAAAGTTGAAGAAAATCAGGGCAAGGGTCTCCTGTGTGATAGAAACCAACGTGGATTTTCAGTAACAAGCAGACTTCAGACTAACTGATGTGCACAGAGTGCAACACAAGTGCACGCAGTTAAACATCTCAATATCAGCTGAAGAGAAGGTAGAAGGAGACAAGGTTGAATGACAGCTCAGCTGTTTTAGACTCCTCTAGCCACTAGCAGGCTAACAACAGAACGGGAGAAGCAGTGTGCTCGCACGCAATCAAGAAAAGCAGAGGGCTGAAGAGAGGAGCTGGAAGCCAGCTGTGCTCTTTTGCTTGCTGATGTCCGTAATTAGGCCATTTCATTGTTTCTCCTTTTCTTGCTGCCAAACTCCACTGGAAACGACACGTCAGCCCGCAAACTCAGCCATCCTGCATGGCCTGAGGAGAAGGCATCCGTGACATTTTATCAGGGCCACGTCCTTTCCTTGGTTGTTTTATCCTTCAGCAGTGCAAAAGGACCTTGAAGTGAGAACAAATTGCACTGGCTGAGGGTTGCCTTTGTCAAAAGAAGACTTCTGAGCAGTATTGAGTGCTTCTAAAAAGCCTATTTTCAGCCTCCATCAGCACAGCTGCTGCATCCCTCTTTGGATAAGGACAGCCTGTGTGCCACCTCAGCAGTTAATTCTGGCTGATGCAGAACAGTGGGACCACAGCCATATCCTGGGTTCTCCTTTCAGTGTCAACTCCTGGCATCCACGCCTGGTGCCAGCTCCCACAATCACACGTGGGTCACACATACAGCAAGTCTCCCCTTCGTGTCTGCCCGCCTCTAGGCCTGTGTCTTATGCACTTTACCAAAAGATCTCTGCCAAGTCCCTGATTCTCCATGTCAGTTCCAGCTCCTCAGCTTGACCCGCGACCCCCTCAGCCAGATACATCTGACACTTGGAGCCACAGAGAAGTTGTGGGCTGCTGGATGCCTCGCGACAGGATCTTCCACTTAATTAAGTCTTGTTAGAAGGTGTTTTTCTCAGACTAGTTTCAAGGTCATTGTCCCCTCCTGCCATAAGCTCCCCCACGTAGGCTCACCTGTTGCTTAACTTGAGGTGGCACCTACTTTCTTGACCATGCTCCTCCAGGTAGGAGTATTCAGTGCCATTTCTGCTCTTTTTTCCTCCACTCACGCTTTCATGTCTATACAGTTTGACCTAATTATTCCTAAATGACTTTACAATTTGCATATTAATTTGATAAAAATCTATTTAGTCTATTTACTTATTACTCTTTCCTGCAGTGGAGATATTTGTGCGACAGGGAACAGCAGTAAATCACACCCATTATGTCAGGCTCCTTTAATTCCAAAGAGATTCCTTATTCTTTGCTGTCTGTTACCATTTTGTGTGTAATTTAAAAACAGCAGGCAACAATTGAACTCTCAGATCTCATTAATACCCACTAAGCCCTTCCAACAAGAAGCAGCATACTGTAGAGTATTTCTTCAAGGTGATGGGCAAATGTGCAAAAGCTGCCTTCAATTTATATTGCCACTGACACTTTTCAATCACAGAGATTCTTTTTATTTGCATGCTATACTTGTTCTGCTTTATATAATGTCTGCTCTCTATGTAAAAACACTACGACAGTCTAATAGCAGCTTTTCACAATGCCCAAGTATATTTTTCAGTTCTGGGTTATGCCCGCCTTCAGTAATTAACAGCTTCATAAATTACATCCACAGAGTGTAAGCCATATTGAAATTTTTAATATACTATTTATCTTTATAGCTAATTAAGCTTTTTGCATTAAAGACAAGAAGTCACGAAACACGTCAAGCACAGTCAGGTCAACAACTGCTTAGCTGTGACAGAATTTAAAAAATAAAAAAAAAAAAGGAAAAAAAAAGGGGTGATACCACTAGAGTAATTTCTATGTTTTAAGATAAGTCTCAGCTGAACACTCAAACTGCTTACCTCTCCTTGCCAGATGGGGTTAACAGTGTTACACATGATCTTAGATCTCTTCTCCTGGCCGTGATGAGGAAGTGCTGGGAAGATGCTGTGTTTTCCAGGCTGGATGGAAATCTTCAGATAAGGATCTGGATTGAAGAACATTCCTTTCTTCAGCCCAAAAGCCTGGAAATCTGAAAGAAGGCAGATAACCTGATTGTTTTTCTCATTCCAGGTAGCTCTCTGGGATGTTCAGAAAAACCTATGGGAAACTGGTAAGAAATTCAAATAATGTGGCAGGAATATGAAAAAACCCGCTGTTTCTTATCACGTAATGTAAAGGCAAACCATAATGATCTTGTGATTTAGGATTTACAAGTAATTATATAATGAAATTGCAAATTTTAGAACCTGATTGTGCAGAATGATCTGGCTTCTAAATCAGTATTTATTCAACTTAAGCGATCTGTTGATTTTTCTAAGGATCTAAGCAGTTGCTCAGCCTGACTCTGTTGGCAGAACTACTCTGAAAAAGAGATCCATCCACCTCATCACATAGACATGGCATTTGTTACCCAAAATATGTCACTTCTCCTAGGTATCAATTTTCTCTTTCTATGAATCTCAGCTTTTAGACTGCTTTCTCTACAGGAGAAGTCATGTTACATTTTTTTTCACTTTAAAACTTTTCTTTCTCCGCATGGGTAAACTTTACATCTGTATTAACTGAGGAGAACTCTTGTATATACTGTCCAAATTTTCAGCAGGACTATCTAGCTGCAGAACTCCTGGGGAGCGTAATATGAGTTGTACAGACACAAAAATCCCCTAGAAGTTATTTCAAAATTTACTCACAGCATTCTGAAGAAACACACAAAGTCCATTATGATTTAGCGTGGGGAGTAGGACTCAGGAGGGGACCATCCCCCTGTACTGGGCACTGGGGAGGCCCCACCTCAAGGGCTGGGTCCAGTTTTGGGCCCCTGAACTCAAGACATTGAGGGGCTGGAGCGGGTCCAGAGAGGGGCAACGGAGCTGATGGTGAGGGGTCTGGAGAAGAAGTCTGGTGAGGAGAGGCTGAGGGAGCTGGGGGTGTTCAGCCTGGAGAAAAGGAGGCTGAGGGGAGACCTTCTCGCTCTCTCCAACTCCCTGAAAGGAGGGTGTAGCCAGGGGGGGTCGGTCTCTTCTCCCAAGGAACAGGCCATGGGACAAGAGGAGATGGCCTCAAGTTGCATCAGGGGAGGTTCAGACTGGAGATGAGGAACAATGTTTCCCCGGAAAGGGTTCTTAAGCCTTGGAATAGGCTGCCCAGGGAAGGAAGGGGTTGAGGCCCCATCCCTGGAGGGATTTCAAAGCCGGGTTGCCATAGTGCTTAGAGACATGGGTTAGTGATGGGTTTTATCAGAGTGAGGTTGATGGTTGGACGAGATGATCTTAAAGGTCCCTTCCAACCTAGACAATTCTGTGATTCTTCAGTTTTTTCCCATGAAGCCAGTGAAATGCAAAGCAATCTAAAGGTATATCATTAATTCTGGGACAGCTACAAACTGTCTCTGGCCTTCTCTTTTCCCAGATGCATTCCTAAGCTTTCTAAGCACCTCTTCCCAGTAGTGAATTCAATAGCTAATTTCTTTCCCACTACTCTTTGCATGGAGATCCTCCTCCTCTGTTTAAAGCTTTATTTCACATAGGGCTATAAGCAGTGAACCGCATTCTGGCTCCTTTCCCTTGCTGTATTGAAGATCTACAAAGTATCAGACAGGAAAGTTTCCAGAACTGCTTCGATGCACACCTAAACATTCCACTTAATCACTCTTCTTTTTTCTCTTAGGCAGGTTTTGAAAACGATAATTTTCACAGTCTTTTCATTCCCTTCTGATTAAAAACCCAATTATTCGAGCAAGTTGCGGGAGGCCATTTAAAAACCCTCCAGGCAGATATTTTGGATGAATCTGAATATCATACACTACCCACACCATCAGCAGCATTTTTTTCCAGAAAACAGCTATATCACGAACAGGGATAAGATTCACCCAGTTGTATTTTGCTTCCTTAACATATGGCAATAGCCAACACAATAAAACGTGCAAGTTAAAAAGAACCATTTCTGTTCCTGCTTGTTTTTAATCATCTATTCCAGCACACAATTAATGTTGCAGATATTCCAAAGCTGTTGGACAGATGGTCCTGAGGCAGACTGTATTTTAAGAATCTCATCCTTGTTAACAAAAATTAGGGGATATCACTCCTAATAGCCTATTTGAAAGTCCTTTGCTGACAGTATGTACTGCCATGGTCCTAGCAACTGCATTACACAAAGAAAATTATCTGGTTCAAACTGATTTTATTTTTTTTCCCCCCTGGGTGTACAATCCCTATGTAACCAGCACAAATCTCATCTATCTGTTCTGCTGAAATCCTATATGGGAAACTCTTTTGCTTTGGAAGTTGTACTGTTAGAAATACATTCCAGAAATAGAAAGTAAGAGATTGCAAAAGCACTAGGAATGACAAGGCATAGCAGCGTAATAGTGCCAGGCTGCTAACGTATGAGCAGAGAAAGACCTCTGGGATCTTATTTTCTTTCTCTCTGATGTTTCCTCAAAAGATTTGGAAACTAAAATATTTATTGCTGTATCCGTTTCTGATCCCCTCCCCCCCCCCCCCTCCAAAGAGGGACCGCGCTATCTTTGGGTACCACTGTGCGAGGAAATGGTCTACTGATAGACAGAAATTAAGTGCCGCTCAATAATATATACTTACATATTATGTATCATAAAGAACATACATATTATGATGACCTACCAGCCTCTTTCCATTTATGGGAATTAAGCACAGTCATGAAGGTAAAGGTACTCCCAACCTCGGTTAGCAGTCCAATTTTTTTATTTAGATGAGAAAAAACTATTTAGCTAAGCACATAACAGGAAATTTTATTTGTCTCATTTTCTTGCTTAAATTGCATAATACAACGGTTTTGGTAAAAATGCCGGTTAGTAACTTCAATTTTTGATGTCCAAAGCACGCATTGGGAGAGCAGAAATAGCTTTCTCAATGACAGATATCCCAGTTATACTTGCATATCTCACTGCAAATTTTCTACACTGTGAAAAACAGAGCACCAAAAATACTCTGAACAAAACTAGATGGGCATCTGCAGGTAGCCAGAAGAAGTCCATTTAATTTGAAGTGGAACCTATGGATGCTGTAACCTGTTGTAACCAACGGCCCAGGTACTCTCTTACCACTGCTGGGTAACATCCCAATGGAATAATCTCAGCTATTCTGCTTCCCACAAATGAAAATATTTCTCTCTTACCTGTACTGTCTTCAGAAAAAGGTTCTGAACATACTAAACATTTAAGTGATGGTTTAAGGTTAACTGAATTTAAATCTTTGGCGAAACCAGTGAACTCCAGAAGGCTTGGATGTGTCTTGCTGTACACTGTAGTTTTACAGTGTGTTTCTCGTCTGTGCTTTGCAAAGGTATATTTTCATCCAGTCTCTTAAAAAAAGTTTTTCATATAGCGTATGTCGCTTTCCCGTTTGCTCATAAATCACACTTTAGCATGAAAGAGGTTACATACAGATAGTTTCATATCTCAGTTTAATAATGTCAGGCCATCTGTCATGAAAGATGACAGGAGAAAGGAATCCAGGTGGAGACACCGCAACCACAGACTCTTTCAGGGCTGTAGACTTTCAGTAATGGTACGTACTTGCATCCTAATCCAGGTGTGCCCACTTCGTTTGAGAAAATTGGCTTATACTAACTGCTGCCTGCTGCTCCCCCAAGGGAATTATGAGTTTGTTCCAACCTCAGGGCTTACTTTTCATATACGCTGATCTAAGTGTCCAGATGAGACCTAAGGAAGCTTTGCTCTAGGTCACAGAATCACAGAATTGTCATGGTTGGAAAGGACCTCTGAGATCACTGAGTCCAACCACACACACACACAAAAGACCCCTACAATCTCGGGCACTAGAGCACACCCTGAAGTGCCACATCTACACGTTTCTTAAATCCCTCCAGGGANTCCCTCAGCCTCTCCTCACAGGACTTGTTCTCCAGACCCCTCACCAGCTTGGTGGCTCTCCTCTGGACACGCTCCAGCACCTCAATGTCCTTCCTGTAGTGAGGGGCCCAGAACTGAACACAGCCCTTGAGGTGAGGCCTCCCCAGTGCCCAGTCCAGAGGCACCATCACTGCCCTACTCCTGCTGGCCACGCTGTTCCTGACACAGGCCAGGATGCTGCTGGCCTTCTTGGCTACCTGGGCACACTGCTGGCTCATGTTCAGCTGGCTGGCCACCAACACCCCCAGGTCCTTTTCTGCTGGACACCTTTCCAGCCACTCTGCCCCGAGCCTGTAGCGTTGCCTGGGTCACTTGCATGCACGCAGCCGCTGTCCTTAAGGTGGGCAAGAGGCTTCCCTGTCTGCCTTGTAAAGGATCATTCTGACTAAGTTTTCAAAAGCTCAGGGGAGAGGTATGATTTGGGTTTGTGAGTCACATTCCGTCATGCTCAGCAAGGAGATTCTCTGATGGTAATGATGAGCAAACCTATTGCAAAGATGGTATTTCAGTTCCTTGCAGACATAGCAAGGTACTGGTTCAGTCCCATGCTGGTAGAAGCATGACAGAAAAGGATGGAGAATCAGGATGAGAACCACAGTCTGGAGCAGTCTCATTTATAAATTAATTACATTTAGTCTGGTCATCAATCTATCAGTTCTAAGTTAAAGAATTAAGAAACTGTTCTCCCAAGGGATGAGAAGTTTCGCCAACAGCTCTGGAAGAAAATTCCTAGAAATAATACACAAAGCTATTCTGTGCAGTTTATAAATGTGTCCCAAGAAGACTGAGTCCACCCAGTCACTTGACGGTGCATCGTTTACTTCACTAAAGTAGAGAGTCTACAAACCAGTAGAAAGGCTAAAGACTGATTAGTAGCTGAGCTACTGTTTTGAAAAACTGATAGTGATTTTCTAATACAGTGGCAAATTCCTTCCAACAAGGGACAAGTAGTACTTAAATGTCCTTTCTGTTTCCAAGCACCATCCAATTGATTTCAACAGATGACTTCCAGGTAGCTACATCCACCCTTGCGGGATATGGTCAAGTCACTGAATTCACATTTTTCTTATTTAGCGTAGTAGCCATGTGTTTTCAGAACCAGGAAATGATACATATTCCTCATGAGTCACCTGACTCTCTGAGAAGATGAAGACATCTTGAGTTAGGCCAAACTTGCCCAGAACATATCTAAAAGCATAACTAGTGAGGGATAATAGTTTTAAATTGAAAGAGGGGAGATTTAGATTAGATACCAGGAAGAAATTCTTTGCTGTGAGGGTGGTGAGACACTGGAACAAGTTGCCTAGAGAAGCTGTGGCTGCCCCATCCCTGTAGGGGTTCAAGGCCAGGCTGGATGGGGCTTGGAGCAACCTGGTCTGGTGGGAGGTGTCCCTGCCCAGGGCAGGGGGTGTTGGAACTTGATGATCTTTAAGGTTCCTTCCAACCTAAAACATTCTATGATTCTACTCCAAAGTTCCCAGGACACTGGGAAGACCAAGGGGTCACTGGGAAGACCATAGTCAATATAGATTGTGATTTAGCTTGGTGAATACCAAGATGGAATCTATTCTCTCTATGATCTGCTCATTAATGGCAGAAAATAAAAATACTGTCATCTTACTGAGATCCCAATAGTTCATGTATCAAGACACAATAAATCACCTTTATGATCCATCACCAAGAGAGAGCTGATAATTGGGATGTCAATGGACAGTTCCAACATTTTAATTCAGTTTTCCTTTGTAAATTCCCAAAGAATTGTCAGCTTGGGTTCTGACACTGAGTAAATGTAGTTGAACAGGACCGGTATCAGGGTTGACTACCAATGAGGTAAGGTAATTGCCAGGGCGCTAATATCACAGAATGATCTGGGGTTGGAAGGGACCTCTGGAGATCATCTAGTCCAACCTCCTGCCAAAGCAGGTCCACCCAGAGCAGGTCCCACAGGAACGTGTCCAGGCAGAGTTTGGAATGTCTCCAGAGATGGAGACTCCACCACTTATCTGGGCAGCCTCTGCCAGGGCTCTGCCACCCTCACAGGAAAGAAGTTCCTCCTTGTGGTGAGATGGAAATTCTTACGTTCAAGTTTGTGCCCATTTCCTCTTGTCCTGTCACTGAGCACCACTGAAAAAATATGTCAGTGTTTCTTTTGCACAGCGCACTTTGCAGAGCTTGACCAGGACAAGTATGACCTATCTTAGGGGGTAGCAGTTCATATACTGAGGTGAGCATAGTGGTGGCTTCAAAGGAAGGAACAACAAAACTCCTCTTGCTCAACAGAAGGCACATAGGTACTGCCTCTCAGCTATGTGCTCTTAAAGCGATAGAAATTATTTTAGCTACTAGTAGAGTAATAACCCTTCAACAGTAAGAGCATAGCAATATCGCAGTGAAGAAAGAATATTCTAAAATTTTAGAAATGAGACAGTAACGTGTACCAACAGGAAGTCTTAAAATCCAAAACAGCAATATAATGCAGGGAATTGAGAAAGATAGTACATAATGTATAACAGCTTGCTGGCTTGATCAGCTACCAAATGAGGTTCTGCAACTGGTCGTAGGCAAGAGGTTAAATCAGATCATTAAAGCGGTTCTTTCTGCTCTCAGAAATCTACAGATCTACAGACACACTCCACTTTCCTTTTCAAAAAGGATGTAAGAAAGAGAGAATTGACTGGTGTAGTTGCACTAGGAGGTGTTTAAAGATCTGAGATTTTAAAAAAAATGACTAAGTTGAGCGGATAAGCCAAAACAGTTCTGTCACTTGAGGCTCCCAGGCAAAATACTAAAGACAGTGGAAAAGAGGCACAAAGAATTTTTTAAGCTGGAAATGCTACAGGGGAAAATGAAAGAGATTCTCATTTGTGTAAGTAAGGGGCAGCAGAGCATTCAGGAAGAAAATAGTTCTATTAATAAATGAAAAGGAGTAGAGAAATTAATTATTCAAAAATGGCTGAAAGACAGGCTATTTTTTTAATTGTCTTCATCAAGAACGAAAACACAGAAAAAGTCTGAACAGCTAATGTGAACAGCTTAATGCAGCAACGGGGAGTCTTTATTACTGCGAGCGATTAAGCACAGCAGCAAAGTACCAGCTCTTGGGCTCCTCCCATCCAGAGCACACATCTCCCGGTGAGATACGTCTGAACCAAACTCACACAAAGCTCCACACCACGGAGCAAGGTGGCCGGTGTCATACAGGGTAGTGGAGCAGCTGAATTCAAAGCCTTTTGAGGCTTTTAGATCTGTTAGTCAACAGCACTGCATGACTTTGTAGGCACAGGTGTGTCAGAGGTGGCAGAAAGTCACCTCAACTTTGCACAAGCTCTCACAGGTAAGAAAAAGATGAGTAATTAATAACTCCAGTTTATAAAGTCTATATAAAAGTATATATACATCTGGGTAAGTTAGCTTGAATTGGGGAGGGCAGAAGAAGAGGCGGGTTTATAGCAATATTAAAAAAAAAAAAACCCAAAACCAAAATTTAGGGGCTAGAACTCTTCTTTAAAGTCAGTCACTTGGATTTAAAAAAACGGATGGAAGATAAAGCGTATTATATATCTGTACTCTGATCAAGCACTTCATGGTAACTACTACTGTCAAAATGACCCTTAGCAGACCTAGTACTATTTTCAGTTGTGATTTATACTCTGACTTCCATAAACTTACAACTGACATTACCCTAGTGTCTGGTCTGAAAGCCACACGAAAATAACTAACAAGATTCCTCAGAGAGGTGTGATGAGGATAAACACTTGAATGTTTGCGAAATAGTCAGATCTTCTGGTCATTTGTTCCATGAGAACACTTATAAATAAAGAGTGTGCAACCATAGGAAATATGTGAAATATTAAAGCTTGAAAAAAGTTACTTGATGCAAAATATAGCTGGGAGGCATACCATGCAAACCCCATGATAACACTTTCTAAATACACCGGCCAACAGAAGAGCTTTCAGCAAATGCATTATACTGCTCCTAACCCATGAACCTTCAGTGAAGTGGCTGGTACATCTCGGGGACCTTAGCACTTTTCTTCTTTCTGTACTTCACGCGAGAGAGCTCTGACACTTCCAGCCATCTTATCAGAAGTGTGACATTCACTGGTAACAGCAGAGAAGTCATGGCAGAAAGTAAATGCAAAGTGACTGCACAGCTTTGCTTGAAGACTGCATTTAATCTAGCTAAATTAGCCTTACAATATTCCTCTCTGTATTTTAAATAATGAGAGCTATAATAATACAGTCATCATATAAATGATTAAGAAGCTTAATCATAGAAAATTATCTTCTTTGAGATCAGTGTTGCTAGCGAACCTATTAATCGGAATTAACCTTTCACAGGACCAACTTCCAGTCTCCAAAGAAGCAAACACAAAGAAAACAAACCTCCTACTGACATAATGCAAACTCTCAGGCATTTCTATTCTCGAGAAGCTAGTCATCTCCTTTTGCCCCAAAGCACCAGTTTATTCTTTTTTTCTTTGTTTGGCATTTTTATTTAATCCAGAAATCTTTTCTCAAGCAAGACTTCCAGTGAAACCATTTGGATTTTCTCCAAGAAAATACTCAATCAAACTAGAGAGAAAATAAAGCCCTTTGTCACCAACTTTTAGAAAGAAACTGTTTCTGCAGTTCATTTAAACACGGGGTCTGACTGGATCATCTCGGCAGTGGAGGACACAATACAAGTATCATAGATTCGTGGAATGGTTAGAGTTGGAAGGGACCTTAAAGATCATGGAGTTCCAACCCCCCTGCCATGGGCAGGGACACCTCCCACCAGACCAGGTTGCTCCAAGCCCCATCCAGTCTGGCCTTGAACCCCTCCAGGGATGGGGCAGCCACAGCTTCTCTGGGCAACCTGTTCCAGTGTCTCACCACCTTCACAGCAAAGAATTTCTTTCTGGTATCTCATCTAAATCTCCCCTCTTCCAATTTAAAACCCTTACCCCTTGTCCTGTCACACACTTCCTGACAAAGAGTCCCCCCAAAGTCAGCTGAAACGGACTGACGTTGCTCAGCATTTCTTGGGATTTAGCCCACTTTTTTTTTCTCTCCCATTCTAATAATTTTTTCTTTTAAAAATTGGTATGGTGTAAGTCATAGCTCTCCTCACATTCTTGAGATGAACACCTGCTTAGTGCACGATGGCTCTGTGGTGGTGCAGTGCCTAACACAATGGTCCCCAGTCAGACTAACGGTCTTACTTTTTGGTTTTTTTATAATTGCAACTAAATCAACCATCATTTGGAAACTTAACTTTGAAGTAATGATGCTGAAGGTGAGAGTATACCAAAATATAGATACTGAAAAAAAGCAGCCCATATGAGCTGAAAGGACTCGTGACAATAGAGAGGTGATTGCTATGGCAGTAGTGCAAATGGAAAGGAATCTCAATTCCCTCCAATGCCTCTGGAAGGCCTGGCTTGATCTGCATTTTCTTATCTAGCGTAATAGACACAGGAGTAGCAGTAATTTTACTTTGAGAGGGAAACCAACATTTTTTTGTTCTTGTTGTTAACTAAGAAAGAAGGTAATAAATAAATCCCTGTGCTTTGTTAATCTGTTCATTTCAGACAGACTGAAATTGAGCTGTTTTGATACCAAAGATTTTTTGATAAAATAATTGTGAGCTTAAAGCCTGGCTGTGATGATGGTGTTAATATAGAAGTGATATAAATGTAAATTTATATCTTGTGACATATTCTTGTGAACCACTGTAATAAGATATCCCAAATGTATCACACAGTATGGTCTTTGTATGCTTTGAATCAAGCTGCAAATTAAACAGTTTAGTTTATAAAAGGGCCCACTGGTACAACATTATGTAGCAGTCTCACAAATTATTACTCCTGACATCTCTTGGTCAGGAGTAGGCCTTTACTAGGCCAAAGAATCCGAGAGAATGAACAAATGTTACTAATTCTGGGCAACATTTTTGTGTAAGATTAAGAACATTAAAAAATGTTAACTCTACTTCTTTACTTCTGTTAAGATAAACCTCTGGTTTTATCAAATTAATGTGACTAGGTGGGGACCCGGCGTCCAGCCCAGCAAAAATAAGCCCCATCTAATGTCAGTCTAACCTGCCATAGAGCATATAAAACCTCTCAAGAACCACACTGCCCACCTAATTTGAAAAAGCACTGGCTTGCACGCTTAATATTAAAGAGATATAGAAGCCCTAGCTGACTTTCACACAAGTTAGAGGGAAGCTTGAAATAAATCATGCAGCCAAACCAAACATGTAATGTGATGCATGCCCGAGCGTAGGACTTTATACAGAAGGCCTAGGCTTGTAAAAATTTTGGACTAGAATAACTCTTTTTTTCTCTGTACTACTTCCTCAGAGAATTTCCAAGTCAAGTTCAGCATCTTTCTCTATGTCTTCCAGGGGTTAAAAAACATGAAAACCAAACAGCAAGCATAAAACTCCAAAATGAGAACCTTGCTCACAACTACTCTCTTTTGTCAAAACTGAATTTTTCTACGGAAGTGATTTAGAGATTGTTACCAAAGCCAGACCAAATGGTCCGTAGCTGCTTCAAGGAACTGTATTAAGCCTTTAAAACCTGTAGAGACGTGCCAAGTAATGAGGCCGAACATTCTGCAGAAAATTTAGAGGACTGAGAGCAGTCTCCTGGCTCAAGAAGTCTGCAAGTCACTGTTGAGCAATACAGGCAAGCTTGTGCACCGTGGTGTGTGTCTAGAGGAAGACTCTGGAACGTGCTCTCCAAGGAAGAGAGAACTGCCACAAATCCCACTTGTTCCATAAGTCCTTTGATCTCACTTGCCCTGACCTACATTTAATAGTAAGCAGGAAAACCTAATGTGGCCCCAAAACTCGACTTGAACAAGACACCTCAGCACATAACTCTTGTTGGAGGAGGAGAGTGTGGCAATAATCATAGATATTAATTCTCAGTCTCGGCATCACTTCTAGAGCAAAAGGCAAAAAACATGCAGAAATATATAAATACACAAATACACACACATGAAAGGATTTAGTAACTTCTGTTTCCCACTCTCTGGGCTTAAAACTTTCACAGCAGCAGTGACTCACCTGACAATGAAAAACTTATCAGTCTCCGACTTCCTTGTCCCTGGATTGAATCTTCATTGGTGATGCTTTTAAAAATCTGCTGGAAGAAAAATAATGGTGAGAGAAAGTAGTCTCTAATAACTCTTAAACAGACAAATCGCTTACCAACTGTCTTTTTTACACATTCTAAGTTTTACAACTGAGAACGAATTAGATGAGCATTAATTAAAACAATTTTGTTACTCAGGTAATAATTTGACCACAAGTGGCCTAAGTCATCCCTTCCTGAGGGCTTTTCCTTAAGAAAACAGAATGATAGAAAAATACTACTGTAATTTCAATATAGGAGTTCCTCACCCCAAAAAAGAACTGCTTGTAGAACAGGAGATAAAAGTAGCGCCTAAGAATGTGGATGGGGCTCTCACCTCTAAAACAACTTCTGTATTTATAACCTCTTATGACTACTGTAGAAAGTCTTGTTCCACAAAGTTTACTGCATACATGTGAGAAAGACTTCTGAGAGCTTACTAACCCTTTGCAAAACCCAACTCTGAATTACAATAACAATAAGCATTGAGTGTGATCTGGAAAAAAATTTAAACAAAAATAATAATCGATAGATGACCCTTTGTGCTCCACTGTTTTGATTTTAATCACAGAATGATCTGGGGTTGGAAGGGACCTCTGGAGATCATCTAGTCCAACCCTCCTGCTAAAGCAGGTCCACCCAGAGCAGGTCCCACAGGAACATGTCCAGGTGGGGTTTGAATGTCTCCAGGGATGGAGACTCCACCACCTCCCCGGGCAGCCTCTGCCACCCTCAAAGTGAAGAATTTATAGGCATTGATCAGATCCCCCCCCAAGTCTTCTCCAGACTAAAGAGACCCAAGTCCCTCAGCTTTCCCTCCTAAGAGAGAAGCCCCAGGCCCCTTATCATCTTTGTAGCCCTCTCCTGTCCCCTCTCCAACAGTTCCCTCTCCTTCTGGAACTGGGGAGCCCAGAACTGGACCCAGTGCTCCAGATGGGGTCTCCCCAGGGCAGAGCAGAGGGGCAGGATGACCTCCCTCCACCTGCTGGTCACACTCTTCCTGATGCCCCCCAGGATGCCATTGGCCTTCTTGGCCACCAGGGCACATTGCTGGCTCATGGGCATCCTGTTGTCCACCAGGACTCCCACGTCTTTTTCCTCAGAGCTGCTCTCCAGCAGGTCAGCCCCCAACCTGTCCTGGTG
>JAHREE010000362.1:148592-159349 GCA_033628505.1 Tringa tobata | reverse complement strand
ATCCTGTTGTCCACCAGGACTCCCAGGTCTTTCTCCTCAGAGCTGCTCTCCAGCAGGTCACACCTGACCTGTCCTGGTGCAGGGGCTTATTCCTCCCCAGGTGCAGCACCCTGCACTTGCCCTTGTTGAATTTCATCAGGTTCCTCTCAGCCCAACTCTCCAGCCTATCCAGATCTTGCTGTGTGGTGGCACAGCCTTCTGGCATGTCACAACACCCTCCCAGTGTTTAATGTTAGTCTTTGGTTGGACAAGCTTATTGGTGGGCTGCTGTGGTGCAAATTAGGACCCAGGCTACCTTCTGGCCGTCATCAGAACCAGGAAGCAAGAACGCCTTCAAGCCAGAGCCTGGGGCAGCAGCAGGAACTCACCATCAGCAGTTTTCACCACTGCTTCCCTGAACAGAGTGAGGCCATGGGCAGTTGGGGTCCAAGTACAGGAAGGAGGTGGTGCCACCATTCCTACCTCTCACTGACTTTGGAGTCAAACCAAGTGCTGCTCTGCTCCTGGGAAGCTGCAGCTCCTTGCCACTCCTGCCTTTTGGCTTTCAGGCAGAAAAGAAAAAGAGCATTTATGCAGTGAAGTTCAGTTACTGCTTCCTGGCAGAAACTGGAAGTCCCACTCAGCTGTGACTCATTGCCCAGTATATTAAATATTGTGCATTCAAGCTTAACTTAGAAAACAAGCTGTTCTTTGCCCCCAGAGAGTTCAAAACCTGGGCAAGGGGGCACTGCTGCCCAGCTGCAGGGATTAAGCACCAAGCACAGCTGGTAGGTCGAGGAGCAGAAGAGGCCTAGATCATAAATATACAG
Organism: Tringa tobata; assembly: GCA_033628505.1. Classification (NCBI taxonomy): domain Eukaryota; kingdom Metazoa; phylum Chordata; class Aves; order Charadriiformes; family Scolopacidae; genus Tringa; species Tringa tobata. The sequence goes on along the minus strand of JAHREE010000362.1, from coordinate 158,540 downwards.
GTTGAATTTAGACACCAGTATAAAAAAAAAAAAAAAAAAAAAAGAGTGCTTCGTTAGGCTTAACTTCTTTGTCTTAATCATTTTGTCTCTTACAGACTATTTAAATGGGGAAAAGGCGTTAGGTCCTGGTCCGATTGTTGGTCCAGGAGGTGGTGAGCAGAGCGGGACTGCATGTAAATTCCAGTAGGAACATCCCTATTGTATCACAGCTAATTAGTTGCAATTGCACTTTTGGCCTTCTCAGCTGAGCAGGTTTCATTATATTTACTGAAGTCACCACAGATTTCTGGATAGAGACATGTTTAATTAAGATTATTCTATGTGACGATGAGAAATCTATGACAAGAACTGAGCAACCTTTCCCAGCCAAAGCCGTGATCCCACCAAGAAAGGACGACATTTCCTTGTCAAGACGTGTTTTTCATGCTATGTCACTACCTGACATTTATTACATGTTATCCTTTAATACTGACTACTTATGGTTTTTCCATTATTTTGTCCAGAACAGTAACTGGGCTGACTGACCTAGATATGCGCACATTTGCCAAACATGTGCTTTTTTCCAGTTGTTAAACTTTTCTCTAGGGTTTTTAGATCTGCCATGAAATCAGTAAGAATAGTTTAACAGCCTATGCTTTGAAGAGCCTGGGCTGGCTGTGATGGGGTTCTGCAAATACCAGCTGGTTCCAAAATTAAGAATGTTGCTATTAAATGACACTTATGGGACCATGTCTACACTGGTGAAATTGTCTCAAGACAGCTACACTAGAGTATTGTCACGAATCCTGAAGAGGCAAAAAATGCCCAGCGTGGCCAAACCTAGGCAAGGCTTGGCATTACACAAAGAGGAAAATAACACATCCAGCTCCATAAGCGAAACAACAAAAAATAGTTATTTGCTCCTAAAGGACCCACCTACATCACTCCATCAAGTGCTCACCCCTCGGTGACACAGTCACAGGGACTAAAAACCAGTCCTGCTGCACAAACCAATTATATTGGGAGATGCAGCTGGGGAGAACTGGGGAGATTTAGATTAGATATTAGGAAGAAATTCTTTGCTGTGAGGGTGGTGAGACACTGGCCCAGGTTGCCCAGAGAAGCTGTGGCTGCCCCATCCCTGGAGGGGTTCAAGGCCAGACTGGATGGGGCTTGGAGCAACCTGGTCTGGTGGGAGGTGTCCCTGCCCAGAGCAGGGGGTTGGAACTGGATGATCTTTAAGGTCCCTTCCAACTCTAAGCATTCCATGATTCTATATGCTCCTTAGTTTACCCCAGTGTAACTCTCTCAGATGCAATGCTGCATGAAAACGCAAGGCATCTTGACAATGCCTAGCACTTAACCTTAGTAATCTGAAACACACCACACCGCTTTTTTTTGAAGCTTTTCTGGTTTTCTTCCTGTCCAGGCAGCTGAGAAAGGGAACACACAGCAGAAAGGCTGAGGGACTTGGGTCTTTTTACTCTGGAGAAGAGCAGACTGAGGGGGAATCTGATCAATACCTAGAAATACTTAAAGGGTGGGTGTCAGGAGGATGGGGCCAGTCTTTCTTCAGTGGTGCCCAGGAACAGGACAAGAGGGAACAGGCAAACTTGAGTATAAGAAATTCCACCTAAACATGAGGAGGAACTTCTTTCCTGTGAGGGTGGCAGAGCCCTGGAAGAGGCTGCCCAGAGAGGTGGTGGAATCTCCTTCTCTGGAGACATTCAAACCCACCTGGACGCGTTCCTGTGGGACCTGCTCTGGGTGGACCTGCTTTGGCAGGGGGTTGGACTAGATGATCTCCAGAGGTCCCTTCCAACCCCATGTGATTCTGTGAAAGGCTGAGAGGTGCTTATTATTGGGCTGAGACCTGGGATGAGCCATTAAAGACTTCATACAACCAAGCCAGATGCCTTCTCTATAGCTCCACCATCCCAAACCTGTGCTCCTCATCCTCCAGTGGTCTGGCGGCAGTGGTCTAGTGTTCTCCCAACACGTATGCTGCACCTTCTCACCCATGATACAGGTCCTCAGGTGTGGCAGGGCACCTGAGAGAGGGGCCTTGAGCACGTCTTCTCTCAAAGGAAGGGGCAGTTATACATGGACGTACCCAGGGAAGGATATTAGAAAGGGTGGGAAAGTGATTTTACTTTAATATTGGCTTTTCAAGGTGTCAGAAGGAACAGGGTTGGAGACAGAGGAGCTGCACCAGGAGCACAACATGATTTAGCTCGCTGTGCCAAGCAAGTGGAGTACACAAGGCTTCTCCACTCAGCACCCTGATCAGTCAAGGTCATTTGCCCTGCTGTCCACCTGAAGGGCATTTCTTTGGGACCAAACCAAAAAACACAAACCAAACATCACAGGGACTTAAAAACAATTAAGACGGATTTTCTGAGAAAAAAAAAACACAACCAAACAACTATTTGCTGCAATTTGGATTCACCATTTTCTAATGCAACACCAGACTGTCCCCAGTAGTGAGGTCCAAGGCTAAGAGCACTTGGTTTGCCAGCCACCACGCCAGCTGGAGCTCATAGTGTCTGCAGGCCTGGGATGGGGAAGCACACGGGTCATGCTCTTCCTGCTTGCCACTTATCATGAAATAAATCCAGACCCATTTTAATGGCTACAATATAATTACGTTGGGAGTTTTGTCACTGTAAGTAAACCTTGAATTTAGTCATCAGGAGGTAAAAACCTCTCTATCTTCTCAACTGCCACTGAAAACACAGTTAGCTGACAGAAAGACAACATTCATCTCATCACTTGACATCCTATGGACATGAAATCCTTGATATGAAAAGGAACAAATGTAATTTTCCCTCAATAACTTCAGTGCTCTTTTATGCCCTTGAAGTGAGAGCTCAGTCTGAATTAGTTTACTATTTTTAGTTTATAATGTCACGTTTGCACATTGTGCAGTCCCCCCTAATTACTTTACAAGTCCTGTTGATAAGAAGCAGGATGAATATGCCTTTATTACATGCTCCTGTCATATCTAGATATGAAGCGACAGGAGGTGAGCCTAGCTGAATCTCTCAGAAAGCTGAACCTTTCCTGAACCAGATCCAAACCTCCCCTCATTTTCCTTGCTTGTAATCAGAGGCGGTGTCGTTGCCGCTGATGGGAGTGCGTGCACCCAAGCAATTAGAGGAGTATTGGTACCTCCTTCAAAATATCCTCCAGTAAACACACGCTGTAAAATCTTCTGGTCTGCTTCAGAGTTGCCCAGCCCCTGAAGCCCAGCAAAAGACAACCTCCAGAGCCCGTGAGAGCTATCTGTGAAACACAGGGAGGTACTTGAGGCCAGATCTGAACCTCTTGGGACCTGCTGAGCTCAGGAAAAGGTCCACAGTTGTTGGCACTTTTCATTTTTTCAGAAGAGAGAAAAAAATAAACAACAGAAAAGAGACGACTGAAAGCTAAAAATAATACAGTCTCGCTCTAACATCATTTTTCCTTGTGAGTAAGTTCCTGCAAATGCTGGAGGGAAGTTGTGTGACCTTGAACGAGAAAGGAGGCAGGCTTCACACTAGCAAAGGGAGCCTTGAGACGCCCTCCCTCTTTAGCCATGGTGTATGTGTTATGAAAAAAACAACCAAAAAACCTTGATACATCCCAGAGTACTACAGTCCATCAGCTCTCGCTGAGGCAAAATTCCAAGTGCATCACTGAAACTTCATCTAAGCACAAGATAAGAAACAGAGACTCTCCCAGCTAATTAAAAATACCTCCTAAAATACCTTACCCTTCACCAGTCTATCTAGACACATAGAAGAATAACAAGGACAATGCTCTTGCTCCTGAAAGTGAAGTCGTTTCCAGGGCACACCTTGGCCCCCCTATTCAGCCACCCTGCACCTCTAGGTTCTGATCAGCAAATACTTCTGCACGCACAGAGAGTGTCAACACAGGGTCCAGAAGAAGCTGTAACTGCGTTTGCTGTACTAGAAAATCTGCTTTTGGGCACCACAATGCCCAGTAACAATGCAGTGTGCTGGTAAAGTGTGCTTTGCACTACTACGTCGCTTTTAGCGTATTTATATATTGTGCAGCCCAACTTAATTATTTTACAAATCCTGTTGAGATGAAACAGGATTAATATGATTTTATTACATGCTTCTACCACAGCTTGACATGCACAGCAACAAATACAAGCACTTACTCCTTTTCCCAAACACAGCACAAAAAACCACTGTTATGCCTTAGTCTTAATGTTCTGTAACACACTTTCCTCTCCAGAAGGGCATTTTTGGCCCCTGTGACCACACAAAGAGATTCAACAAAGCTAGGCAAATTTTCCTGTCCCATAAGCAGAAGAAACACCTGGTTTAAGAAATCCTACTCTTCACTCACAGCCAAAGCACTGCTGTATCAGTAGCTTCTGCTGCAAAATAATAATAACAACATTTAATGATGATAACTGATATAAATTATCTCACATAAGCCAGTATTTCCTACATTTAAAACAGAGGAAACTGCAGTGTTATTAAAAACATTGCTGCACTAGCTGTTTGCACTTGTTGACTTCATCATGGAAGTGAACTGATGGTCAATCCAATGAAGTTCCAATTTTTAAGGGTGCTAATTAAAAACCAGAATATTTTACACTGACAACACAGATTGTAACTACAGTAATACTTAATGCAGATTAAATAGCCAGATACTGTAAAATGGCAAAGATGTAGCCTGGCCCACACTATCCATTCACGAGAGCTTCTCTTTAAAAAAAACAGATCTAAGAACGTATCAAAGTATTCAGAGGGGCTCGGACTTCCAAGCAGTACTATCCAAACCTCTATGGAAGATGGAAATCCATAATGAAAAAGAAAACCTAGGCACTACAAAAGTAAAGCAGCAAAGTATGTTCTGCTTGTACACACTGGTATACATGAAAAGAAGTAGGCGACAGCATTGCAAGAAGGAAAGGCTGTGACCCGTGTTTGATCCAAATCACAAGTGAAAAATAGCCTCAACTCAGTCCCAAATTGTGCATCAGTTAACAGAAAAAATGCTGCTGGATGTGTCAGAGCTAAGGATACCGTGTTGCGGAGCTGGGGGGAAAGGCAGGCTGCCTGCACTACTCTTGCTTCAAGCTCCAGTTCTCTGTTCTCTGCTTTTCAAGAGTGCTAAACTTGCCCGCAGATTTAAAGCAAAATAAATGAGGTTAATAGCCTGAGTTCAAGAGTCAGGAGCAAAAGAAGCTTCTGATGCTTTTAGCCTCTGACTCCTTTCACGTGTTTGCATCCCTCAGTTCATCTGAGATGTAAGATGGGTCCCAAACCCCCCAGCCCGACGCAAGGGCAGGGTACCAGTTTCCACGCTGCACAGCTTGGCTGAGGGCAGGTTAATCAGCTTTGAGCTATTGTTTTAGCAGAGCTGCTGTAAGAATTATTCTCCCTAACCTACATCTGTTGGCTTTTACTGTTGCCCTCTTGATTTCACTGAGCTCTTAACGTTAGGACAACTCTCTAAGCAAGCTGCAAATGGCTTACATTTTCCACAGCTCAGCAATGAAGGGTCTTTTCATAGCAGAACAATATAAGATACCGTGCCAAATTCATGCCTCATATTGTGCAACCTCATCAGAGAGGGAATGGTCCTCAGTAGATCTGCAAATTGGCGAGTACTCCTGTTTCCTCCTAGTGCTGAATTCAAAAAGAGATAGGGGTTTTGGGGGGAAAGATTGACTAAGTAAACACAGATTAAGTGATTCCTTTCTCCCCATGACTTCTGCCACATCTTGGGAACACAGGGCGCACTGGGACACCTAAGGGGTGAATTGTGAAAGGAGCAAAAAGAGACCTGAGCTCCACGATTGCCCCTGACAGAATGATGGCTATAACCCCAGGCACCACTTTGAAAATCTAGCCCTAATTAGTGGCAGTGCTTCAGCTACAACGTTCACCCTGTTAACAGAATTATCCAGCTCTTGAATGCAATGTATTCCACTTATCCTGTTAGCTAGTTAAGCCACCGCGCTGGCACCACAGCATTTTTCTGTCAGGTGCTTCCAAAGAGCAGCCGGTTTCTCCAGCAGCACAGCCTAACTCCCTGCTGGGCTCCCCGCAGCCGGCACGCGTCCCTGAAGGACTGGGACCACACACACACGCAAAGTCTTCCCCACGTGTCACAGTCAGTGCTGTTCCAGCTTTGTAACACACCACCTTCTCAATGCCACTCTCCAATTAAGGGGAGAATTTGCCTTTTGCAGTCAATACAGCAATTGCTCTCTGTCTCCGGAAAGCTCCCTTTCATAGAATCATAGAATGGTTGGGGTTGGAAGGGACCTTAAAGATCATCAAGTTCCAACACACCTGACCAGGTTGCTCCAAGCCCCATCCAGCCTGGCCTTGAACCCCTCCAGGGATGGGGCAGCCACAGCTTCTCTGGGCAACCTGTTCCAGTGTCTCACCACCCTCACAGGAAAGAATGTCTTTCTGGTATCTCATCTAAATCTCCCCTCTTTCAGTTTAAAACCATTACCCCTCATCCTATCTCTACACTCCCTGATCAAGAGTCCCTCCCCATCCCCCTTGTAGCCCCTTCAGGTACTAGAAGGTTGCTGTAAGGTCTCCCTGGAGGAGAGACCTCTTCTCCAGGCTGAACAACCCCAATTCTCTCAGCCTGTCCTCACAGGAGAGGTGCTCCAGTCCCCATCTTGCAGCAGTGTTTATAGATCACTTCGTTTATTCCCAGGAGACAGAAGTTTTTCATTCCAAAAACTTCTCTCCTAGAAACCCTTAAAAAGGGGAAAAAGGAAGTAAGTGAACATTTTTTTTTCCCCATTGAAAATGTTACAAATTCTTTCAGATTCTAGATAACGAACCCTGGAATCCAATCTAAATTAGGATCAAAAAAATTGTTGTTTAGTATCATCAGTAAAGACCTCTAGAAGGCAACTATCAACAGGCTTACGACAAGAGGACATTCAATGACAGCATGTACCAAGTGTATGAGGTCTCCAGGTTGGCATGATGATATTTCATGTTCCCCAATCTATCCTGAGTGGGTAGAACGCTGTTTCAGCATAACCAGCAGCTAGAATAGGAATGCTAAGAGCAACCATTTTCAATTAAAGCAAAATCAAGGATTGAGGCAACAAATCAGAATCTACCGCAGAGATCTATCATCTTCTTCCAAAATTTTATTAGATTCAGCTTTTTCATTGTTTCAACAGTTCTGCCTAATAAACTTCAGCTATCCTTTGGCAGCAGAGGAGAAGCTTTGATTAGAGATTCTGATCTTCCTTCACTCTTTGAAACTTCATTTAAATAAACTCTTAGATTTTCAGATACTTAAACACAATCATACATGAATGCAGACAGGCTCGTGTTTTCTGGGGCAATGGCTGGACTACATCTAAGCAGCAGCCTTTTTTTCTTCTAGGAGGACTGTTTTCTGCAGTGTCCCTCACCGAGTGCTCACACGTTGGCTCTGACACTTTTTGCCACGAGCCTTTGAGAGCTAACAAGTCTCCCAGCAAGTTTAAGGTGGTGCAAAGGATGACAGCAGTTTACACCCCCAATGTGCAAAGCAAACTCGTGTCGAGTTAGCAGGGAAGAAGGTTCCTTGCAGCTGCGAAACAGCTTTGTGCTTCCCAAAACTACCATCATCCAGAAAAAAACCCTCTAAGAAAATCTGGGTTTACGATCAGATTTACACCAGGCAGCTGCCTCATGCAGGACAGGGTGAGCCCTGCAAACCTGACAGGTCCATACACATAGAATTAATGAGCTTAAGCACCCTGATGGCAAGAACTATTTGTAAATATTACCCTCTCAGGAAGAGCTAAGCAAGACCCCACAACCCACTGAAATAACTGGGAGGTTTGCCATTGACATGTGAGATAGGCCCATTGGGCGCCGTTTGCATCCTCTAATTCTGCAGAAAATTTGCCCCAGCAGACTTCAAACTTTTCGAGAAAACATTTTGTTTGAAAGGAGAACTAAAAAATGGCTGCTAATACCTTTTCTCTTTGTGCTACAAAATGACGAGAGAGAACAAAACACAGAGGGGAAATGTAGTGGGAATACTCTAAACTCTGACACATCCATGATGTCTTTGGAAGGCAGGAAACTGCGTTAGGCAGCAGCTTGTGCTTCCAGGCAGCCGCCTTTAGAGCTTCAGAAACTCCTCGGTCTTCTAACAGAGTTTGGTCAGGACAAGTACATAGATGAGTGATGCTCACACGTGTGAGAGACAATCATAGCTTTCAGCTGAGCTGTATTTGAAGAACAGCTCAATGCATTAGTCTTGCTGTCAAAGAGGCTGGACAAGGGAACCAAGTCAATGACCCTCGACGCCGTAAAAGAAGCAGCAAGGTGGTGAACAATGTCCCTTCTTCTAAATGAATGCCCCAAATATCAATTCACTATGAATACCATTATTTCCAGAAGTGAGTTACAGACCCTCTGCTTTCAACCTTGGATCCTACTTCAGGCAGAAATGAGGAGGCTATAGTGATTTATAGTCTGATTTCAGAGAGAGAGAAATATCTCTGCTATTTCAAATGTCTCTAAATCTTGCTGAATTACTAATAAAACATTTGCACTCCACAAAGCATTTTTCTAGATATGACTGCACTGAAAGGGTCAAGCTGACCAAAAAAGTAACCACCAAACCTTCTCATTTTACAGCATCTACAGTCACTTAGTTAATGTAGCCTCATTCATATTCAGGTTTTCCCCCCCATGTATCTTTCAGGAGATCCATCAGAATCTGCTTATCCTATCTCAGCAAACCCAGGGTGGTTTTTTTTTTTGTTTGCTTGTTTATGTGGTTGGAGTTTTTTGGTTTTAGAATTGCCTTCATCTTCCTACGTGGCTACTGCTGGCTACAGGATTCACAGTTTTGTTTTTCCAAGTTTGCAGCTTTCTAGAGCAGCGGGTTTTAAAAAGGCAATAGCCTTCTCCAGCAAGTGGGCTTGTGGGAATAACAGTTTGTAATTAAACTGCCATAGAATAACCGAAGTTGGAAGAAATCTCCTGAAGTCTGAACCTTCAGTCAAAGCAGGACCAACACAGAGCAGGCCACTAAGGGCCCCGTCCAGTTGAGCTTTGAGTACATCCAGGGATGGAGAAGCCACGAGCTCTCCAGGCAACCTATTCTAATGTTTGACTACTGTCTTGAGGAAAAAAAAATATATTCCTGAGGTCTAATCAGAATGTCCCTTGTTGCAGCTTGTGTCTATGGCCTGCTGTCATTTCACCAGGTACTGTGAGGAGACTCTGCCTCCTTCCTCCCTACAACCTCCCATTAGGTAAAGCCACCAGCAACACCCCACCTAAGACTTCTCTTAAGACGGAACGAATCCAGCCCTACCTCTGCTACTCCTCATATGCCATGTCAATGACCATTCCTGAAGGATGAAGGAAACAGGGGCCAGACTCTTCCTGAAAATGACTGTGGTGGGGTCTTACAGCAAACTTGAGCTATGGCAAAGACATCTGGGGGGAAGCAGCATTTATGAAATCCAATCTCCAATAACAACTGAATTTACTACAGCAACCTGGTCATCACAGAAAGCCTCCTGAAGGATTTGTCCTGCTGCATGTTGGATGCAAAAGATTTCTGCACATAAAGTCATTAAATATGACAGGAGGGGAAAGGGATGTCAACTAAAGGCAGGAGTGCTGTCACTGCAAAGAAATCATTAACTACAGTGCGTATAATGGTATAATTCTTCTAGATCTCAATAAATAAATCACATCTTATCAGCAATAGAGGTGTTTTCTGTTGCATGTGTCAGTTTTGATGGAAATCAGTGCAGAATTCATCTCAAACACTTCAGGCAACCTTGGGAAACCATTCTGGCAGAGCAAGGCAACGCAGAGGTTCATACCCCACGTTACACACACCACCTACATCATCCTCACCCAGTACTCATATGGAAGAGAAGTAGCTCCCACCTGCACACAAACTCCATGTCCCCTGCTCCCCAGACCTCTCCCCATGAGAAAG
>JAHREE010000362.1:130942-148351 GCA_033628505.1 Tringa tobata | reverse complement strand
ACTGCTGGCTACAGGATTCACAGTTTTGTTTTTCCAAGTTTGCAGCTTTCTAGAGCAGCGGGTTTTAAAAAGGCAATAGCCTTCTCCAGCAAGTGGGCTTGTGGGAATAACAGTTTGTAATTAAACTGCCATAGAATAACCGAAGTTGGAAGAAATCTCCTGAAGTCTGAACCTTCAGTCAAAGCAGGACCAACACAGAGCAGGCCACTAAGGGCCCCGTCCAGTTGAGCTTTGAGTACATCCAGGGATGGAGAAGCCACGAGCTCTCCAGGCAACCTATTCTAATGTTTGACTACTGTCTTGAGGAAAAAAAATATATTCCTGAGGTCTAATCAGAATGTCCCTTGTTGCAGCTTGTGTCTATGGCCTGCTGTCATTTCACCAGGTACTGTGAGGAGACTCTGCCTCCTTCCTCCCTACAACCTCCCATTAGGTAAAGCCACCAGCAACACCCCACCTAAGACTTCTCTTAAGACGGAACGAATCCAGCCCTACCTCTGCTACTCCTCATATGCCATGTCAATGACCATTCCTGAAGGATGAAGGAAACAGGGGCCAGACTCTTCCTGAAAATGACTGTGGTGGGGTCTTACAGCAAACTTGAGCTATGGCAAAGACATCTGGGGGGAAGCAGCATTTATGAAATCCAATCTCCAATAACAACTGAATTTACTACAGCAACCTGGTCATCACAGAAAGCCTCCTGAAGGATTTGTCCTGCTGCATGTTGGATGCAAAAGATTTCTGCACATAAAGTCATTAAATATGACAGGAGGGGAAAGGGATGTCAACTAAAGGCAGGAGTGCTGTCACTGCAAAGAAATCATTAACTACAGTGCGTATAATGGTATAATTCTTCTAGATCTCAATAAATAAATCACATCTTATCAGCAATAGAGGTGTTTTCTGTTGCATGTGTCAGTTTTGATGGAAATCAGTGCAGAATTCATCTCAAACACTTCAGGCAACCTTGGGAAACCATTCTGGCAGAGCAAGGCAACACAGGGGTTCATACCCCACGTTACACACACCACCTACATCGTCCTCACCCAGTACTCATATGGAAGAGAAGTAGCTCCCACCTGCACACAAACTCCATGTCCCCTGCTCCCCAGACCTCTCCCCATGAGAAAGTAGGTGTCTTCTGCACAAAATGCCCTCCCTTCATCCCCATTAGGAACACTTCTTCCCTCTGCCAGGCAAACAGCACATCCCTTCCTTCCCTGCGCAGGCAGCCCCCATGCTTACTCGTGGCGACGGGCAAGGAGAGGACAGCAGAGCTGGGCTGTTGCTGCTGCCACTGCTGGAGCTGGAAGCCATGGTGAGCAGAGGCTGGCGCCCTGCCATGAGGCTGCCCTTCCAGCAGCAACTCTGCTCATCTCCTCTCTCCTGCAGTAGCAGGAACAAAACTTTCTTGGTCAGCATCCAATACTTTGGGCTCCACGGAAGGGGATCTGATCCAAGCCACCTCCTTGGACCATGCCCCCTTAGCTAGTTGGAAAGAGAAGAACAAGAGACACCATTTTTCCCCTCCCATCTTGGGGCAGGCTGTGCTGCCTGCCAGTCTACAGAGCGAGACACGAAGGATGACCGATGAATCTGGAAGCCAATTCTGACCCCATTGAAAGTGGTAAGAGTCTGGCCCTGACTTCATGGCACTAATATTTTACCCTCTTCTGCTGCAGCAGCATTATTTATCCCTCAACTGCAGGACACTGAAGCAGCCTGTGCTGACCCAGAAGATTGGAAAGCAAAGAAAGGAGTAGTAGAGGATGCCTTAAGGAAAGCAAGCAACTAATTTCAAAAATTTCCAAATCTTCCACATCCAAAAAAATTCCCTTTCTCGCTTTCAGTTACATCCCAACAAACCCAAACCAAACACCAAAACCACCCCCCTCAATGAAGATCGGGACAGCTTTGTTAGAACTCAAACCTGATGGCAGGAGCTTTCAAATGTGCCTGCTGGTGAAGCTAAGTCAGATCTTTTTACTAAAACCAAGAGAAACAAACAGGCTGCTATTAAAACCAGGGTTTCATCACAACTAGTGGCACCTCAAGATTTTAATCTGATAAAAATAATCAAATAATTCACCTCTGGAATCACAGTGCTAGTACAGCTACAGTCTGCTAGACAAAAGGTCATAATTCTGTTGGTACCTGAAATATAGTCCATTATACATTTATGAACTAGACTTTAATAATTGCCCAGGGCTAGTGATGTAGTGAGTGATGCTGGTGGTCCTTTGCTAAGAATACCAACATATGGTCTAATTCATGTGGTTTATACTTATGTTCACCACGAAGTCCTCCTGCATTGCCACAAGGGCAAAAAGGGCCTCAGGGTAAATAAAAATCAGACGTGTGGAGTTAAGAAGGAACTGTGTACGAACAATTCAGTTGCTTTCCATCAGACTTTACAGATGTAAGAATTTAATCCTGCTTTTAAACTGGAGATATTAAGTGGGGAGGGGCTGCATGCTTTCAGTATGGATGGAAACGTGCTTGTCTGAGATCTCAGCTAGCTGGCTGGGAAAAAAAAAAACACAGATATTTAATGCAAGTGGAAAACATCTCTCAAGAGATTCAAGGATTAAAAACGAACAAAGTGTTCAAAATTCTATTTAAAAAATATTCTTACGCACGTCTGCCGATATATAACATACTGACCTACATTGGTTTCCCCACTTGAACCTCTTTCGTTCTTAATCTTTCATAGAAGTAATAATTATAGCAAAAGTGATTTAGAAAAGTATGCAATATTATATAGCTGTCTTCCATCAGCAAAACTATATTAAGGGAACATGATTATCCTGTCGAGCTCTTAGAAACCAGGAAACGCAAACCTAGAATATAACTGTGAAGCATTAAGTCTGCTGAATATAAATGGCAATGCTACTGTCATTTTTTCCTCTGCCTCTGATCATAACTTTTTCCCAATATAACATCATAGATATATTTTTGGATCACCTGGGTTGTGAGAAGTAGAGGGAATCTAAGACATACTTGAGATCCAGACAAAAGATAAACCTAAAAGCTGAATCATCAGCAGAAAAAATGGGAAATACACAACTGAAGAGTGAGAGTAGAAAACGTGAGAAGCAAAAAAAGCCCAACCGGTCGGTGGAAAGGATGCCGTGGGGCTTGCACATGTGTGCAAATGGCCATACACAAGAACATCTGTACACACTAGGCTCCAAGGGTAGACAGACATCTGCGGGCACTGACGTGTGTAGGTTGTTGAAACACTTTTCAGCTTTCAGTCACCACCTCTTTCACCTACTTGGGGTGTTTCCACTGAAACCACCCGAGTTATGCTGCAAACATTCAGAACGACCTACAAATCCACAAGTTATAAATGCGTGCAAGTTCACCTCAGAGTCATCTCCGCAGTCATGTCTGCTGCTTTTATATAGGTTATCTTTTATATAGGTTATATAGGTATGGGTTATTTCAGGACAGATTTTAAGTCCTGGTTACTTTTACAAAGGGTCATTGTGAAACTACAATAACATTCTTCTCTCTCCAGATCTCCCTCCCATCTCCCCTTCTTCCCAGGACCAAGGAAAGCAGGCAAGGAAACAAAAGGAAGATATTTCAAGAAAAGTGAGTTATTTTTCTCCTTTACATTGGCTGCTGGGAAATCCTTGGTTACTGAAAATCCAATCAGGGCTAAAGCCGATGGCATCTATCAGCTCCAGCTGAGATGAAGCTTCATTGCAGGGCTGCACAGAGAGGTTCAGCACAGGTTTCGGCAAGTTTTACAGCCTGTCTGTTCCCTCTGTGTGTCTGGCTGCTGCTTTGAGGTAAAGAAATCCCCCCAGTGCATGAAAACAGCCACGTTAGGGAATGCTAGAGGATGAAATTGCCGAGAGAGAGACTAGGCATGTGGTCGTCCACCTCAGCTGAAGTTCATACCTCAGGGTGTATTCAGATACAAGACATATGGATATGTGGACATAAGGACTTGTACCCACTTCCCTGCTTTCATCCCACCATGTCAGCTTTCCAGCCGGCCACAGGGAACAAAGCACCCTTTAGCTCAGGAATATGTGATTCCAGTAAACCTTCTGCTTGATTAGTGGTTGTTCATAGACTTTTTAATCTATGTATCTACCCAAGAATTTCTCAGGGTTCTTCACTACGCATCAAAGCTTTGTAAAATTATACTTTGCTTTTGCACAGCAAATTCACCACTGATATATTCAGTTAATTTCTCATCTGTGTGTCCTAAAAATTTCCTCCAGATCCGTAAACCTGCAGGCTACAACTCTGCTTGCAACACAGAACAGCTTGGTCAGTGCATTGAGAGTCTCCAGACAGAGACCCCAGATAAGTCTCCGCACTCTGTTCTGCAAAACAAAGCAAATTTTACTCAACTTTTGTAAGTTATTTGCATTATACTCCAAAGCAGCTCTCCAAAGCATCACGCCTTATAGCAAAATAAGTAATTTAAAATGGCCAGGCAAAGAAACATAATGTAAGTGACAAGCAAATTTGATCCAGCTTAGGTTTGTGCAATAGATCACTTAGGCTTTGAGAAAAAGACCCGTTAAGTCAGCGGGAAGATCTCTACTGCATCAGTGGATCCGGCTTTCAGATTATCATGAGCTACACCAGTAGACTTACAAACCATACCCACACCTTCTTAAGCATCTCTCCCTGAAGGTTAAGCTTCCTCTTCCCTTTTCACTTGGCTAAGCCCCAGCAGCAGACACTGTTACACAAAACACCATCTTCAAGAAGTAAAATGAGCCTCTCGCATCCTAATGTTGTTTTAGAAATCACTGACCTCTTTACAAACATGAAAGGTATTTTAAAAATAAACCCATAAGGCAGTAATTCTGCTGTATTTACCAAGTTTTCCCGATGTCCTGTTTTCATATCACCACAGAGGTATCACAAGAGCTTTACAAAACAATTTCCTTCGCTGCCCCAGCTCCATCTGCTTATTCTGCCTTGTTCATTGTAAGCTCTTAAAGAGTCATTTGGGATTTTTTTAATTGTGTTGAATAAGCAGTGAGTTCATGTTTTTCCCTGTACACCTTTTAAAATTTATTCAACTTCTTTGGAAGGCTTATCTACACACACAGTTGTGTCTCAGCTAATATTTGCATTCCTTCCTCACCATAAGTCATTTCTTCTTTACTCTAATCTAATGATCGTGGCTTAGTATGATAATTTTCCTGGATGGACACATCAGTTGGGACCTGGCCACTGCATTCTTTAGCATGGCTAACACTTCCTAAGTTCCTAAGTCCTCTGCGTTGTCTCATCAGCTACTAGGAAGTAATAGAAGATTAAAAACTAGGACAACAACTCCCATTTGAGAATTGCTAACCCTTTCAGAAAATGCTAATTCTCAGGATATACCTGAGAGAGGCCATACACATCTGAGATGAAATATAAAGAGGTCCAACAGCAGTGCTATATAACAAAGCCAGATACGACATGACAAAAAGCTAAACTAATTTGAAATTATAGGTACTAGAGATGGATCACAATTACCCAAATTAGAATTTGAACAATTAGAATTCAAACAAGTAGAATTCATGCAGTAACTCAGCTATTCTTGAAAAAGTGTCAGCATGATCTTTACAACCACCACAGGCTTCTTATTTTGATGAAAATGCAATGACCTCCCAGAAACACTGGACTACTTTGTGGATCATGGAGTCTAACACATACAGCAATTGGTACATATCACCACAACTGATGCAGATTTCTTAGTTAATTAACACCATTCCTGCTTCAAAAGTCTTCTACCTGAGTTGCACTTCTACACAAAACCATGTGGTTGTCATCCAGACTTAAAATTTCTTCTCCCTTCCTATATTGCTATATAAACACACAAATAATTTCCTCAACTCACGAGTACTGGAGGATACCAGAGGTTCTGAAAACACTTGCTTATGCCATCAAAAAGAATCTCGTTTTGTATCAAAAATTGTATGAGAGGCGATCCAGATCAGAATCACCTGATGCTTCTAGATGCTTCTAAAGCACCTTAGAAGAATATGAATAAAAGGAGATCTTAAAGGAGGGTGTAGCCAGGGGGGGTCGGTCTCTTCTCCCAAGGAACAGGCCATGGGACAAGAGGAAATGGCCTCAAGTTGCCCCAGGGGAGGTTCAGATTGGAGATGAGGAGCAATGTTTCCATGGAAAGGGTTCTTAAGCCTTGGAATGGGCTGCCCAGGGCAGGGGTTGAGGCCCCATCCCTGGAGGGATTTCAAAGCCGAGTTGCCATAGTGCTTAGAGACATGGGTTAGTGATGGGTTTTATCAGAGTGAGGTTGATGGTTGGACTAGATGATCTTAAAGGTCCCTTCCAACCCAGACAATTCTATGATTCTATGGTAAAACTATAAGCAATGCTAAAGGTACAGAGACAGAAGATCAAGAGTTTCTAAGCTCTATCTCCATTAACCCTGGAACATGGGAGAAGACTGAAATTGAACAATAGTAAATTCAGAACTGAGGAAAGCGAGTTCTGTTTTTTTTCTTGCAAGGCCCAATTAAAGGGTAAAATTTGTTACTGCAAGGACACAGAAAGGCCAAGAATTCAGCAAGGCTAAAACAAGGTATTAGATGGCAATCAGGAATATCCAGAATTTCTATAACATACGGCAATTAAAAAAAAACAAACAAAAAAACCCCAGGATGCCAGTCCATGACCTAAGCATCTACTTACTAGGCGTGCCTACCTTACTCATTTATTGCACAGGACTTGTTTTTTTGGTGCAGTTTCTATTTGCATCTTTATGTCACAGCTTACGGTACACATCCAAGCGTACCACTGATGATCCCAAAATTACCTTTCTGCTGCAACAACTTTCAGTCATCAAGCACCCCACTTTGCAACCTGGACACAAGTTTTTCCAACAGCTGGCCACTTTGCCTCTCCAGAGCCCAGCAGGGTTGGGACTGATATGCAGTCCCTGGAGCACAGCAACCCAAACCCTGGTCCTTTCCTCTACGTCTCACCAGGCAGTAATTGCAGACATACCCAGTTTGACCTAGAGGATTGGATTTCATGCCCATGCACTGCAGGATTCTTGTAGTTTCCACAGTCCCGGGTATTGGACTAGCTGGATACTGGAAAAGATTCAGCCTGGCAGCCCTTCTGTTCCCTTCCCCCTGCCCCCCAAAGTGAAAAACTATTTTTAAAATCAAGATTGTGCCAAGTATAAATGGTTCTCTCAACTAAACAATAGTCTAATACACAAGAAAAAAAAATGGCTAGAACACAGCGCACTCTTTTTTTAATCCATTATAGCAAGCCTTCAGACCATCCAGTGAGACTCAGGTCAGCTTGTACAAAGTTGACAATAACAAATCAAACTCAAAAAGACAGGAGGAAAGGGCAGAAATAATCTGTTTTGTAAAGCAACATCAAAACAAATCTTTTGGCAACTTCTGAACTGATATATACTGGAAAGGTGTGTCATGTAGCCTAAAGTACTGCCGGTAAATCAGCTGGTGTTCACCTACAATGAGGTTCATGCCCTATCGCAGCAGGTAACTTCCAGAAGGAGGGAGATGCTTCATTCACAAGTCTATCAGCTTCAGCTCTGAAGCGCCCTCCACAACTCTAAATCCTTCCTTCCTTCCTCCTTCAACGAAACTTGAAATATCTGTCCCCGGTCCCACCGTATAACTGGAGGAACTGCACTGTTTTTCCTGGATCTGACCAGATGCAGGGGGGGCAGTATGTAAGAACGTAAAAGGCCAAAGCACAGCTGATTATACTAATGCAGGGTGCTGAACACTCACTGATCTTGCCATAATTTACTAAACTACAGAAGGGAGTAATATGAAGTGCAGGCTATTAGTATGGCCATTATGTGACCATAACAAGAGACATTCAGAAAGCAAGTGGCTGGGAAATACCAGACACGTATTGAATCCATTAACAAATAAATGGCTTGTGTAATGATCTTCACGGTGCTGCTTGAAATAAAATCACTCCAGTTCCCATCTATCACACTCCTCATTTCTTCACTTCAACTCTGCACTGCACTGCAAGTCTGCTAATTAAACCACTCTAAACCTACATTTAGAACTTCATACAGGATCAGATGCCCAGTAAGACTAAATTTGACCCAAGTGTTTTCTTTCAAGCAAGGTAAGCCAAAAAACTAGGGCAAAAGGGAGAAGCCCCAAATTGGTGCAACTGATCCATGCCCAGTGATACCTAGGGATGGCTCAGCAGCTCCACAATTAGTGCTGCCTAATTAAGAGTCCAAGAAAGGGCAAAAAGTTGACAACGTTTTAATGGGACACGTGCAAACGGTGGCCTTAACCCTGCTTTTTGTTCTGTTGCTACTCTGCTTTCCTGACTGCGTAACTGCAACGTTCAAGCTAGCACAGGAGGAAAAAGAGTCTGATGGATGAACATTTAAAGAATTATTTTGCTTAATAATTTAACAGATCCCAGCTTTTTCTTATGTGATGCCTTCCCTGTTTAAACCCATCACAGCCGTGCCTACAGCGGTGCATGATGTGCAAAATAAAATAGGTTTTGAAGCTCCCAGGTGCTTAAGCCTGCCTTTCCTGCTAAAAGATTTACGGCACGGGAAGAGGACTGAAGAGTATTTTGGGTGCATTTCTTGCGTAGAGCCTTTGCCAACCTGTTCTGATTTTTGGCACCAAGCCTAATTTTAGGTGCTCGTATTTGAACTTCTGTTATGATCATCAAGTGCACTACTCCCCCATCGTTCTTACAGACAGATCAGGAAATTACGAAAGCTTCAAAATTAAGCAACATTTAAATATGCAAACAGCTGAGCATTGGAAAGCAGAAACGTTCCTTCTGGCTTGGAACCTTAAAAAAAGAACATCCCTGTACGTTGAGAGTTATGGGCTGCTGCTCAGGAAATCAATGCTGCTGTTCACAAAGAAAATTGTTTGTACCTCCCCTGCTCAGTTTGTGCTTGTTAGATAATAAATTCTGAGCACTTACCTCTCATAAGTGGTGTAAATCTGTGAACGGGTGGTGATAGGAGTTCGAACTACACCGAGCTGAAAAAGTCGATACCAAAATAGGGGAAAAAAAGCCACCAGGCACAGAGAGCTAGATCATTTGACATATCTGAAACCTGTCATAATGAAAATGCTGCTTGAAGTGATTCTACTTGCTAATTCTATTCCGTTTTGAAGGATTCTGCCAATTTGGAAAAAAATCCTTAAACATTTCCAGTAAGAAGAGTGGGGTTTCAGCACATGCTCTGCACCTTCGCTGAATCCGGATTTTAAGAGCCAGTATTATTGAACTGCACCCCGAAGAGGTGTCCAGCGCAAAGAAGCTTTCTTAATATTGAAAGAAAACCCCCTTGCCAACCAACCCGATTTAAAAGGCGACCAGAAGAAATAAAAGGAAGGAAAAGGTTATTATTTATACCACAGTGACTATAGTTACGCTGCAGTCAGAGACCAATTACACCTTGGTTACGCTTTCCGACTCCACTAATTCATATGAACGGAGCTCTTGCTACGTGACAGAGTAATTGCAGCGTAAATACAATAGTCTTTATGTATCTGGAATCTGAAAAAGCGCTAGCGTTACCGAGGTGGCAATAAGAAATAATTTGGACATGTCATTAACCTCCAAATTCTTTGAATCAGTGCTAATTAGGATATAGAAAAGCATAACCAAAAATGTAATTACACTGAGCTAAGGGCTCAACTGTGCAACTATTAGGAGGCTGCTGATGTGAGTAAGTACGCTCGAACACAACCATCGCCAAATCAGGCTGTAAAACACCACCATCCTTCTATGACAGTGCAGCAAAATGGAATTGAAAAAATGAATTAACGATATATTTTTCAGCTTTTACAAATGTGCTGAGGGCTGTTCTCACACTAAAAATCATTCCCATGTATTTTGTAGCTGGGGAGGGTCAAATTCTGCCAGAAAACCCTTCCCTTCAAATGCGTGTTAGCTATAGCTTGTGCAATGGCTGGTGTACCCGCTCAGCACGTAGTGACCTGCAGCCTGATCCTCGCTGAGGGCTTTAGGTGATACTAAAGTATTAAGAATTGAAAACAACGAAGCATTACTGAAAACTTTCTATATTGCTCCTACCCCTATTCTTGCTCTCGAACTTCACCTCTCTAGAACATTTCACGACAAGCGAGCAGTGAGTGCACACAGGAATCTGTAACGTAAAAGTGCTAACGTTTCCTACACAAAGAGTAAAATCTTTGCCAATTCCCTACTACGAGGTACAACTACACCTTTTCTAACCAAAAAGAGCTTACTATGAACCATTACGCCTTAGATGTAGGCATCCATAAGTTTTTTGTACACACAGGACCAAATTGCTCTTTGTGTGCTTACAGAAAACCAATGACACACAGAACTTGATGTTAAAATGCAGCATTTCTGCAAACAGTGTAATTCTTTAAATTCAATGACTTATGTTCTTGTGTTATACCACTTCATGATGTTCTCCTACACCAGTGGCAAAGTATGAGCACATGAGGCCAGTTGGATGCGGACTGCATTGCTGCTCTTGTGAAAGAATCACAGAAAAATAGAATCTTAATGGTTAGAAAGGACCTCTGAGATCACTGAGTCCAACCATACACACACACACAAAAGACCCCTACAATCTCGGGCACTAGAGCATGCCCTGAAGTGCTGCATCTACACGTTTCTTAAATCCCTCCAGGGATGGTGACTCCACCACCTCCCTGGGCAGCCTGTTCCAGTGCCTGACCACCCTCTCAGGAAAGTCATTCTTCCTAAGATCTAATCTAAACCTCCCCTGCCCCAACTTCAGACCATTTCCTCTGCTCCTGGCATTATTCCCTTGGGAGAAGAGGACAACCCCCACCTCTCTACACCCTCCTTTCAGGGAGCTGTAGAGGGCAAGGAGGTCTCCCCTCAGCCTCCTCTTCTCCAAACTAAACAAGCCCAGTTCCCTCAGCCTCTCCTCGTAGGACTTGTTCTCCAGACCCCTCACCAGCTTGGTGGCTCTCCTCTGGACACGCTCCAGCACCTCAATGTCCTTCCTGTAGTGAGGGGCCCAGAACTGAACACAGCCCTCGAGGTGAGGCCTCCCCAGTGCCCAGTCCAGAGGCACCATCACTGCCCTACTCCTGCTGGCCACGCTGTTCCTGACACAGGCCAGGATGCTGGTGGCCTTCTTGGCCACCTGGGCACACTGCTGGCTCCTATTCAGCTGGCTGGCCACCAACACCCCCAGGTCCTTTTCTGCTGGGCACCTTTCCAGCCACTCTGTCCCAAGCCTGTAGCGCTGCCTGGGGATGGTGTGACCAAAATGGAGGACCCTGCACTTGGCCTTGTTGAACCTCATCCCATTGGCCTTGGCCCATTGATCCAACCTGTCCAGGTCCCTCTGTAGAGCCTTCTGACCCTCAAGCAGATCAACACTCTCACCCAGTTTGGTGTCATCTGCAAACTTACTGAGGGTGCACTCAATCCCCTTATCCAGGTCATCGATAAAGATATTAAACAAGACTGGCCCCAGAACTGAGCCCTGAGGGACACCACTGGTGTCTGGCCGCCAAGAGGATTTCACTCCATTGATCACAACTCTCTGAAGAAACACCACATCAGGAGAAAACCAAACACAGGCAGGCATTTCTGACAGATTAGAAGCCTACACAGATCATCTTCCTCCCACAGTTTATGGATCAACTATTTTTTTTTTTTTCAGAATTATTCCCCTTAAATAGTTAATCAGTGGAATCCACTCTTTCAGCAATTGTTTTTTAGCATATATATTTTCTGTTAGATGCCCTTTTAGATCGAAAGAGACTGTGCCCTGGCAGAAAGCACTTTGTATTTGACTACTGAAGTCTACGCTTCCTTCCAGCTGAGCGAGTATTTCCAGTCGTTTCCCCTGCTCATTTTGCCTCGACTTTTTCATTCCTGAATGACTCCATCTCCCTTTGCAGGTAATCAAAACAGGAGGAGACGTATACAGGGATGGGTAGAATATAGATGGTACTAACAGTGCTGCTCCTTACCTTGCTTTCGACGGCAGATGCTAGCTGGGGGAGCTCTGGCTACTTCTCATCTCAGGGTAAGGAAAGGGAATGCTCTTGCTCAGTCCTGACAAATACCCAGTCACTTAAGTACACCCATAGGTTCCAGAGAAGTGTTGCTTCCCCCCTGGGAATGCTGAGCCTTGCAAGGTAACACCACTTGCACTTGTTAGAGATGTACCTGGGCTTACATTCTTTACTGTGATTAATCACAGCAACCTGATGTTGTGTTTTCCATAAACTACTTTTTTTTTTTTCTTTTTTCAACCTCAGTTGCTGTACATTGCAGAAGCCACTAGATATTTCTGCTCCCTCTTTATCCTCTGTTTCTTGGAGTACAATTATTCTCACACTCTCAAAATCAGAATGTTAGATTTATTACATGTCCCAGAAACACAGACAGTTTTAAAACTCACCTATCACAGAATAAGAAACGAAGTAAAGAACACAGCTGAGATTTTTCTAAATCCAGCCTTTGGAAAAAAATTAAGAGATACAGTCTCTTGTACGTGCATACTCTCATAAAATTCCGGGTTGCAGCACACGTATGGAGACGAGGCAGAATGCTTCATTATCAAACACTGCTGGGCAGCCCACGCTCTGGCGTGACAGCACGTAATGCAAAGATTTACAGCAGGAAGTCCTCAGGAATGATCAGTCACCACCAAACGGCAGCAGCTTATCAGGCGGTAATTCCTGCTGTGGGAAACCCAGCTGAGGCAGCATTTCCACACAAACGCAACACAGAGAAAGGTCTCTTTCAATAATTAGCTCCAATTTACATAGCTTTCCCCACGATGCTAAGTGTATTTGACGAGTGCCATCAGGATCTATGAGACGGGACCGGTGGCACGAAAGCTCCAGAGGTTCCATCAGTCGTGGTTCTTTGCATCTAATACACCGCGAGTGAATGCTCCCAATTTAGTGAAGACATTTGTCCTGAGGCTAAAACATTGATTCTCCACTTACTGTCCTTTAATTGTGATGCATTCAATTTATCTTTTTAGGCTATCAACTCTTAGGGGAAAAGGTTTTTCTTTTTAATTCTGTATGCTGTTCTCATGCCTGCTTCATTTTGCTGCAAAAGAGCCACGTTCGGGTTAAATAATTTTCACACTAGCAAGATACCACTTTCCTATTGCTAGAATTAATTGCTGTAACTTGTAATGTTTTATACAACAATGTCTGATGTAAAGATGAGTTAGTGGTGACAATACTATGAATAAGTGAAGAGTAACAAATAGAGGAATATTCCAGATGTTGTAAAAATGTTCTTTTCTACTGAGAAAACTGTTTGCTCACCCATACCATGGTAATGCTGAGGCTTTAGTAGTATAAACTGCTCTGCACAAGCAACACCGCTTCCAGGATATCACTAGTCCAGATAAAAAGAAGCCAGCCAGGATGTTCCTTTTTTCCAGAATGGGGGGTGCTCTGTTTTACTGCCGTCACCCCCAGGCCGATCCGCTGCCCCAAATTCACATTTATGCTCTCCTGCCACGTATGAATTGGCCAAAGCTCACAGCCCTTTGTTCCCAGATATTCAAGCTTTACGACTCAGAGGTGATAAAATGTGACAGGACTTTTCACCAACAAACGAACTGCAGGGCATCCTCACCAGCAGGAGAGGCAGCTCTAATAACTGGGTTAGGGCGTAAGAAGATAAAACTCAAATGGAGCAGAACATCCATAATACAAGAAATGCGAGATGTTGCTCAGCCTAAAGCACCATTGGTGCTACACAAAGACATCCAACTAGCACAGCAACTTTTTTTTTCCCCCCTTTGGAAGCAGGATTCCTTTTAACTGCCAGTTAAAGACGGTCTCAGCAGCGCGTGAAGAAGAATGGCAACCACTTATAGCCCCCAGCATGACTACTTCCAGCTTCTTTTCCCTTTACAATTGCAGCAAACCACAGTCAGACAACAAAGGCAGGTTTTTGTTGCTGGGTTTGGGGTTTTTTTTTTAATTGTGGTGTTAGGGTACCGCCGGTTACCGGTGTTTGCAGGTCTCATTGACAGCCAGGACGGGACACGCAGCGAGCAGCCAATGTGCCAGCTGCTGCCCCCGCTGCGGGAGGTGCCACCCGGCCAGAGGCTCGGACAGAAGCCACTTGGGTGGCTCTGGCATCAGCTGCAGATGAGCCCATGCTAGCAGTGAAAACACAGTCCCCAGAAGGTCACCTGTCCCCAAATGCTGCCTCTCAAAGGACACCTGCTCTGAACCTTTTTTCCCAAGCTGTGCCAAACCAAAAGATTTGTTTGTGTCAAATACACAAAGCCTCGTCCCCTCTGTCCCCTAAGCTTCAGGGTGAGTTTGTGACACCATCACTACAATGGCAAAACACCCCTTGGTTGAAGACAACCAGCTTTTCAAAAAATTCAGACCCTACACCCACAGCAGGATCCCTGTTGAGATTTCCTCCCTGCAAAGCTATTATTTCTAACACACTAAGGTCCCACAGCCACTGCCAACACTCCTGCTGACTGCAAAAGAGGGTAAATTACCAAGCACAGACCACAGGATCCCCTATTCCAGCAGAAAGGATGTGCAAGAACCTGCCCCGGGATCTGAAGAAGGTTCCCTCCAAGCAAAGCTCCTCCCCTGCACGCTGGCCACACCAGCAGCTGGAGGACTATGGCTGTTGCTGGTACTGTGAGCCATGGCATGCCCTGAGACCCCAGGCAGTGCTCAGAATCACTGGAGCAATGAAAGCACCTGAGGAATTGGATGCATCCAACTGGATCACGGAGGGCCCCGTGTGTCAAGTCTCACCAGGGGAAGAAGTCTCAGGGACCTGAGATGAGCTACAGGCGTGGTGCTGGACCGTCACGGCCCTTAAATGATGATGCAGAGGAACAGGGGGGGAAAAAAGCCCCCAGTCTATCACTTCCCTGCTCAGCCGTGCTCAAATGATGATTCAAGACATGGAAAAAAGAAATGAGGCTGCCCACTCGGTATAATCCACTGTGGAGCTGCTGGGAAGGGATGGGGAGGGAGCCAGCAGCATGGATAAGGAAAGCTGTGCATTTATTCTCTGGCTGACGATGGATGAACATTGCAAAGTATAAACCAGAATACCTGCTGCTTCTTTTGGCTAAGAATTTTCTGATCATTATTTAGCCATTATTTAGAAAAAGAATATGTTTTAAAATAGATGTAACAGTTTATTTTGGGATTTCTTTAACACTTTCTCCCTCTTTCCTTCCACTAAAAAAAATCAAAAGAAACCAAAACCCAAACCCCACAAATCTGGAATTCACAATTAGTGAAATTAGTGAAAACACAGTCAAAAGGTGAGTGCCTACGTGTGTTTGCAGTTCTAAGGATAATGTCTGCACTTTGCATGGTGTTACCCGTGCCCCAGCAGCAGCCAGTGCAGAGGCACACAAGAACCCAGGAAAAAAACTAGAGCTGGGAAAATCTCTTGTTATCTCCTTCCCCACCTATGCAGTGAGGGTAACATCACTTTCCACATAGCCTGCTCTGAAAAATTCAACAAATTTAGTAATCAGGGTTGGACATGTACAGCAGAGGGGCAGATGGAGAAAGCCACATGATGGTTTCAACTGGGACTGGAGTTTGGAGGATCATACTTAGCTGAAAGCTTTCCCATGGGGAAGAAGCAGCCCGTTATTTTTCTCTAAACTGTAAAGGAGTTTATGAGTTTTCAAGTCTTTACCATTTTTTGCCTCTTGCACTCATACAGGCAGGGGGCTGGGCAGGTTCATATTGCGTAACCTTTCTTGCTATTCCTTTGCTTTTCCTGTCTTCACTGCTTAGTATTTGCCTTAAATGCACCAAATATTTATGTCATGCAGCAACAAATGAAGAGAAGGCAACAGAGAAACCTGTGCTGCACCTACAACACTGCTGGCCCTCTCTGCTCTGCAAAACACTGGCAAAAACACACAGAGTATTCTGTAGCCCAGAAAGGCGAGAAAAAATCAATTATGAGAAGAGAATGTTATTTCCAAGGATGATGGTTTGGCCTTTAAACTGAAAACTGTTATCTGATACCACTTCTTAATCATATTTTATTTTTTAGCCATGTACAGTATACTCAGCTGAAGGTCATAATAGGACTTTCTTTTTCTCATCTGATCTCTAAGACCATGAGCACTGCACGAAGAGGACTTTCTTTTAAACATGAGTCCTGCTCAGCTGAAAGGGAATGACTGCTTAAGCCACTTTATTTCCCCATACATATATAAAGACCTCAACTGAAGTACTTGGAGAGATTACATATTTGTGTTCCTCATACATTCTTCTATTAACTTAAAACATACTGGTGATACTTAATGATTGAGTAATTCTTCCACACTTGCCCTGAAAAATTTGCTTAATTGGTTCAAACTCAAGCCTAAGACATGGATCTGAATTATGAAAAAAACATTATTCTAATCTCTCAGTCTACTGCTATTTATTGCCTTGGTTGGCTCCCTTACATTTCAGAGAAGACTAGGACTAACTCAATGACACAGACTGTCCCCCCCAGATTGATGATAACCAGGATATGAACAGCAAGTCCTGAGTCAACAAGACACCCACCACTTACTACAGGCTAAAAAGAACTTTTCAGCATCCCATAAACTGAAGATATCCAAGGCCACAGTAGAACTTTCCCATAAAGATAGCTGAAAGACATTCTCCAGGTTTCCAAACCATGAGCATGTGAGAAAGGACTATCAAGACATGAAACCCTTTTATTCCTAAAAGACACACCATCAGTCCCTACCCAGCATCCAATTTGCAGCTATTGTGTGCATCAAAACAAGGCAAAAAGAAACTATCAAAAGGTAAGGTGAGGGCATCAAGGGGGACAAAAAAATTAAATAAATCCTTCTTGATGCTGGTGCAACCAGACACAAACAACAAACAGCATGTGAGACTTTTCAGTGGGGACTGTTAAAAAAAACAAAACACAAAAAACCACCAAACAAATCCCCCCTCAAGTCCTGAACTTTCAAAACTTAAGCGTCAATGATGTCCTCTGAAATGTACATGCACCCACAGGTAAGACAGACCTTTCCTGAACTCATCTTGCAGATTAAACAACACCTGAGCTAGTCTTTTTTCTAATACTGATTGGACTACATCTGCTCAGCTCATGCAGACCTCTGCCAAGACGAGCCTGGCAGGCAAGGAAACTCTGTCAGCAAGGCCAGACAAGCTCTGGAGGTCAGCAAGTCTCCCTGCGGGCTTCTAAAAAACTAAATTTCACTCTCAGGGTGACCAAATTTTCCAAACCCATGCAAGATTTATATATAACATTTTAGAGCCATTTGAGCCACAGAGCTTGCTAAGCTATAGCTGACCAAAATTGCTCTCAATGAAGCCTCAATCTGTCAAAAAAGATCCTCGGTACTTTGATGGATCGGGACCTGAATGCCCGCTT
>JAHREE010000362.1:102900-126477 GCA_033628505.1 Tringa tobata | reverse complement strand
GTGGTTCTTTGCATCTAATACACCGCGAGTGAATGCTCCCAATTTAGTGAAGACATTTGTCCTGAGGCTAAAACATTGATTCTCCACTTACTGTCCTTTAATTGTGATGCATCCAATTTATCTTTTTAGGCTATCAACTCTTAGGGGAAAAGGTTTTTCTTTTTAATTCTGTATGCTGTTCTCATGCCTGCTTCATTTTGCTGCAAAAGAGCCACGTTCGGGTTAAATAATTTTCACACTAGCAAGATACCACTTTCCTATTGCTAGAATTAATTGCTGTAACTTGTAATGTTTTATACAACAATGTCTGATGTAAAGATGAGTTAGCGGTGACAATACTATGAATAAGTGAAGAGTAACAAATAGAGGAATATTCCAGATGTTGTAAAAATGTTCTTTTCTACTGAGAAAACTGTTTGCTCACCCATACCATGGTAATGCTTAGGCTTTAGTAGTATAAACTGCTCTGCACAAGCAACACCGCTTCCAGGATATCACTAGTCCAGATAAAAAGAAGCCAGCCAGGATGTTCCTTTTTTCCAGAATGGGGGGTGCTCTGTTTTACTGCCATCACCCCCAGGCCGATCCGCTGCCCCAAATTCACATTTATGCTCTCCTGCCACGTATGAATTGGCCAAAGCTCACAGCCCTTTGTTCCCAGATATTCAAGCTTTACGACTCAGAGGTGATAAAATGTGACAGGACTTTTCACCAACAAACGAACTGCAGGGCATCCTCACCAGCAGGAGAGGCAGCTCTAATAACTGGGTTAGGGCGTAAGAAGATAAAACTCAAATGGAGCAGAACATCCATAATACAAGAAATGCGAGATGTTGCTCAGCCTAAAGCACCATTGGTGCTACACAAAGACATCCAACTAGCACAGCAACTTTTTTTTCCCCCCTTTGGAAGCAGGATTCCTTTTAACTGCCAGTTAAAGACGGTCTCAGCAGCGCGTGAAGAAGAATGGCAACCACTTATAGCCCCCAGCATGACTACTTCCAGCTTCTTTTCCCTTTACAATTGCAGCAAACCACAGTCAGACAACAAAGGCAGATTTTTGTTGTTGGGTTTGGGGTTTTTTTTTTAATTGTGGTGTTAGGGTACCGCCGGTTACCGGTGTTTGCAGGTCTCATTGACAGCCAGGACGGGACACGCAGCGAGCAGCCAATGTGCCAGCTGCTGCCCCCGCTGCGGGAGGTGCCACCCGGCCAGAGGCTCGGACAGAAGCCACTTGGGTGGCTCTGGCATCAGCTGCAGATGAGCCCATGCTAGCAGTGAAAACACAGTCCCCAGAAGGTCACCTGTCCCCAAATGCTGCCTCTCAAAGGACACCTGCTCTGAACCTTTTTTCCCAAGCTGTGCCAAACCAAAAGATTTGTTTGTGTCAAATACACAAAGCCTCGTCCCCTCTGTCCCCTAAGCTTCAGGGTGAGTTTGTGACACCATCACTACAATGGCAAAACACCCCTTGGTTGAAGACAACCAGCTTTTCAAAAAATTCAGACCCTACACCCACAGCAGGATCCCTGTTGAGATTTCCTCCCTGCAAAGCTATTATTTCTAACACACTAAGGTCCCACAGCCACTGCCAACACTCCTGCTGACTGCAAAAGAGGGTAAATTACCAAGCACAGACCACAGGATCCCCTATTCCAGCAGAAAGGATGTGCAAGAACCTGCCCCGGGATCTGAAGAAGGTTCCCTCCAAGCAAAGCTCCTCCCCTGCACGCTGGCCACACCAGCAGCTGGAGGACTATGGCTGTTGCTGGTACTGTGAGCCATGGCATGCCCTGAGACCCCAGGCAGTGCTCAGAATCACTGGAGCAATGAAAGCACCTGAGGAATTGGATGCATCCAACTGGATCACGGAGGGCCCCGTGTGTCAAGTCTCACTAGGGGAAGAAGTCTCAGGGACCTGAGATGAGCTACAGGCGTGGTGCTGGACCCTCACGGCCCTTAAATGATGACGCAGAGGAACAGGGGGGGAAAAAAGCCCCCAGTCTATCACTTCCCTGCTCAGCCGTGCTCAAATGATAATTCAAGACGTGGAAAAAAGAAATGAGGCTGCCCACTCGGTATAATCCACTGTGGAGCTGCTGGGAAGGGATGGGGAGGGAGCCAGCAGCACGGATAAGGAAAGCTGTGCATTTATTCTCTTGCTGACGATGGATGAACATTGCAAAGTATAAACCAGAATACCTGCTGCTTCTTTTGGCTAAGAATTTTCTGATCATTATTTAGCCATTATTTAGAAAAAGAATATGTTTTAAAATAGATGTAACAGTTTATTTTGGGATTTCTTTAACACTTTCTCCCTCTTTCCTTCCACTAAAAAAAAATCAAAAGAAACCAAAACCCAAACCCCACAAATCTAGAATTCACTATTAGTGAAATTAGTGAAAACACAGTCAAAAGGTGAGTGCCTACGTGTGTTTGCAGTTCTAAGGATAATGTCTGCACTTTGCATGGTGTTACCCGTGCCCCAGCAGCAGCCAGTGCAGAGGCACACAAGAACCCAGGAAAAAAACTAGAGCTGGGAAAATCTCTTGTTATCTCCTTCCCCACCTATGCAGTGAGGGTAACATCACTTTCCACATAGCCTGCTCTGAAAAATTCAACAAATTTAGTAATCAGGGTTGGACATGTACAGCAGAGGGGCAGATGGAGAAAGCCACATGATGGTTTCAGCTGGGACTGGAGTTTGGAGGATCATACTTAGCTGAAAGCTTTCCCATGGGGAAGAAGCAGCCCGTTATTTTTCTCTAAACTGTAAAGGAGTTTAGGAGTTTTCAAGTCTTTACCATTTTTTGCCTCTTGCACTCATACAGGCAGGGGGCTGTGCAGGTTCATATTGCGTAACCTTTCTTGCTATTCCTTTGCTTTTCCTGTCTTCACTGCTTAGTATTTGCCTTAAATGCACCAAATATTTATGTCATGCAGCAACAAATGAAGAGAAGGCAACAGAGAAACCTGTGCTGCACCTACAACACTGCTGGCCCTCTCTGCTCTGCAAAACACTGGCAAAAACACACAGAGTATTCTGTAGCCCAGAAAGGCGAGAAAAAATCAATTATGAGAAGAGAATGTTATTTCCAAGGATGATGGTTTGGCCTTTAAACTGAAAACTGTTATCTGATACCACTTCTTAATCATATTTTATTTTTTAGCCATGTACAGTATACTCAGCTGAAGGTCATAATAGGACTTTCTTTTTCTCATCTGATCTCTAAGACCATGAGCACTGCACGAAGAGGACTTTCTTTTAAACATGAGTCCTGCTCAGCTGAAAGGGAATGACTGCTTAAGCCACTTTATTTCCCCATACATATATAAAGACCTCAACTGAAGTACTTGGAGAGATTACATATTTGTGTTCCTCATACATTCTTCTATTAACTTAAAACATACTGGTGATACTTAATGATTGAGTAATTCTTCCACACTTGCCCTGAAAAATTTGCTTAATTGGTTCAAACTCAAGCCTAAGACATGGATCTGAATTATGAAAAAAACATTATTCTAATCTCTCAGTCTACTGCTATTTATTGCCTTGGTTGGCTCCCTTACATTTCAGAGAAGACTAGGACTAACTCAATGACACAGACTGTCCCCCCCAGATTGATGATAACCAGGATATGAACAGCAAGTCCTGAGTCAACAAGACACCCACCACTTACTACAGGCTAAAAAGAACTTTTCAGCATCCCATAAACTGAAGATATCCAAGGCCACAGTAGAACTTTCCCATAAAGATAGCTGAAAGACATTCTCCAGGTTTCCAAACCATGAGCATGTGAGAAAGGACTATCAAGACATGAAACCCTTTTATGCCTAAAAGACACACCATCAGTCCCTACCCAGCATCCAATTTGCAGCTATTGTGTGCATCAAAACAAGGCAAAAAGAAACTATCAAAAGGTAAGGTGAGGGCATCAAGGGTGACAAAAAAATTAAATAAATCCTTCTTGATGCTGGTGCAACCAGACACAAACAACAAACAGCATGTGAGACTTTTCAGTGGGGACTGTTAAAAAAAACAAAACACAAAAAACCACCAAACAAATCCCCCCTCAAGTCCTGAACTTTCAAAACTTAAGCGTCAATGATGTCCTCTGAAATGTACATGCACCCACAGGTAAGACAGACCTTTCCTGAACTCATCTTGCAGATTAAACAACACCTGAGCTAGTCTTTTTTCTAATGCTGATTGGACTACATCTGCTCAGCTCATGCAGACCTCTGCCAAGACGAGCCTGGCAGGCAAGGAAACTCTGTCAGCAAGGCCAGACAAGCTCTGGAGGTCAGCAAGTCTCCCTGCGGGCTTCTAAAAAACTAAATTTCACTCTCAGGGTGACCAAATTTTCCAAACCCATGCAAGATTTATATATAACATTTTAGAGCCATTTGAGCCACAGAGCTTGCTAAGCTATAGCTGACCAAAATTGCTCTCAATGAAGCCTCAATCTGTCAAAAAAGATCCTCGGTACTTTGATGGATCGGGACCTGAATGCCCGCTTCTTATCACTGATGAGAAGGTGTCACAGCATAGCTGTTCCTGGAACTCGGAGGCACTGCCATGAAAATGCTCATGCCTTGATTTTGGAAAAAGCACCTTAAAGTAAGAAAAATGTATTCCTTTTCTGGGCATTTATTGTATTTACAGCTGAAGAACCCCAGATTCTCTAAAGGTATCACCCAAGTCTCACAACAGCCAGCAGAGAGAAGGTCACTTTACAGAACGGGATACAGCCAGGACTTGGGACTTGCCCCAGATCAGAGAAGTTATTTGTGAAGCTGAATCTACAATCCTTTGGTGTACAAACCCACATCTTAACTGAAACACTACCCATTTGTCTGTACCACAACGCACTGAAGAGCAAATCTTATGTTTGGTTTTCATATAAAGGTCTATAAAGCCGGCAGGGAAAGCAAGGCACAGCACAGTGACAGCAGGGAACACGTGAAAAATAAAAAGCCAGCATAACTTACGGGAGCTGCATTGTTTTTCACTGTGACACTGGGAGTTGTGGCTCGTAGCGCCCCGCTCACGCCATGGTAGTATTTGAAGCAGATCTTTGTTTCAGCTAAAAAAAAAAAAAAAGAGAATTATTTTAGATCAGAAGAACCACCGGGGAGAAGCTGCCTGATCGGTTGCAGCTCACAGGCACAAGGCTGGCAAGCAGTTACATCGCAAGTGGTTTGTCCCAGGGTGGTTGGCACAACAGGTTACCTCCTACCTTTGATCTTCCTTTTTGAAAGAGTGAAATTTAGAGTTTGGTTTCTGTGACTTAAAACAGTTTAAAACCCCAACCTCTTCTGAACAGCAGTTATGACACACAGACCTGATCAGCATCTGTTAGCTAAATTAGGAAGAAGAAAAATAGGGACTGAGAAACCTTCCCTGTTCAGACATATCGAAAACTAATGTGCTGAGAAAGTGAGAAACTTTCTTAGGACAGCAAGGTTGCATAGTTGCTCACTGGCAGGTTTCACTGAGTCAATTTGTTTGGCCTTGGTCAGAGCAAGGACATCGATCTACACAGATTATCTGCTCTGGCAGTTACTACATTAAAGCATTTTTCAGCAACAGCATAGTGCCACAAGACCTCATCTTCATGTATTTTCACCAACTTCCAAAGATTTTGATTAGTGAGGAACACAAGCAAGACCGTGATTTGTCTTGTGCCACATGCACTGGCACTCAAATAAGTACATTAAGGGAAGGAAACCTCTTTTGATAACTGTATCAAGGAACAGAGGAAGGGAAATCAGCCTCTTGTTCAACCATCCCCTTACAACCCACCTTGTCTGCTGCAAGACAGAAAGATACTTTCAGACAGCTTTTCCATTGGTCTGTAACTACAAATAGATAGGAATTGCTAGTATGCATCAGAATCCCACTCCCTCCCTTCCCTGGATCTGCTGACTGGCTGGAGCACATCCTGCAGGCAGGAGCTTTCCTCCACAGCAAACTAGGACTTGAGCTGGGCTGATACGTGCCTACATACAGCCAGGACACAGCAGGTATGCGCTGTATGTATGTATGTAACAAGTATGTTTGTGGGATCTGAAAAATGCCTATTTAAATAAAAGCAGCATTTGCATCTCGCAGGTTAAACTGGGTATCGCCATGGAAATTTTCAGCTGCTCCATAATATGCCTGAAGGTGCTTCTCATCATCAAGTTTTTCCTTCGCATCTTACTTTGCAGCTGCTGCTGAGGCCCAGGGCAAACACCAACCTTTGACTGCAGGGCCATAATTCCACTCACTGTAACTACAGAGCCTATGGAAGAAAATAAGGGAATGCCAATGCTTTAACATACAAATTGCATTGCTGTTTTAACACCAGTAACACAATAAGCTAAATCAGCGCAACTGCGACAAAAGATTATGCAACACTAGGAGCTGGGACCTTGGCCACAGAATACGACACTGTGATCTGCCATTTGGTAGATCCAAAAAACAACCATGCAGGGCCCCAGGCAGAAGCAAAACATGGGGACATGAAAAGTGATGGAGACCCTCAAAATTGCAGGCCTGAATTGCTCACCCTGACACAGACAGACACACCACACAAGAGGAAAAATAAATCCTGATTCGTTTCTTTGAAAGACAAAATATCTTAGGAGTGTAAAGCCTTCCCAGCTTTCAAGTGTGACTTGGGAAATGAAAATTAAAGAGCTCACGTTCCCAAGTAGTTCGGGTGCTTCTCATTTCCAGGTGGCTTCTCAGCACTCTTCCCTGAGGAGGCATGAGGGACGTGCAGTCCATCTACTAGAAGCAGCACAGTGCCAGCACCGTTCATCTGCCACTGTATTTTCCATCCCCACAGTTTGTTTTTTATCAGATGACCAGGTGCACATTTCTGCTCGCAGTGTGTGCAAATACACGCCTCTCCCGCTCTATGCACAGACGCGTACGTGTGTCCTTTTCACTTCCCAGCACTCCACAAGAAGTGGAATAGGCTACAGAGTCCTTCAGTGCCTCCACGAGGGGCTGCGTGGCCCACCCTGGGGTTTAATTCACAGTTACACCCCAAACGAACTTCTGCAAACTCAAGCGATTTACTTGAGGTGTCAGCGCAGCCGAGCCAGCGACCCTGTTGCTGCACCTGAGAGCAGCAGTTGTTCCCTTTTGGCAGCAAAAAAAGCTGGATGAGCTTGTGGGACTGAAAAACTGCAAGTCCAGATTGAATTTTCATGTTGTAATTTTCTCTACAGGACTTTTAACAGCTCAGCAGCTAACTCATTTACTCACTGAGAAGACAGCAAAAGCTGAGGATATCACAATAGCTAAAATGCACAGTTCTCACCAATTATTCAAATCTTAATTTTCCTCTCCCCTGGAGATTTTTAGCTACAGTTTGCAGGAACATTGAGAGCAAGAATAGGAGAGGCTTTGGGCTTTTTTTTTTTAATTTTATTAACTTGCGTAGTTAATAAAATAAAACTTCAGGTACTACCTGTCTGACAACATTCAGATCTCACAGCAGGAAATCTCACTGTAGGTTGACAAGTACATGGTAACTGATTTCCTACATTGAGAAACCATGGTTTAAAAGAATCTATTTAATTAAACTAAAAGTATTAGACAGAGAGAACATGAGGAAAGAATATATCCTTATGTAGGTATTCTGGATATTAGCATTGCTTCCAAGGACGAAGGATTACTAAAATGATTATGTAGTTGGAAAGAACCCTGTGGTTATTGAAGATTCCTCTCAGTTTCACACAACTGCTATTTCCAATTTAATTTTCAAACAAACTGCCCACATACAGATGCAAACAGGCAACCCAGAGACATACAAGTGTCACATCCAATCCAAAACAGTGGCAGAGGTGGAGCCATTCATCAGGCAGCAATGTCCAAGGTTTCATTCGGAGAACAGGTCTGACGGCAACCTGAGAAATTGCTCTAGAAACATCAACATTTTCTTGTTTCGTGATTCCCCCTCTCCCAACTTTTTCCTACACCTTTTTCAGACTGAAAATATTCAGAAAATGGTTATTGTCAATGGATACATAAAATTTTACCAAGTACAAAGCTTGTAAAAATTACATATGGTATCTTAGACCCTCATTGGGCTTTTTTTGGCTGGCAGCCATTCTTTCCAAATAATAACATTGGTGCCATGTTTTTCACTTCAGCAAGAGTCCTAACGTTTTAAACAGTTTGAAGATTGTTCTCTTATTCCTGAATCACCTCTGACACCATTCATTGCCTTGCTACCACTGCCTCTGCAGGTGAACAGAAAGCACCGTTAAGTAGAGGCAAGGCAGTGATACAAATTAACCTGAATATCATCCAGCTGGCATTAGTATGGAGTATGTAGTTACAAGGGCTGTTTGCATTGTAGTCTTGTAGATGAGCTTGTTGTGGAATAAAGGAGATCATTTCACTCTGTCCTGTTGCCCTAGCTACACTGCACAGGTCAGGAGCAGGTGTTCACCAGTTAATCCCAGTTATAAACAAATACGTGCCACTGTTATTTTTATGTCAGTAATTCTGAGTAGCAGCTCACTTGTTCAGGTAATGAAGTTATGATGTTAAAAGTCAGGAAGTAATGAGGTTAAATTCTCCTTTCAATGAGCATAAACGGCAGCTAGACTGGTAAATCTTCCAAGAGATGAGATGTCTAAAGATGCTCAGAAATACCCGTGCCCATGCCAATTACCAAACTACTTGGCAGTTTTCTTGGCTCGAGAACAAAACAGCACCGTGTTCCCTTTCTGATGGGCTCGGTACCTCCATGACAGCATGGCTGTGGTGCAGCCTTCCACTGCATTGATAGAAATCAGACAGTTTCCAGCTGTATGCTCAAACCCACTGCTGGAACCATCACGGGTGCAGAAAACACCGCTGCCCGAAAGCCAGGCCACCAAGGCAGGGGGATCACAGCCAGGCATCAGGAGAGGCAACTCTGGTTTGCCCCTTGCCTCTGTGGGCCACACGGGAGGGATGCTCACAGGGAAGGGCATGGAGCCAGGATGTAGCCCATCCACAGACACAACAGAGACCGCTCCTCAGCTGGAGGAAAACTCTGGAAAGTTTGAGTTCTGCCAGAGAACAACTCTGCCATGGAGCTTCATCCCTCTCACAAGACAAAAAATGATTTCTCTACGGAAGCCCTGAGTTATCGCAGTTACCAAAGCAGTTTTACAAATTAACTGGAAAATTAATTTATCAGCTGAACATTACTCTTCTTGGCAGTATCCTATACTGCCTCCGCAGTCACCCAGCCCTTGAAAACACCCTGCCTCCTTTCTAAACTGAAGTGAGGGGAGATAAAACCTAGTAGGGTCTGCCGATGAATTGCAGCTGGAGGTATGGAAGATGGAAAGCCTCTAAGAGATGTCCTAGTTTCCATCATTCACCCATTCGTCTTTCCTGTCAGTGTTATTGCTCCTGTTGGTTTAACTGATACTCATTCCCTTTAAAATACTTACTTCCTACTCATCTTCCTCATTTCTTCAGAGTTGTTCCAATCACCCTAAATCGGTTCTCAAAAGTTCACTTGCTCTTATAATCCTCTGCTCCTCACTTACTAAGGCTAATCTGGTCTCAGAGGCTTAGCTTTCACTAAAAGGTGGATTTATTCTCTCAAATATAAAAAGAAGCTCTACCAAAATTAAACAGTTTCCCTTGTTAAATTAGAAAAAAAACCCCAAACAACCACCAACCATCCTAACGGGTATTTCAATGAAAGACTAAATGATGCTCTTTGGGGGAGGCAGGAAGCATCAGTTGATGTTTGATAGGAGTATGTGATACACCTGAGGCACTTCCACAATCTGTTTGTGATTTACTCCCACAATACTCTTTTTTTTCCCCAATTAAATAGCTGAGGTGGCTAGGCATTAGCTAAGCACTTCTCAGCACCGAACAAAACCTCTCAGGGAAGTAATGCCAGTCTTAAAAAGTGAGTCATTTGTGATCAATTCAATCTATTACTAAAAGAGCTGTTGTTGCTCTTTTGGGCAAACATCGTGCATAAAAAATGAGAGGTGTCAAAAACCAGTAATGAAAAGGTAGCTGTCTTTGGTAAGTGGGTGGGAACCAAGTGAACCAAATCAGAGAGCGAAGCAATTTAAGTTATGAGTCATAAAGCTTTCCCTAGAGAGGACCTAGAAGTGGAATAAACAAACATATGATGCCGTGCGATAATCAGACCGCTACAGGAGCATCTTGAACTCAAGGAGCCACAGCAATCTCTGGAAGTGGAGACTGTAGGCATCAAAGTGGAGATAGGGAGTCAATGGAGGGGAGAACTGACTGAATACAATGGGGAAACTGGGAGAGGCATATAAAAAAAATAAAATATAAAAGGACAGGGAATGACAATGGGAAGTCAAAACAGAGAGAGGCTAAAGGCAGTTTGTAGGAGATGTCGCAGTACTGGAACTGAGCAAGCAATGGCACCGACATAAAAGTTGAGGGAAGGAGAGGATTGAGATTAGAAGAGAAGCACTGCAGAGAGACAGTGGGACAGGGGAGAAAGAGTAGAACTGTCTAAACAAGACTAAATGACAAGAAAGCAGGGAAAAAGAAATAAGGCAAGGAAAGGCAGAGAGGGAGAGAGTAAGAAAGTCAAACCTGAAGGAGAAAGAGAAAAATGTGCCTTCTCATGGAGAGCTTCGTGAAGCCTGGAGCACGATGTATGAGTCGTAGCAGTAACTACCTGTGAAACCTGTACCTGCTCTCATGCCTGACCAACCTTCTCCACCTGCTGCTGCCTCCAGTGCCCACCTCCTGCTTTTGAATACTGCTGGAACTGTAGAGAGCAGGTAAACTACACAACCCAAGGAGCTGAAACCAGCGCCCCAGCATCAATGCAAGACTTTCCCTGAGCATTCAACGCCTTTTAGATAATTTTAGGTGGTTTCTCCCAATAGTACACCTCCCCTGCCAGCAAAGAATTAAGACACAAAAGAGAGATAAAAGGTAAGGTCATTAATGGTAGATCTAATTTGTACTTACAGCAGTGATAGATGGTACCATTTTTTTCCATCACATATGCCATGCAAACAGCAGCTCTTATTTCTTGTGCTGTATCACAAAAACTGCCTGTTCCAGGCGTTACCTGTCCAATACACAAAGGTGACACTGCATCCATCAAGCTGCTCTGCTGCCCAGCCACCTCTGGAACGTGCTTTTCCTGCAGCTGTCACCCACATCTGCTCACAGTACTTGTTTAGTCTCACAACTGCCTATGGTTTTCCGTAAGGCACCCCGGTTTTTAGACAGCTCACAGTTTAAAATCCAAGGAGGCCTAAACAGATGTGTTTCTTTAATCCCAGTTGCAGAATTTCTTCCAATTTTCTGACGACTTTTTCCCTGCCCTGCTCTAAGACACGTGAACAGACTGGTTGAAAGGCTTCTTTTGAGAAACTGAGAGATACAAGATTTTCAAATCTCACCTTTCAGATTATGATAATGCCCTCAGGCAAGAAAGAAAAAAAGTACCTGGAAACAGAATTAAGGCTGTTCAAGCACAAACCTTTGCAAGGAAATATAATAGGTCAAAGCCAAGCAGTACAACACCCAAAAAACCTCATCAAAATGAAATTTAAGCCAAAAATCCAAACTTGTGGAGATGCAGAAATGCACAGTTAGAACATTCAAATAACCTTAACTCTGAAACAATAAATAATGGATTTCAGTATTTGTAGTTGTAAATTATATTTGAAGAACAGATTAGATGATTTTAGTAATTTTATTTCCTCTTCAGATGGTGGTGTCACAGACCACTATCGCTTCACAAGGGTTGCACATTCAGGGCTGGAGTTACCTCCACTATAACAGGAGAGCTGATTATTCTCATTTATGATATCATTGATTCTTTGTTCTGTTGTTATTTGTGATCTGCGGATACTCTCTACTATTGACTTTCACTTTTATTTGCTCTGCTTGATAATTTCATTCAGCAGCTACCTGCCTCCAACAACCACCAGAGTAGTACAGTAAATTAACACTAAACACTAATAACTAAGGGATAGTAACAAATCCTCATAGTCAGTGGGCCAGTCTCCTCTGTCCCAGCTTCACCTGTTTGAGCCCTCAGTGTTGTGTGCTCCATACCACACTGATTTGGGGTCTAGCTATGCAAAATCCACTCTGCTTTTCACATGAAGTGACATGCGTCAGTTTACCCACGACCGCACTGTCGTTCGTTATCATTATTCAGAAATTTTTCAGCTGTAAACTCTTGAGTACAAGACAACACACCCTTTTTGCCTTAACACCTCTCATTTTGCCTCATAAAAGCATCCAGGTGTTTCTATTGCAGGAGAGACAGAACAGAGTGGCTCTGTGAAGTGCTATATAGGAAGAACACAGAATTCAACAATTTCATTTCAACAGGCTGTTGCTTACGCGCTACCCTCATAAAACCTGTCCTTTTGGGAAGACTCATTACTAAAGAAAGGCAGCAGCTGGAACGGGTGTGTGCTCAGGCATTCATTTCCATACAGGCAGGCCTTGCTGGCATTGCCGATTATTAAAGTTGCTTGACATTTTTCATTATAAACCCTGCTTCAGTTGCTTATATATTTTCAAAGATACATACATTTGGAATAAAATTTTGCATGCTGGATGTCTGCTTTAGATCTACAGAGACACACAGCAAGAAAATTTCAACCAGAAATTTGGAGCTGTGAGGGCAAAGGAAAAACCATGGGGTTTTTTACCCATTAAAGATTTCTGAAGACCCTTCCTTTTCCCCCCCATGCTAGCACAGAGCAGAAGTTACTGTACTAAGCATATATCTTTTGCTGTTCCTGTAAAAGTACATTAAAATTCAGCTAACTTGTAAGTCTCTCAAAAATATTCAGTTTGATACACTCACTGGAGACAACTTTGATTTTACCATTTAAATGCCCAGGAAATCCTATCTGTGCTGAGCACGTTCCAGACTGGCAGAAAGACAGACTTTTCCTGCAGTGCAGATCTAAGCTCTTCCTGGCCGTGCCATGTCTGGGCACCTCTCCTGGCAGCAGGACAGCTGTATCCCTGGGTATCTCCCTGCTGTGCCAAGTGGCATGGAAGAAGAGAATATGAATCCACTGCCAATTTGCCCTTGTTGAGGAAAGAGACGGAGGAAGCTGGGGGGGCTAGGAGCATGGGGTGGGGAACCAGAAACCAGGACAAAACCAGGTAACGTGGTGAAGAAAAAAAACACCCCACGATTTGGGGTGGCCGTGGGCTTGAGCAGAGCAGGAGCTTGGGAGAGCAGGTAGGAGAGCACTGTTTCAATCTTGCCAGGTCGGATGGGCACTACCGGCTGCCTTCAGGGTGGGAACTCAGTGCATCTACTGGGAGACTTGCACTCAAATACACATTCGGGCAGTGTCAGGGAGATGGCAATGGGATTTACGGTCGTTCTGTCCAGAGGGGCACGGGTTGGAATGCATTAAAATCTACAGTCATCCAGTGGCCCTTGTGGAAGGGCCACTATCCACATTCATCACGGACAAGGGCTGTACCACCAAAGTGCCCAGTAAGTCTGGCGTTTAGATTGACGCCTAGAGTCAAGGTGGAGCAGAGGAAGGTAAAGCTTCTGCAGATACCCACCATAGGAAACACCAGTGGAAAGATGCCACTGCCCAGCCAGTAGCTCAAGATGCTAAATGTCTTTAATAAAAAGGTGGTTTAGCCCTTACGTAGCTAGGAACAGAACCTGCAGTTTGCACTGCAGCATTTTCTCCAATTATACACTACTAAAGTTTTATTGTGTAACATGAGTAATGGAATTGAAATTTGGTTTGCTCAGACAGGTCACATCCTTGAAAATAGTCATTTCCTCCTAAAATTATCTTCAGAAGTGTGAGATGGGGAAAAAAAAAAATAAATAAAAAGGACTCAACCTTGCCATTCCTAGCACTGAGACATCTCTCATCCCATTGAAACCAACAGAACTATTTGCTCCATATTCATACAGGCAGTGGGATCCAGCCCAGAACAGGCAAGAATTTTATCTATTTACTCACAGTTCAACCCAACAGTACTATCTATTTGCTCTGCCTTTAATGGACTGTTGTGAAGAAATGACTGATAGGCACCAATCCGAGTCAATGAAAGCTGGGGATGAGGGGCTTGTAACAACTTACCTGGCTTTCATCAGGAGAAGGAAAAGCTGTTTGAGCGAGGCATTTGAGTCATTGCAAACAGCAAATTATAAGGGCTGCACTAAGATTGAGACTTTAATGAAATTCCAAAGCCTACAGGCATATAATGTTTTTATGTAAATCAGCTTAACGATGAGGTTTTTTTACCATGAGCATTAGCAAGTGAGCAATTTATTTGAGAAAAACTTGCAATCATCAAAGCATTTTTAACCGTGTGATAGTTGCGTCCGTAATAACTGGAAACCATGCCTAAAGTTTGCTCTCTGATCCTAAGCATTCACCCACACTGCATGGAAAACAACATTGCAGGCAAAATCAAATACACATTTCATCTATTTATGAGGGAGACGATCTAAAATAATTTCTAAAATGCATCATTTCTAAATTACATCAGATGAAGTTTCTAAAGAACACTTCTGTTTTAAAACTGTTCATCGTCTTGGTTTTAATGGGCTCAACAGTTCTTTATCAAAATTGATTAGTAGGGAAAAAAAATCTCTACACTTCCAGTACACTGGAAATGAGCCTTACCTCACATGCAGAAAGCCATCTGTTTCACTGTATTGGTGTCCTCTTAGCTCCATTAGAGTCACTGACAATATTCGGGAGAAGAATTTGAACTGGAGATACAGTGCCTAACTCTGCTCTCAGTTACACCAATATATATTAAAAGACAACATAAACAGATAGAAAATAAATATAGAGAAACACTGGCACCCCTGAGCTTTGTTCTGAGTGTCAGTAGAGGCACTGTGAAGGTGACCCAGACAACAGAGAATGGTACAAACTCACAACCACACAGTAGCTCACAGCTCTACCACAGAGGAAGGACGGGCAGAGCTGGGGACCCCTCTCCTCTCTTAACTGCGATGTACGGCCATTAGGTTGTCCCAGATGAAGCAAGCTCTTCTCAACTGCCCCTGTTGCAATATATCCTTTAGGCTTCCAGGTATTATGTCTGCCTCAAGTTAATTGTCTCCTAGAGCAGATCCCTGTTAACCCTCAGCTCCTTGCTTTTATTAGGGCAAGAGCAGTTTGAAGTCTTAATTAAATACATATGACTGGATTATGCCTTCAGGCGCAGCCTTGAGCGAGAGATAACACATGGACTTCAGAAGCCAAGTGCCTCAAGCACAGCCCTCTACATCACAACATGTTTTTATTCCCTTTGATCCCAAAACATGGGTGGACCAGGCACTGCTTTGGATTTACAGAAGCAGAAAACGACATCAGCCTTATGATCAATGGTTAGTATTTAGGAAAGTGTAAGCTATAACTTTACCTGGTGCCTGCTTTGTGATGGGAGAGGACAGCATGAAAAGGGAGACCTTGCAACTCCAAACCCAGTCAAGCACTAAAATTAGGGAGGATTCATGTTTTCATTTACATTAGCAGCAGTTTAAGTCAAGACACCTGCTACAGCACTTCCTGAGCCGATCTTCAATCATGTGCCCAATAAGCACAATTGAATTTCACATTAGAAACACAACATTCCCTTGAATCAACCTTTTTTTTTTTCCAAGAAAATTTACCTTTGAAGATGTTAGTGCCAAAACCAGCCATCGCAGACCTCACCACTCACCCAGCTCCTCTTACACATTGCTTCCTTTCTGTTGTTACTCCGC
The DNA here is from genome assembly GCA_033628505.1 of Tringa tobata. Lineage (NCBI taxonomy): Eukaryota > Metazoa > Chordata > Aves > Charadriiformes > Scolopacidae > Tringa > Tringa tobata. The sequence goes on along the minus strand of JAHREE010000362.1, from coordinate 110,725 downwards.
AGACTCTCCCAGCCAGAAGCCCTATCTACTCACATTTTCAAGTGCTAAGCTCTCTTCAGTCCCTATGAGAAGGCTTTACACCAGCAGTTTCTTTGTGTTTAGCAGCCAGACCGTGCAATATTAAAACTCAGTGTTCACTCTGATTGGGAGCTATTACAGTCAGTGAACCATATGCCATGCAGTATACAAAGAGAGTTGCAATTAAGTCCTTGGGCAACAAGACATAAATATTACCAAGAAAAAATCCTTTGCACTTGGATGTAAGAGAGAAGCCAAAAGAGCGTACCACTGTTACCCACAATACCATAAAAAGGGCTGCTCTTCTTCTTTAATACATTTATCACACTTCTGAAGCAGTATGCACACATTCCTTGTCTCTACTGTATATCTAAAGATATTTTTAGCCTAATATTTCCATGACAACGCAGCAAGAAATGGTCAATTTGAGAAGATGGCTAAATCAAAATTCAATATGCTTGTAGAAGCTGCTTCCTAGTGCTCAAATTCTTTCAGTTACCCACTACACTAAGCACATTCTTGTTTGTTGCTGCTATTTCTAATCATCACATTAAAAAACTAATTTTGAGTGATTAGGGGAATTATGCATCATGTTATCATACAACAAAGACTGTTCATTGCTGTGATAGTACAAACACCCTAATACAAGTAGAAGACAATAGCAAAATGCTTCTTTAGGTTGAAGTAAAAGCTCACAGAGAAGAGCAAGAAGAGATGTGGAACACTCTTACAAAACAGGCAATAGGTTACATGTACCAAAAATGTGATGGCAGGAATGACAATTCAAACTCTTGGCTTTTCTGGCTAGCACAGAGTAGAACTATTTGCAGAAAATTTTGGAAGAGAATCATTTGCAAAATCTAGAAGACCAAAATGAAGGCAGTGGCATTAAAGGCAAGGAAAACATACAAGGGAGCAACCCAAGGAAAGGCACGCACCACTTCTCCCTTCACCTCAGGATTATCTGCTCTTATTGCAAGGCAATATTTGCAAGGCACCTAACAGGTCTACACAGCGTGAGCAGAAAAATGAGGACAGTTGCTCCTGAAGGCAAAAGACAGTCACAGCACGATGACAGTGCAGTGGAGACTGAGATCTTTGGCACACGCATCACCATCTTGCAAACATGTTACTCCTTTCCACATTACTTTTTTCTGCGGAAATGAACAGCGAAGAGCAATATGTAATTCTGCCATCAAATACTAGTTACACTGTTAAATACAAGTGTGAGATGAACAGCCTTGCTGTTTGGTAATTAACCAATGACCAAAATTCCCCAAAGTTCAGCAGTTCTGAAAAACAGCGTTCTTTGAGGTCTTTTCTTAGCATACCAAAGACTTACCTGGGTAGGTCTTGTAAGCATCAATTTAACAGAGGAAAAGAGACTGGGTCTTCACAACACAGAGCCATTCTCTCGTTTACACATCCAAAGCATCTATAATTAATTGGGCTCGCCCACTCAGAACCATGTGCCTTGAATAAAAAAATTTAAAAAAAGCTGCATGCCAGCTACACTGCTGAGGCATGGGTTATTTTTTTTTTTCCTCTCCTTTCAGTCTTGCAAATGCTTTGCTTTACAATAGCAGGGCCCATCTTCCATTCGCTGAGCAACCACAGGCAGAGAAAGCACACCCACATCCTTTGGTTCTCACAGAGACTTGTGAGCCACGCCGCTGGCTGGCAGAACCCCGTCAGCGTGATGCCTTTGCAAACACAGGGCTGCATCTGGGTATAAATGGATGAAAGCTGGGCCTTCTTATTTTAAAACAACGCCACCAGAGTTCCTCTCCTGTGTACCACTGCTAAGCTCAACAGGGATGGGAGTGTGGCATGTGTAGGTTCGGCGAGATTTACATTTTCCAGTGAGGATTTGTAAAAGACAAACTCAAAGCCCAGGTTACCCAGGGACACACAGGAGATCTCAGAGTTGTCTGCCTGACGCACAGCCCCTTCTGTAGGTCCCTTCTTTCTCTGCAACAATGCAGTCTCTCCAGATCAGAGGATCTGAGATGCTGATAGCCATCATAAGACGCATCGCCAAGAGAAAAACCCTTGGCATTCCAGCTTCACACGCTCTGATCAGTCCCATTATCATGGTTTCTATTCCAATACCAGCCCACACACTGTCTGACTGTGGCCAGCGTGCTGCAAGTTGCAAATTCACTGCTGCTTTACATAATGCTGCACATATTTGCCACCACCTCCTCCACAAAAAACAAACAAACCACCCCCAAAACCAGCGGAAGAACTGCAGCTGGTTCCAGGGAGACAGACTGATATGAATTTCCTTTTCAGGAAAGCAATTCACAGGGAATTCTGCCTACAAAGGTGATGTGTCCAAGTTGTGTCCAAGATCTCAAAGGCAGAGAAAGGAAGGTGCCCACCTCTCATGAGGGAGGCTCTGGAGGGCTCAGGATCTAAATCAACTAGGATTTACATCAGAATGAAAATTAAGGCTGGAGTTTATCAGATTTAGATCTACAGCTCTGTATGATGCTTTCTGAAGATCAGTAAGAAAGAGGAAAATCCTACTCATTAGAAAAAAATCACATTTTTAGAAGGAACCACAAACTGGACTTCTGCTTTTGACTGTAGTTGGATTCACAATCATGTGGGATGATGGAGCACAGAGCTGAGCCTCTCTGCTCTCTCTTACAAAGACGAGGACAGACCCATCAAACAAACACTGCTGCTCTTCTGAAGCTTGCCCACAAAGTCGCCTTCTACAGAAAGCATACTGTGAGACTTTGGTGATTCACTTCACAGTTTTGACTGCAGAAGGAGAAAGCAAGTAACTTTGCTGCATTTGGTTAAACCACTCTACAGTGAAGGATTTCTTATATTTTGTCTTGAGATGGCCTGTATGGGGCTGCTCACCCATTCAGAAAACTCCTGTTCACGAGGGTATTTTGATGAGGCACCACTGCTAAGGTGCCTATTAATTTCCCTGGGAATTTACAAGACAAAGCACAAGCTATCAAGAAGAAAAAGATCAAAAAGCTGCTAAGAAAGAGGTATTATACCTGTTATTACTTCTCACCTTAGAGCTCCCTCTGCAACCTCCTATTTCAACAATGTTTTTTCTTTTCTAGAATATGCACTTCCATTCACTATTTATTTGCAATCTAATAATTAGGGAAGAAAACTGCTGTAATCACAAAATGAGACATGACTTTCAACAACTCTGCAATTCCAAAAGTATCTTACTCAATACCAGTAAAAAGAAGGGGCTACAAACAGGTTACATTAAGTTGAAAGGCAAGATAAAACATCCTGACTGTAAGAAGACCAGAGAATCCAATGCTGAGCGCACTGGATGTGTGTATTTGTTTTCAAGTGCAGTAAAATTATGGAATTGTGGGGAAAAAACTACTATGAAACTGATGCTGCATTTGTGCAGGTTAAAAAAACTACGCTCTTGTAACATACACTGGAATAACAAGGCATGGAAATATCACATTTAAGCAAGTAAAGGCATAAAGAATCATAGGCAGCCTAGACAAGACGCTGTAGAGTGAGGAAGGTTTATTCTCCAGCAAAATATATCAAGATGTAGACTGGGAGATGGCAAAAAAACCCCACCAGGTCTTCAAATCATTGCTACTTCCTATTGCTTATAAAACCATTTACAGATGCCAGTATGTCCATCTCCTGAAGGTGTCTGCCAGGTGACTGGTGCATTCTCTCTGGCTTTGGACGTCACCGCTGGGACCCCTGGTGCAAGCCCCAGATGTTGGCTTCACTGGCTAGGGCTGGCACCTGCAAGCCTTCAGAGCTGCTGTCCTGACAGCGGTGACTCCCAGCTCGCTCAAGCCCATCCAAGCTGAAATCGCTGCAGTCACATTCACACATACAGGTGACAGGCAGGGAACATTATTGTTTTAACTTTTTTTTTTTTTAATAGGAAAGGCTCAGGTCTCCAACCACAGCACACTTAACTCCCACGGGATTTGCTGCGCTGTGAAAAGGAAACCCTAAAGCAAATCATCAATAGCCTGAGTAAGATCTAACAGCTGTTATGTGACAACACACAGTGGGATGACTACACAGCCCAGACCGCCGACAACCTAGACTATTTTTAAAACACTGTTTTTCAGAAATAAGCTTGCAGAGAACATAGACGAAATCAAAAACAGATTCAAAGGGCATCTGAAATAAGGAAGCAGTAGTGGAGAAAAGATGTTTCTGGAGTAAATTCCCTTTGAATCACTGCACATTTGTAATACGTACTATTGCTAATTTATTTAAGTGTATATTATATATGTAATTTCCCCTAATTTTTGAGTTATAGACATAAAAATATGACAATCCTAATCTTGGCACTCACATTCATGCCTCCTATGGCCCCAAGCAAGAGATTCTCAACCTTTTACTCCCCTATATACAGCAACATTGAAGGAGGAAAATGCTGTGTCCCTTCCTTGCAGGCTGGAAGGCTGATGCCAGCTTCCTGTGCCTGGGGCAAGGCTGGAGACATCAAGTCTCCTGCAGAACCTGGGCTGCTGCTTTGCCATCTCTGGCAGAAACACACCGAGCGTCCAGATGCAAACACTTCCATGCCAGCAAACCTGGGTTCTCTTCAAACCTCTGCTGCCATCTTACTGTGGCTGTGTCACTCTTTCCTGAAAATTATACTTCCAGCAACCTAACCCAAAGGAGAGAGGGATACGAGTCCTTCCATAACAGGTTTTCATGCTCATGACAACATTCAGTGTGACCCTAACAAAGCATATTAGCACCTGGGAGCACAGCAGGTCCAGAACAGTTAAATTCCCAGCAGGTATATGCTGCAGCTGGGCAATCTGCCTCCGTGGAGGTAAGGCACTACATGCAGGCTTCTCTAACTGACCTGACGGGATTGGATTGAGCGGGTCATCACAGGATTTAGCTCTACTTATTACTTAAGCTGCAGTCAGTCAGGTCACACTAAAATTGAAAAGTACATTCCAAATTTCTTTTAAAGCATTTGTTTGTTGAGACGTCCCCTACGCCTATTTTCCCTTAAATCACAGACAGGGTTGTACTTTAAAAAAAAATTCCTAGGCTGTAACCCTGTCACTGCTGGTATTACAAATCCCACGGAGAGAGCGCAGCGTTCAGTCAAGCCCTGCATTTGGCACCTCGCCCAGCAAGCGCAAAGGGAGAAGGAAGGAATGGAAAGTGAGACTGAAAGTTACTGGTCTGACTGGCTGGAGGTGCCTATAGCCAACACACGGAGAGAAAGGACCGTCTGCTACGGAAGGAGAGCTCTGTGGGGTTCCAAACAGTCGTTTACAACTAATGCAATGCTAACAATATCAGGCACACTGCGACACAAACTCTGGCCTTTCTACATAACATACCGCAGATGCATTATCAGCTCCTTTACATCTTCTGGTGGGGTTTCATCAACCTCAGGGGATGCTGTCCCCTGCTTACAGAAGCTGCAATAGCCTCTTGAAACCGACCTCACCTGTTGAGATGCTCAAACACATCCGTGCCACCCCCGTCCATTCTTCACATTTCTGTAGCTTCTATGGTTTACAACACAACTCACCACGCTAAGAACATCGCAGAAAAATATCTGCGGGTACCATGTTTTAGTTCACTCATCAAGTCAAAAAAGTGTCTATTAAGAATACAGTAAACATAGGGGTTTGGTTTTTTTTTTTTTGCAAGTATCTTTCTTATTACCCATCACCAGTGAACAAGTCTTGATTTGGCAGTGTTGAGAGCTGAAAGGGCATGGAACAGAGACATGCACAAAGCTTTGAGAGCACAGGAGAGGAACAGGCTGTCCTACTGGCTTGAGTTTTTCAATTCTAAGAGGAGAGAGAATGATTCCAGGATAGGTTTGCAATAGATTGGTTTATAGGGTTCCCCCCCCGCCTCTGCTGCCTCTGGGAACTCTCATCTGCTATGAACTGATGTTACCTCACATGAACTAATGGATCCATCCCAGGTCATGCACACCAAATACCCAGCCTTTTGCTTTTTTGAATAGAGATCCTTTACTAGAACACTTACATTCCAGATCGGAAGCCTTAAATAGGCTCTGAAGATACACGAATTTACCTTCTATCAAAAGGCCAACACACAATGTGCTTTTTTACCACGTCAGGCTGGTCTGTCAAAGAAACCTCATGTACATTGTCCACCTGTATAATGCTGTTGTGGACGTCCAATTGCTGAGTGCCACAATAAAACTTTAGAAGAGGTAAATTTATTTTGGGTATTGTTCTTTTATAATTTTGGTAGGTCATTTTTCCACCTCCTTGCTGGCTCGGAGAATACACCTACCATAAAGTCATTGTCATGACCTCAGAGGGGTCTGGCAGATACTACTTTGAGTCAGCTGCCAATGTGCAGGAATCTTTCCTTGATAAGCCATGGCTTCTAAAATGAAAGTGTTTTGAAGGCCTAAGTAACATTTAGTCCACAGCACAACAAAAACTGCTTACAAAATTTGTTTAATTTATCCTTTTAACTATTTTCCAACATCTGAACTATAAGCCTCTTCCATACCAGTTGTCAAAAGTCTGATTCATCTCATTAAAGCCAACAGAAAAACTCCCACGGATTTCAGTGGACAGAGACCACACCTACCTCTTCTCATTTTCCTTCCAAAAGAAACAGTCTCCTCAGCTGTAATCTGTTCCTTTCACATCCACTCATCACTCAGTTCTGCTGCCCTTCTCCAAAAATATTTCTAAAGCTCCTATACTTTTTCTGTTAGGAAATAGCCAGGTGAAGAAAAAAAATATTAATCTGCTAAACGCACTACCAAGTGGATTTATATTCCACAGCACATTACATGCATAGCTCAGCTAAATCATTTATGCATGTCACAGAAGTATTACTTTGCATTTCACTGCATCTCAAATGAAACAAATTTATGAAATTTAGAAAAAGAAACAGATCTGCTACAGCAAAACCAGATTCTATTTTCCAAACCGCACAAAACCTAAATGGACTACTTCAGATGCAGCAACCTTATCTTTGCACGTATTATATACATTTAAAAGGTTTCTACCAAGTCGTTTTCTAACAGAAGAAAGCACAATATGAGATTTTTAATCCATCCTAGAAGCTCAGCACACTTCATAGAGAAGCAGTAATTACAGAGGTGCCTGCTAGCAGTGCTACTGTTAAGGCTGTGTTGGGGGGGGGGTTCAGTATTAACCCAGTTTTCATGGTTTCACAGCTCACAAATTACCCACATACTGGCCTAAAACCACCATAGAAAATTTCATCCCAGAAGCAATTTATTTAGTTACGTTTTCTTCTTGTAAAAGTGCAAAGAGAAAAAGGGAATTATATTGAATTTTCATGCTTTTCTATGAATATATACCAGGGAGAGAGTTAATAATGTTAAAACAGCAAATTCTGATGCTCTCAGGTGAACTCCTTATCCTGTTTAAATTAACAGCTAGTTCTCTCAACTGCAGCAGGGACAGGATTGCAATCTCTGAGTTCTGGAGAAGTTCAGCTCCTGCTGTTCACAGAGCTGCTCTGCAAGAGCGAGTGCCTTCTCCCATTTAATTCACGGCCTTCTTAAACCAGTTCCAGTTACAACATAATGCAAAGTAGCTCAAACCCCACTGAAAGACACCAATATAGATTATTACACTCAGGCACCGTCACACTTCTCCCTGTTTTGAGAGTTACAAAGTGTTTCGTGATACAACTATGGATGGAATCTTTTGAAAGAGAAGTTCTAGAGAACTGGAGCACCGGGTCCAGTTCTGGGCTCCCCAGTTCCAGAAGGACAGGGAACTGCTGGAGTGGGGACAGCAGAGGGCTACAAAGATGATGAGGGGCCTGGAGC
>JAHREE010000362.1:49627-102637 GCA_033628505.1 Tringa tobata | reverse complement strand
AGACACCCTTCACATGGAACAACATTGGTTTAATCTCCCTTCCTACCCCAGACATAACTACCTCTGACTGCGTAGTATAACACACTGGAGTTGTAAGAGCTCTGCTCTGCCACTGGCTGAGTACAAGGGGCTCTTTACAAACAGTATTGAGACTTTTGTCAGGCTTTTGAGAAAGGACCGTCTTTCACAGCAAGTTTGAAAGCTGGCATGAGTTTCCAGGATAAGGCTTTAAACTAAGCTTTTAGTTTGAATTGACTCTGCCTATGAATTCTCTGTAAGGTAGAAATCACGGGCAACTTGGTTGATCTACTCGATTGCCACCTACTCTTCAGTCAGGGACATATCAGCAGCTGCAGCTGAGATTTCTCCTGGCTAAGTTTCATTTTCTTTCCCTCAAAAGTCAGAGAGAAATTTGCATGGAAAAGGAACATGAACCACATGAAAATTCCCTCCGCACCAGAACATGATAAACAAAAAACTCAAGTCAGAGGCTTTCTGTTAAGGTTCCACAACTCAGCCCCACACATCTGAAGTCTCTAGATAACATGAACTGAGTCAGCCCCAAGTGCTCCTGAAAATGATCTACACTACCAGGACCGGAGCAAGCAATCCAGTAATTACAATTGATTACACGTCCAGTAATCAAACAGATGCTCCAAAAATGGTGGGGTGGTGAGAGATGCCTCCTGGCAGAGAGCCCACACAGACAACTAACTGAGGTAGCATCATCTTAAACACCACAGATGACTCTGCCGTGGCTGTCTCTGAATCGAGCCCCCACAATCCAAAACGTCACTATACGCCTTTGCTTTTACATTTTCACCTCAATACAAAAAAAAGGTACACTAAAAATCTAAGGAAATCTAAGGACGACTCAGGGAAAAGAAGAAAAGAAAGGATAAAGCCAAAGTATGCTGCTACCAACATTTATTTCTCATTTTTGTGGCTTTGCGATGCATAGACTTTGTGAGCTTCACAAAGGGAAAGAAAAATGATGAATCTATTAGCTATGCAGATTTCATATTCCTCACAAGCAGCTCATAAAGCTTACCGTAATATCCTGTAAACAGGAAAACATTTGAAAACCTGAATCCAGAAGTGCGCTAATTAGAGAACATCACTTACATGTAAATTAAGAAATCATAGGCAAGCGGAGGGAAGGGAATAGTTCCTTCTCCCCCCACAACCATGAGATGCCACAGTGACAAACAAACAAACCAAAAAAGTAATTAGTGTCTTGTAAGCGAGCAGGGCTGGCTCATTCCACCTCAGGCAAACAATTTTATCAGCAGGAACAGGAAAAATGCACCTCTTGGAGGTCTGTATGCTAACATAGACCGTAGAGGTTCAGAAGACAGAAATAAATATTAGCTACTATACCTGAGAAGCAAAGGAGAATTCCTTGTTATAAAGCAAAATCATAATAATGAACTTGCATTCTGTTTTAAAGACATATATTCTTTCATCCTTAAATCTTGTCTATCAATTAAGCAGACAGACTAATCTAATACACCGTAAGCATATCACTTTTTGGTGTGATGGTAAATCTGCTGTTCAAGTGTTGCCTGACAACGCCGGGAGGTTAACTCACACGTTGGTTTGTGTGGGTTCCCCTGTATCTCTGGAGTAACCCAGAGTTGCCAGGTTATAAAGCAATTTTACCCCCAGGAAGTGCTGCTCAGCAGCTTGGATAAATAGCAAGTTAGCAGGAAGACAAACCAAGACACTGAAATCTCTACGAGCCCCTGATAGAACTTGATGGGTTCCAACTGCAGGCTTGTTTTAATGGAGTAGGAAAGGAGAAGCGGAACGGCAGTCACGTACCTGTAACGCCTGGGCTAAACAACAGCAGTGTTAAGAAGCTTTTCTGTGTGTAGATTGATTTTTGAAGCCAGAGGCAGCAGAAACATCCACAAGACATAAGCTGCACCAAAAGCTGCTTCTCTTCACAGATCTGGCTGCTGAGCTCAGAGGGACTCTTGGAAACCCAAAGCCCTTACTCACAAACTGACTGGGAAAGCTCCCTGGTGTTCCTTTACTGCAAAAAGTTAACACTTTTATTCTGAGTCCTTTTATGCTGAGACTGTTTGCAGTCTGTACTTTCCTGGTTTTATACTCCTGCCACTCAGAAGTCTCTGTCTGGCAGAACACTGCTGGCAACTTACAACAACTACAGCTTAAATTCTGACACACGTGCATTGCCCATCTTATTTCTAACCCCAGCTACACCTCATGCTTGCAGCATAGGAGCAATGCAGTTCATAATCCAAATCAATTTTGTTTTTTTATGGTGTAAATTATTTTCTTTAAAAAATTAATACTGATATCAGTGCTTTTTATTTGTAAGATAATTATTTTTTCCCCTGATATTTTTTAAAAAGTTATTTTTAACTCTTCTTTTTTGTATCTTCTAATGAATGGAATTCATTATTGAACTCGTAAGGTATCCCAGCCATACAAAAGATATGGGTCAGGAAAAAAGTGTAACTGAGAGGTGTAGAGAAAGATCGTCTTTGAAAATGAAATAAGACTCGTTCCACTTTTATATTTGAGGCCTGAGATGTATTTACATTTAGGTTACATTATTATTAGTAGTAGTATTTTCTGATTAGGTGTAAGAAAACAAAAATCACAATGAGGGTAGTCAAACACTGGAACAGGTTGCCCAGAAGGAAACTCCATCCTAGAAGATAGTCAAAACTTGACTAGACAGGCTCTAGAGCAACCTGCTCAAACCCCACCTGCCTTGAACTGGCAGCTGGACCAGACAATCCAAGATTATTGAACAATCATATTCATCTTTCTTGTAGTGTGAAGGGAGCATTAAGAAGCAGCAAGATTATCAGTATATGCAGTCTATTCATGGAAAGCTTCCTTCAAACAGCCCTGGAGTGAGAAGCAATCAGACCTGTAGCTCTTACTCTCAGGAATGAGTCTAGAGTCACAAGTGAACCGTGGCAGCTCACCCCAGGAAAGTAAACACCTCACCTCCCCACACCTCTGCTTCCTACCACTTCAGAAGTGACCAAGTACCCGCTGGGGACACAGGCTCTGCTGCCAAGGAAAAGGAAGGATCTGGAATCAACACTGCTGTCTACTCTGAGAGGTCTCACTGTAGCAGCTACTGCGGAAAAAAAATCCACAGGCTTTTAGACTTTTAAAGAGAGAATGCATAATGAAATTAGCATAGATAATTTAATGAAAGGGGAAGGACAGAAAGAAGCATCATTATGGAAATTTAATTAATAAACAATTACAGCAAAAGTATCTATTTCAAGGTTGTGGGTTTTTTTTTTATTTATAAAAAGCTATTAGCACTGAGATATGGAAGGAAATTATACCTGCTACTAATGGGGTAAAGAGAACATCTGAAGTATTGAGAGGGTCAGAAAATAGCTTGGAAGTATACAACAACATTCATCTGAGGCTCTCAAGATCCTACTATCAATACCAAAGACCTTGCAGAAAGACGGTTCTACAGGGCAAAAGTGTTTGAATCCTGCAGGGAGACAGTAATTCTTCCCTGCCGACCTCCTGCTCTCTCAGTAAGTCTATTCTGGATATAAACAGTGTTCTTGACATCTGGCAGCCCTACAGCAGGAAACCCTGGACCAGGAGTAAGATGACAACAGGGCTAGATTTACTAGCTAGTTAGCAAGAAAAGCCAATTATCAAAAGGCTTCCTGCATCATATATGCACTTTTACAGGAGCAGGATGAGTTACTAGAGCAATACACCACAGATATAATTCTACCTTTTGCATGGAAGGTCAAATAAGTTTTTCTGTATGATAAGATTGTCCAGACACTATCGTAGGAGTTGGATAAATGTTGCCATAACCTGAGAGATGGAGTGGCTGTCCCAAATTGGACAATGAAATAATAGGGTTACAATCAAATTTTTCATTTATGTGAAGGGATTTATCTCCCTTTATACTGAGATTTTCCTATACCATGTCAGATATCTAAGAAGAGCCCTTCAGATGCTTCACCACTGCAGAGAGGTATAAAAGAGCCTTACAGTAGATGCAAAGCAAACTCACTGCCTCCATAAACTAAGAAAAAACGTTATCTTTAATACACACGCTCCAAATTCTGTTTTGATTAACTAATTTCATAGTATGCCTTAACAGGATTACAAAAAAAAAAAAAAAATCCATAAAATTCTCCAAAATCAGAAATGGTAAATTATTAACGCTGTTCTATTCTTTAGGACTTTTAAACCAGTGATGGGCTCAGTCAATAAAGCGCCTGCTGAGTTTGCTCTCTCGTGCAAGCCCTTGATGCAACTTAGCCTTTGCTCAGAGACCCACGTCCTTGGAGACCCTTATCCTCTCCATCATGAGAAACGTTCAAGCTTGTCGGTGTATGATCTCAGCACTCTCAAGACAGGCTCCTTGTCTCCTGAATAATTTTGCATCCATGAATTGAACTTACATCCTTAATTATAAAAACCTGAATACAGTACTTTTTTTTTTTTGTATTTAATATGAAAGTAACTGAAACAAGGCTCAATACCTTACAGCTCTTTTGGAGTAAACATGACCTTATGACGCATGTGCCGATTCCTTCCAATCACAGCTGCTTCCCATTTCCACTGCATTTGTCTTCTGGATTTCTACAAAGATAAAACCACTTGGGCCAAAGCCTGTACTTGGGCTCTCTGTATACGGTTGTACACAAAAGGTTCATGATGGCAGGCACGGCACGTAGGAGATTCCTTCTGAATTCAGTGGGGACTAACTTGGCCTGCAGCAGTTTCAGAAACAAGCCCAATGGAAGTATCCAAAGGGAGAGCCTAGGAGCAGCGCAACGGAGGAAAGAGAGGGGATCTATCTTCCAGGCCAATTCCACCAAATCCCTAGACAGCATCATCCAAAAGAAACCTTCCAGAACTATTTAACTGCGGCAAAGACTAACTGATTTTGAGTTAAAGATGACACTGTAATCTCTTAGTGGAAAGATTACCAGTCCCAAAACAACATTGCCTAAATTATACTGAACCATTATAATAAATTACTTGACTTCAGCACCCTTTGTGCAGACTACTAACATCCAAAGTTCACAGCAGCAAAACAATAGGTATCTGTTCACATATTTATCAAATACTAGGCTAGATGAGAAAAATACAGATACTAGCAACACCACTGGATTTCAGGAATCTCTCTTCATCTCCTAAAGTATGGTATCCTGAGTGATATCAAAGCTCAAGCAGAAAACACATTACATGTACAGGAATTCTGAATATAAAATGAGTACAACCCATCTGAGGATATTGCTGACGAAGAAGAACAAAATGAACATGTATGTGAATCTGTATTTTCAAAATTTGGCATCTACAGTTAGAGTCCTCCAGACCCAAAGTGAATATGTACTATTCCCTATGGCATGCTGCCTGGTACAGAGTGGTCTGATGGCTTCTACTTGAATTATTCTACCTGGGGGAACAACTGCATGATCAACAAGTGTCTCCAGAAGTGCTGAAGGATGTAGGCCCTACCTAATATCTTCAGTGGGATCTGGAGAAGAGGGAGCAGTGCAGACCAGGTCAGAAATTATAGCTGCCTACAAATTTTAATGCTGGAGCATGCAAAGCCAGCACGGAGCATTCCCAGCTCCTGACAGATTCAAGAGGGAACTGGTGTAAGAACCACATAGCCTCTTTTCAATCTACTGGTAGTGACAGCACTACTGGCTGCTCCCCAGTCCTCACCTGTTTCCTGTAAAGGATGTTAAGCAACGAGCTCCTCTTTGGAAAATGTGAATTCTTTGTCAACATGGCCCTTACCTTAAGATCAAACAAACCTCAAAGGCGGTGAGTGTCCCCCCAAAAAACAGTCACAAATTTCTTGTGTCCTCCCAAATCTCCCAAGTTAGGGGAGTTAGTAAAATTAGGGACCGAGCAGACACGTGTAAAAAAAATTAATAATGGGGGTGAAGAAAACAACATGATAAGTGAAGCAGAAGAGAACACGAGAGGGCTGTGATTTTTTTTTCACCCCTTCTTGTCAAGCATCTTCTTCCCAAGATACAAAAATCACACAGGGTTGTATCTCACAACAGGAGGCACACGTGGTGCCTCAGCTACCACTTGGCACTAGCTTGCATCTGACCTGGGGGCCAGGCATCCTCCCCAGGTGCCACTCGGGGACATAAGGTGCCAGACAAAGCTGGGGGTCGACGCTGTGGTCTGTGTGTCTGCAACATGGGGTCACCCAGCAGCACTGGTGCAACAGTGCCCTTCTGCCTCCACGTGTGAGGCAAGCCTAGCTGCCAGAAAATAACAAGGCTGGAACCAGTTACATCAGTTTTATGTTCAGCCAGTGAGATGACTCCATAAATCTTTGTCTTCCCTAGGTGGAGGATCTGCCAGGCAAGAGTTGGGCTGTTGGACTGCAAGGGAAGTTACTGCTTGTGCCTCAACCTGACAACATCTGGGAAAGGTAACAACAAGCAGATGCAGCACACCCACAGCTGGCTTAAAAAAACGAAACAGGAAAGAGGAAAAATTCTGGTTCCTTCACTACCACCTTTTCTGAGGCTGTCGTGCTTTGGGTTGACTTGGTCAATGACAAGATGAGAGATTCTCTCCCCTACCTCTTGCTCCAAGGAGATGAAGAGAAGAGATAAAGAGAGCTACAAGTTTAGAAAAAACTATATTTAATACATAATTAACTATTTATTAATAATTCATAAATATTCAATGGAATATTAATAATAAATTTTTAAAAGGAAATAATGAAACATATAATACATACAAATATATACAAAACCATATCAAGGTCCCAGGGAGGTGTCACCAGGAGGCACTGGGAAAGTTCCAGACTGGACTCAGAGACCCATGGGAACTGGATTCTAGAACTCACCAATTGGGAAGGCAGGCAGACAAACTCACTGAGTCCTCCAGACTCCCTTCAATCCTCAGCTTTTATACTGATCATGGCAGATGGGATAGAACACCCTACTGGTTGGTTTGGTTCACCTGACCTGTCCACTCCTCCCCACAGGTGCAACCTCTCCACAGGGTGAACAACCCACTCAGTTTACCCTGGTTTTCCACAGCAACAAGTGTCAGCAAGAGCCTCTCTCACTGAACAGAAAGTTGCCTCTGCTTCACCCCAAATCAGGACAGAGGCTCGTTCCAACTTTGACAAGGCCATAATGGCCTTACACAAACCTCTCCCTCTTTCCAGCAGAAAAGCTTTCAGAAACTCTGTTCCTTAAAGAATAAAAGGAAGAGGAAAGTATGTGAGCAGCAGGGCACATCTATTTTCAGGGTATAACTTTTAAAATTCCCAACAGTTCAGAATGCAAACAGCCTAGAAGTGTCCTAAAATCACCAGATGAGACACTAAGCAGAGAGTATGGAAAGGTAAGTCTTACCTGGAGTTGTACCCACACATTGCTAAATTGCTTCTTCACTCTGTGCCTCTGTTTCCACTTCTCACCTTTTAATCTGTCTTCCCTATCTCAGCTTTGAAGCCCAGCTCCCAAACGTTTGCATTGAGCTTATACCTTCAAAACTCCAGCCTTAGCTCTTTAGCTAAGAAAATATCTTAGTACATAGAAAAGCAGACCTACTCTTCACAGGAGACACTAGACAGCACTGTAATAAAAAAAAAATGACTAAAAAATATTTGAAAGTTAACAAACAAGAATAGATCTGTGGGTCCAAACCAGGTCCCAAATGCCCCAAGTCTCAGTGTAATTAGTACTAAAACTTCAGTTAAATGTTACCCCAACTTCTTGACCACTGCCTAGGGAATCAGACCATGTCCAGTCTCTGATGCCTGTTCAGGGTTAAGTAGCTGAGACAACAGAGCAGGTAAGCCGTGGTCTCTGTGACTGGGAACTATGGCTTAGTTCCTTAGAGAAAAAAGACTTGCTCTGACTTTGGCGTGTCTAAGATCAGGCACTATTTTCTCATTTAAAGTTTTGCAGTTCACCTTGAGAGAGCTTTCTGAAACTCCTGTTATCAACCCCTCGCTTCAATCTCAGCTTTGTACAAGCAGAGATTTTGTAACTTCTTCAAGCGCTGCCATGAGAAGCGGAGAGCAGGTAGTGTGGGGACCAGCCGGGCTGTCCCTGCATGGTGTCACCAAGCCTGCATGCTGCGACACAAGCATCTTCTTCCCTGTGTGGGAACGAATAAACAAACAGCCCTGATCTCCACAGCACAAACAAAATGTGTCCAAGTGTCAAAACAAGATGTGGAAAGAGAGAGAAAGAAAGAGAAAAACCTGATTCACAGACAAGTCTCTCAGTTGAGCTACCACAGCACAACCATGCAGGAAGCTGAGAAATAGCTGTCTAATGTCTTGTGTGGATTGACCTATGTTTCCATTTAAGATAGGTTGCTCCCTACAGTCCGGGCACAGAAGGACTTTGTAAGAGAAAAACTAACAGGAAATGCAACAACAGAAAAGATTAAAGCGTTGATCAAAGGATCCAAAGTAAAGGGTTCTTGAGGAACCTCAACAGCCCTGAACTGGGAAATGCCTTCATCCAGACTTCAGACTGTGCTCTTCTTCCCAAAGCTAAGCCTAGCTCAAATACAAATATTAAACTACTATAAGGGTACCAGGCTGAGGAAACGAAGGAAGAAAAAAAAAGTAATTGTGTGTAGGGTGGAAGATAACCAAAAAGCATCAATAAGACTAGTACATGTGCAAGGAGATAAAGGGAAAGAACCTCAAAACTATGGTATGTCTTCCTTGGAAGAGAGACAAGCAGTAGATGCACCTTTTGGGGCACAAGTCTCTCTTAGTGCTTCGTATCTGCTTTTTCTCTGGCACCTTTAACCATCCTACTAAAGAGTCTTCACACTGTTGAAGATGCTTCTGTGTTGCTCCAGTTTTTACTATCTGTAGACTCCTGAAGGTTAAAGTCATGCAGCATATTCTAATTTACTCAAAGGTAGAGCAGGATGGACTTCAACAGCCTTATTTCTATTTTCTCCCCTCGTGCTCTTTCGTAAAGTGAAGCACATGTGATTTGAGATACACTGGGGTAAAGAAAAATGAGACAGGAAATTTTTTTAGTGGGCTGGACCTGTCAACAGCCTGTCCAGAAACAGGAAAACTTTGCAAATATTCCAGGTTCATTAAAGCTTTTTGTTGATTTGAGGCTACAACATCCTTCAATTATTCACACTTTGGAAGTGGCCTTTATATCGACTTCCTAAAGCAATGTAAAAGATATATTTTCTATTGACAGCCCCAGATGAAAGGGCTAATTGTCGGTCACTTTGGGGGACATTTCTGTACATATTCCATAAACACACAAATATATGGCATATAATGACCATGGTCTTAAACATAAGCCTTCTACCTGCAGATGTACCAGGACATCTTAGAACTCTGACTTTAGTTGCACATTTTTCTTACCATTATTTCCCTGCTAGTCAATAGAAATAAATAACCATAATTTCTTCTCTCTGCAAGGCCCACCATCCATCTTTACTATTAAAAAAAGTGCTGTAATGGCAACAAATTTAAACAAACAACTGCTGCATATGCTCCACCATAAAAGTGCCACACAGATGACTGATTAACACTTGGAAATGGTTTTCTTAGTTGCCAGGTAGTAAAACAATCTGCAGAAAGGCCGGTAGATTAATGCAGGTTCCAGGTATTTGGCTGTCTTCAGTGCAATTCTGAATAGCATCAAAACTTTCCTCATTGATTTAAGGATATGTTAGTTTGATACTGTGCTTACAAGATGGTGCTGCATCACACCTCAGTGAAATGGTCTCTAGCATGCTCTCTCTCTCTGTATCGCTGGAGATATTTACTTTCCTGGAATACCTGCATTATAGGCTGGTTCTCTCACTGCAGAGCCCTCCAAGCCTTAACACAAAAGTATGCATCCCTACTGGCGCATCGCCTCTCTTCCCTCTTCCTTCCTCTCCCCAAACCCCAACCTTTTCGTGGTTATAGTGGATGGTTACTGTTTATCACGGGCTGTCATAAAAACCCAGATTGGTGGACATCTTGCAGAAATGCAAAGCTGGCCCGTAGTGCACCATCGCCTCCGCAGCTGCTAAGGCTTTGTGTTTGCTGGGTATTAATAGGAGATGAGTTCTGTTCTGCCGGCATTCACACCGTAGTTTGGAAGCAATTCCCTCTCTGGCTCACACCAATTACATATCTGTCTGGCAACATTACGCTGCACGTTGGTGACTGGCAACGTTATATTGCAAGTTTGTGATATGCAAAGTGGAAAGGCATAGGCTTCTCTGGGAAAGATATTAGTCCTTTTCAAGGTGAAAAGGTAGATCAAACACAAACTTTAAATGGCTGTGGCATCTGAAAATGCTGTATGGGTACGTGTCAAGAAATGATCTTTGGTTTTGAAGGTGACAAGGCTCTCTTAAACCAGGCCATTACCAAATTCAAAAGCAACATGCATTTTGCCCAAGTACCCCCAAAACATAGAAGCATGTTCCAAAAAGCAAAAGCTATTTTGACCTACCACACAAAACTCATTTTCTTAACCTGGTGATATTTTAAACATACGTGAAGAAGAAACCCTTAATGACTCAGATTGGGCAACCCACTGAGAATACCGTGAAAGTACAGCTTCTACAGCAGAGAAGCATCTGGAATTACAGAACTTCAGTTTCATAAAAGTACAAGCAGTGCAGTTAACACAAAAAGGGGTTTCAATTTCTTGCCGGGCTTTCCTTTGCGTTCTCCCCTCCTGATGCACTTCTACAAACCCTCTCACAATACTGCTAGTTTCTTCTGCCCACAGCGGCAGCACGTGTGCAGCTCCTGTCTAGTGTGCTCCTCCGGGTCAATGGGTTTTGCCAGTAATTATCATTACAGCTGTGTCTGATGGAAGATTTTTGTTGTGATAATCTGCCACCACGAAGAAAATAATTTCCAGCCCCTTTTGCCTTTACTCACTCCTATTCCAGGTTCCAGACCGTTACATGCAAATTACCACCTACGGTGATTAGATGTCAGTATTCTGTTAAGTACCCAAACAGTGGTTTTATGTATAAAGACTACAGGTCACTCCGTCAGAGCGTCATAATTCATTTGCTTGTTACTTTTCAAAAATTCAGGAAAGAAAGGATATTTAACTGGGGAACATTAAGGCTTTTGAACAAAATACTCCCAAACACACTTTATATGCCTCCAGATTCAAAATAAAGAAAATGAGTAATAACTCACTATTTACTTGACCTCGTTCCTAACGGTTCTTTTTTCATATTAATGGGAACTTCACTGTTGCAGATCAGCCAATCTTTAATACCTTTGATTTTTTAAAGCTCCCTCACATAGCTCTTTAATAAAAAAAAAAAAAAAAAAGGTCAAAAATGTCTTTTTAAGCTCTTTATGTCAAGTGGCTGACTGGGCACAGCATAATGGTAATTTCCTTAAATGTGATATAAAAACACCCCGTGGAGAGTCTTAAAATCTAACTGTGTCAAAACAAAAACTTTCATTTCTGAGGTTGGACAGGATGATCCCCATGGCCCCTCGATAATAAGCCTATTTCACCTCACCCAATAGCACCATCAAAAATGTTAAACCTTTTTGCATTTCAAGGAGAGGAACCAAACCAGTCTGCGTGGGGTGCCTTAAGTTTTTTGGGAACTTTAAATTCTCTGTGTAAGGCTGATTCTTTATTTGGCCATACTGTGATTTTCCCTTATTGTGGCTCCTGCCAGCTGTGGTGGGCCAAACACTGCAGCGTATACCGTAACGTTTTCTGAATCACCCTGTAGTTCATAAATTGCCAATATTGACTCAAGTGGCGAACAGATACCAAAGTACAGACAGTTACAGGAAAAGCAAGAGCAGAAATTAAGGGCTGCCTTTGCAAGCGAGCTACTCCGGTTTATAAAGAATTAATGCTATAATCAGCAAGACTCCAATCAATAACAAGTTAAGGGAAGTATAACATAATGCATAGAAAAACAATATGGATACCCTGAAAATAAATTACCATGTCTTAGCTACTTACTGTATGCCTTGACAACCACTAAATAAAAAGACTACCTATCTAAGGAAGTACCTGAGCTACCATTAACAGAAGCTAAGAATATTCCAGCTAGAAGTCTCACTAACACTTGCTTATCTTTATACCCTCCTCAACTCTACAATGTTGGCCATTTTTGGAGACAGAATACCGGGTCAGCTTTGGACCAGCATAGCAATTCTTGTACCACGTTACCATTGAACACACCCTTGCCCTGTCCTCCAGGTTCTCTCAGTTCTGTTGTGAATGACAAAAAAAGGTAAACAGATTTCTTAGGTGAGTTGGCTTTTGATGACCAGCATCTTTCCCATTCCTGCAAATGTCACCATATTGTGTGCTGTGCAACAGAAAAGGAAGATATGATTTCTATCCAAAAAAATAAAAGTCTGAAGGAAGGTGGTTCACACTATCCCTTTTGGATAGAAAATACATGAAGTTTTCAAACACTGCAGTTTTTATCATAATATTTAATCATCTGCAGAGCTGTGTACTTTCATACATAAGTCTCAACAATGAGCAGGAACCCTCAAATATGCCTCTAGATACATAAAATTCACATACATCAACTTTTCTCACTGCTTTACCCATTTCAACAGTCAAGTGGCTCTAAGGGTTTCTGGATGTGCTGCTATTTCCTACTGCCTACTTCATTTTCTCCTGTTTTAATTCTGGACAGGGCAATGATTTGTCCTTGATGAGTGCACTGGTACACAATCTCAGAGCCGAGATTCACAACCTAATGATGGCAGCGTAACAAATTACCAAGAGGCAGCAACTAATCAAGCGGGGGCTGCCGAACTACCGTGCAGTACGACTCAGTTTTAAGCATCAGTGAAGGATGTTATGCTAAGTCGCATTTTCTTACAATTGGGCAAGTGAAGAATGTGCATGCAAACAATTAACAACAGTTACTATGTCTCAGCTAATCGGGACAATTTATTAAGCTGACATAATTCATCATGCAGTTAAGTCCTTAATGAAATGTGGCCCACCTGAACAGGCTTTCTCCTAAGCATTTTGCACTTTGCCTCTTTCTTTTCTTTGTGAATTAGGCAGGAAAGCTACCAGAGACCAGTCCCACTTCCACCCCTTGACAATAAACCGAGGTACTAAGGCTGCTTCAAAACCCAGTTCTGGGATTTTATATCTCCTCCTCACACTTCTTTAACAGCTAAAAGAAAGCACGATCAGTCTCATGGATCAGTAACCACAGCTCAAAGAAGCAGCTGCAAATTAGAGTCTGCTTTAAAGGTTAGATCCTGTAATGTATTTCTGCCCCCAAACCAGGATGACTAAAACCAACATTCTTATATATTAAACAATTTCCCATCAATGTTTGGGTTTTTTTTAAAACACAGGATATAAGTATCCCGCATGTCCCGTAGAAATTTCAGCAGCTCACTTAATTCTTTAGAACAACATTCTCAATTTAACACTAGGAATTACAGACCCTCAGCAGTGCTTCACACTGCAAAGAGATAATCTGTTTCTAGGGCTGAGTATCTGTAAAATGTCTGCATGTAGCATCCTTGCTGATACCAGCTACTTAAGGTCAAAGTCATAGATCAATTTAATCAAGTATAACTCATATCCTTTCCAAATCCTTTAGAATTTAGGTTGTATCAAAGATGCCCTTGCTTGCTCTCAAATTCAGTCTTAAATAGATATACCTGATTATCATACAATTTATACATGCTTTTACAAAAATTCTGAATTTTGCCCGGCAGGCTAAGGTAGATCATTGGAAATATTCAGTACAGTTGAAAAACCAAAATTGTTGCGTGCTAGGCTTCTTCACGCTTAACTCCTCTTTAAGGAGACACGTTTTTCTTTCACTGCAGATATTTTGCTATAGATCTCACTCCAGTCTTAAGCACCTCATTTCTGTTCTCCAAAAATGACTGTGAATTCCATGTGCATTACCACACAGTAACTCTTTGAAAAGAGAGGAAGAACTCGAATGGTCAGGTTCACTTTGGTCAGGGATGCAGGACAGACAAGCCAGAAATGTTTTTAACTTGCTGTACAAGGTACATAGTACTTTGCAGAAGCAAATTCAGTATTTCTGTATTTTGATTGCTAAGGAGGTGGGAAAGAGTTACACTGCATTGCATCAGATGCCCTGGGTAATATATGAATATAATGAGGAACACTTAATTCGAAATCAGTGTACCTTGCTACAAATACACATTTTTATGCTTTTATCAGTCTAGATGATGATCAGGACTTGACCCTTTTTACCACTGAATCCACCTGAATCTGGTGGAAGCCAGATGCACCATGAAGTTTTCCAATTAAAAGCAGTGTGAATCTTCCTGGAGTGAGATTATGTGCCTGAGTTCCTCTTTGCTTTAATACCATATTAAAGTTAATGCAGTTCATTACTAATGATAAAGTCCAAATAACAGGAAATAGATTAAAACGCTTATTCACAACTGTATCTAAAAAAGAAAAGTAAATAAGTCAACATCCACAAAATTTATTTATACTGCAGAAACTGTGGTTTTCTACTCCATAAAACGTTTCCGTTCCTCTCAATACATTAAAAGATTTTGGTAACATTTTTGAGCTTTCCTAAAGGACATATTGGGCATAAAAACATCATAAGAACAACTTAAGCAGTTCGATTATCTTTGTGCAGTGACTGAATTATATCATAGCAGGATTTGAAAAATACTTACGCTCCACAAAGTAAGAGCTGGCATCAATCTTCCAGATAATCTGACCGCGGTGAGAGCCATTGACGCCACGGTTCTTGTAGTCCAAAAAGTTTTCAGACAAGACCTCATCTATAAACAAAGAAAACAGTCTCATCAAGCACCTGTTGTGAGAACATGCACAGCAGAGAGTCAGGCTAAAAATATGCCTTTGGGTTGACAGAACATACTAGAGCTGCTAGACAGCTTAGCACCACATGTTGAGGAATTAGATTTTTCACTCATTTATATTTTTATGAAGTGCAGCTCTAAAAAAAACCAACCACCACAGCTTTCCCTGAAATGTAATTTTAAAAAATACATCCCTACAAAATTCTCAAAAATCAAAATATCTAGCTTAGCACAGATGAACCCCTACCTGATTAAACATAATTATCTAGCTGTAAGAGAAAATTGTAGCAAAAAATAATCTCCTCTTTGCACCAACTCTTCCCTTAAAAAGATCCCACAGGAAATAGTTACATGTAGGCATCGGAACTACACTCACTCGTGTCACAGCAGAAGTGGTTATTTCTTGCAGTGTATAGCGAAGGGTATTTATTTTTGAAGAATCCCACTCACTGTGTGCCTTCACAGCTCTCTGCTTCCAAACCCAAATTGAGTGACAGCAAAATGCTGTCCCCTCACAGTGTTTCGAGACACCTAGCAGCTGCCAGACTACCAAGCTGATCTTCAAAGAAGTCAAGGAGTCAATCTATAAAAATAAATAACCTCTAAAAAGTTTCTGAAAACCAAGCCTGAGGAAGCAGCCTCCTTGCACGCACGGGGCTGCCTGTAAATAAAAGGCCGGTGGGCGTGAGCCTGAGGAGGGCCTTCTGGTTGCCCACAAGAATAAATTTTCAGGCTGCTTGCAAGTTTTAACAAGCACTTTTCCACTGATCCGCAAGCCTTATGTAGATGTGAGCAAACACACCCCAGCCTCCCGCCAAGGGCCTGGTTCCCAACCCTCTTTTATCCAACAGTTTAAAAACCAGCCATGAGACCGTGCTGCGGCCTCAGGGCCTCGCTCCCCCCCTGACGAGCTTACCTCAGGCTTTCAAGGAAACAAAAATGCAGGTATTGCCACCATGCCAGGCCAGCACTTATGGTTTTGGTCATCAATAAACAGAAACAGTGCAGCAAAAATAGAACAGATGTATGGAGATGTTTACAGGCTGTCAGAGGGGAGCAGGGCTCACCAGCCTGTAAGAGCACAAAATGGCGGTGGACTCAAGCGGCTGAAGTAGCAGCCCAGGATGGGCCTGGCCGTGGCCTCGTTGCTCCAGCTTCAGGGGGATGAAATGAATTTGGGATCTGTGCCCTGCCAAAACACTTCACTAAGAATCTCTTCCTGCGGAGACCAGCCAACAACCTTCTGGATTTTTTAATTTTAACACAGATTTGTAGAAACGCACTTGAACTAACTCAGCCCTTGCTACAGAAATAATCCAGGGTGGGTGCTGCGACTTGCTTCCAGAGACAGTTACATTCATTATTAGTCATGCTGAAAGCTGAGGAAAAAATGCAAACTATTCAATACGAGATTAAGATATGTCAACTGTAAACACTGTGAAGAACTCGCTTCGTTATCACATAGGTCAAGGAGAAAGCGAAGACGGCGCCACGCCACAAGTGAGAGACTGACGGTGTGACCAACTGCAGAAGAGGCAGCCCAAAAGGCAAAGCCCAAGGCACCCAAAGACTAACATATTATTAAAACGCATACACACAAACGTTAAACAAAGTGGACTTTTAAATCAAAGGAAACTACGCTTTCACTGAAAGAATCAAGCAGTGCTGTCCCGTTAGTGTTACGTGTTGTGCTCTCAAAGAAGGAAGGTAAGCGGGCTACCAACACCGAACTCCCTGGTGCCACTCTCTTGAGGGATTTACAACAGAAATCCTTTTAAAGAGGTCATTAATGATTGCAATGGGTAATTATAAACGGCAACGCTACCTACAATACATGCTCCCTTTGCTGACTTGCTAACTGTCGGTAATTATTTTACTAGCTGTGTTTCATGCTCTGTATTGAGGTGGAAATCTTTCAGCGCATTCACACAGTGCATCTCTGCGGTAACCCTTCAATGGGAAAATCATGTGGCACGATTTCTGTTCTTCCTCTGTACTTTACAGTTGGCTTTGTCTTCTTTCAAATTATATATTAAAAAAGGGCAGTATACACCGTCGCTTTCAGAGCTTTGGCTTACTAATGACTCCCTTCAGTAAAGGAAGATCCTGGATACAGATCATCCAGAATTACCCACATCATTCTATGGAATCAAGAACACTTATACACAGACAAGGAGATTTAAACCCGTGAACTGTCCCCTTTGCTTTGGCAGGGAAAACGCTTTATGCTTTAAGGTGAGCATGTACGGAAACACTGAACTGAGCCAGAGTCTGGGAACCCTGAATGGCCCCTCATCCTGACAGGACAGGGAGAGCATCCCTCAGCTCAGGCATGCTGCTCTCTGGCTTCATCATTCGTGACGTTTTACTTGTTTATTATTATAGTTAGTCTCTATAAGCTGCTGGAGGTGCTCCAACACCTGCCATGTGATTAACATGCACGGGTAATGACTGTTTCTCAAGATATATTGTCAATAAAATACCGTGCTTGCTTAAGGAGGCTTAGCTGAGCTAGACTGGATGGCCTTGCTTAAGAAATTGCAGATATTTTAGGCTGGAGTTTAGGGGCCCAGGAGATCCCAGAATCACATCTAAAATGCTGTGCTTACACACAGTGAACTGCAGAAATACAGGACTGCAGAAAGCCCTGTCCACCTTTTGTCAGAAATGAGCAGGAAGCCTGGAAAACCAGGCTGAGAAAAAGGACTACTTCACCTGTACATCCCAAGTAGAAGCAGAATAAAGTGAAGGGAGAGGAAGCCAGTCTGTGGCTACAGCTGACAAGCAAGACCACGGGAAAGCTGAAACTAGTTGCTCCCGCCAAGCAGCATCATCTGCACGCCGTCTGCTGTCACAGAGGCGAGAGATGGGTGTCTGGGAAGGACACAGCATCCGGAGCAAAGGGTAAGGTCACAAAGCACGTCAGGGGAGAGATGCACACATGGAGCTAGTCAGGTGCACACACTTTATGGACAGCAGCCATTGATGAAATACAGGCACAGGCAGTAGAAAAGATATTTTAATATGAGTTTGTAGAGCTTTGCAATATGCAGGTCACCCCAAGTAGGAGCAGTAGAGCCGTTAAGTATAAAAACATTTTTTTAAATAAAACATATTGACAAATGTCCTGATTTAGAAATCCAGTATGTAGATACTACTCACAGCCAGATGTAAGCCCTGCCTGTCTCTCTTGGAAAGCTGGGTACTTCCCTCTTTCCAAAGAAATAAAACTAATTTTCAGTCCAGTACAAATTCATGTTAGTTGGGATGTTTAAGCCAGACGAATTTTAGCTCTAGAAAAATAAATGCAGGTCCAAAAGGGAAATCTTTCTTCGTTTTTTGAAAGTATGTATTTTTGGAAGGTGAAAGATAAGAAAAAAATATCCCCTGGCGAGTTAAAAATAGCTGTAGCTGAAACTGGTCAGGAGGTTAGAATGTATGAATACAGCCTATCGACCTGTTTTAGCTGGCAGGTGATACTATTCCAGGCAAGCTATTCCTGGAACATGGACATTATGTATGTAGCACACTGACAAAGAAAATTGTGCATCTGAAATACACAGCTGTGTAGTGCACTACAAATACGTGCATATGTGTGTGTGTATATTTATCAACATTCATGCCATACGTAAGCGAATAAATGATATGGTATGTTAGAAAGGGTACGTGCAAAGAAAAATAAATTTTATTTCATATTTCTCCTGAGAATTTCTATAACAAAGGAACTGACCTTAAAAAACATGTTGCATCTTAAGTCCCCAAGGTAAATGGTGAAATGCTTCATTTCACCTCCACACAAAATGAAGAGCAGTGTTAATGCTGCTCCCTTTCATATATTTCAGCCAGGAGCTAATGGCTTTTGACATTTTCCCAATGAAGCATTGTAATGCATCTCCCCTCCTCTATTTTTGAAATGCGATTAACCTTTAAACTAGCTCTCTGCTTTGCTGGCAATCCACTGCACAGCCTGGGTTTGGCCCCACTTGGCCAAAAAGAAAACACTTTGCAGTCACCCTCAGATCTGCAGCTTCATTTCCCTGGATGGTAACTAATTAAGGAAAATGCCAGGTGAGGGAGTATTCACAGAATGATCTGGGGTTGGAAGGGACCTCTGGAGATCATCTACTCCAACCCCCTGCCAAAGCAGGTCCACCCACAGCAGGTTGCACAGGAACGTGTCCAGGTGTGTTTGGAATGTCTCCAGAGAAGGAGACTCCACCACCTCTCTGGGCAGCCTCTGCCAGGGCTCTGCCACGCTCACAGGAAAGAAGTTCCTCCTCATGTTGAGATGGAACTTCTTATATTCAAGTTTGTGCCCGTCCCTCTTGTCCTCTCCCTGGGCACCACTGAAAAAAGACTGGCCCCATCCTCCTGACACCCCCCCTTATATATATATTTATAGGCATTGATCAGATCCCCCCTCAGTCTTCTCTTCTCCAGACTAAAAAGACCCAAGTCCCTCAGCCTTTCCTCATCAGAGAGATGCTCCAGGCTCCTCATCATTGTAACCTTCTGCCGTACCCTCTCCAGCAGTTCCCTGTCCTTCTCAAACTGGGGATATTCGGGATATGGTGTCCTTTGAACATCAGCTGGTCCTGGAGCTGGAGTCAGGGATGCTGAGGGCAGCTGAGACAGGGAGCCAGCAGACACTGAGCTCTGCCTCCCCTGCTCTGGGGCACACAGAGGTGCCAGCCACCTCTTGCAGTTGAGGGAAGGTGGCCACAGACCAGAGCAGCAGCATCAGACCTCCCGCATCTCACACGGTCCCTGGAGGAAAGGGAGAAGGTGATGCACAAGCAGGTGCCAGGCAGCCGGGGGCTGAGCTGCAGCCAGAGAGACCGGGGCACACGAGCGAGTGCCTGGGGAACCAGCAGCAATTACTGACGGTCTGCTTGTCCTCACCAAACCAGATCCCTCCAAGCACAGCCTTTTACTGCTAAAAATATTCTGCGCTGTCACTTCCATGCTGAGAGCGATCCCAATATACTTCACAAGCACTATATATAGAGAGAGATAAAGGACCACGGCCACCAAAGAGAGCTGTCTTTTTGATGAAGGACGGTAACCAATTGACAAAAAGCACACCATTCTTCAGAGGAATTTGGGGAAGCGTTGATAAAGGCTTCCCCTCAAAAAAGATCTGTAAAAAAAACGTAATGGGGGCTTCAAGTGCTGTCAGTCGCTTACACTGAACAGGCAGGGCCTCGGTATTTGAAACCTTGCCTGAAATCCCCACAGAGAAGCAAACAAACAGTCAACACATCTTCCTCAGAAGGACTGACGGAGTTCAAACTGCAAAGAGCTGAGTGACCCTTTTGGTCAGTTTGTTTTTTGCTTAAGAGGCGGAAATGAAAAACCTACTCCCTTTCCTTAAACAGTATTTTGCTGATACATATGATCAGCCTATCTTTCCACATTATCCAAGAATAACAACTAGAAAATTTAGAATAAGCTGGGCTACCTTCAAAGAAGGAAATAATTAACATGAGGCAGGAGCACAATGTCAGGCGGGTGCCTGAACTTGGTCCACTATTCCATTTTCTTATCCATCGCTAATTTGATTTAGCGCTACATATTACAACGCTTGCTTTCTATAAACTCGATGCAATTACGGTGTAAAAATAGAAGCTACACTTCGTGTCTTGATCCCTTATGAATAAGAAATGCTGTACTCCTGAAATTACAGAATGATTTTTAGTCTTTAGCTGAACAAATGCTTTAGCTTGAAATTTAAAAGTGCTTTTGGTCAATATGTATGTCTGTGCTCTAATGACACATGAACATAGTTAGCAAAATGCTTTTAAAAATCGTTTTCTGTACCAAGAGGCCAAGCTCTGCTTGACCTGTTCTGTAATTTGCATGGAAAGCTGTAGAGAAGGAACACTCTAAAGCACAGAACATCAATAAAATAAAATTGCTTTGCAAAATAATACAAGTGCAAACCATGCATAAGCTTCTTATTTCTGATGTGTCTTCTCTTACCATGCAATTTATCACCCGGAGAACAACACAAAATGATGACAACAAACAGCCTATATAATTCACAAGTGCAGTTTGTAGTGGGGTTGTGTCAGGCCGTGCCAGTGGTTCCTTTTGCAACTCTATAGCACTGCAAAACCCAGCCCTTGGAAACTGTGCTTCCAAAGAGTTGTACAACACAAGTGGTCATCTTTCTGCAGGAGAGGAACTATTAATGAGAAGTGGATGCAGAGGAGTGATACCAACTTCTACACAGAATCACAGAATGATCTGGGGTTGGAAGGGACCTCTGGAGATCATCTAGTCCAACCCCCTGCCAAAGCAGGTCCACCCAGAGCAGGTTGCACAGGAACGTGTCCAGGAGGGTTTGGAATGTCTCCAGAGAAGGAGACTCCACCACCTCTCTGGGCAGCCTCTTCCAGGGCTCTGCCACCCTCACAGGAAAGAAGTTCCTCCTCATGTTGAGATGGAACTTCTTGTGTTTAAGTTTGTGCCCATTCCCTCTTGTCCTGTCCCTGGGCACCATTGAAAAGAGACTGGCCCCAAAAAAGACTGTCCCCCATCTTTCCTTGTTTACAAAGATACCACAGTAAAAAAAAATAAATAAAATCACAAATACTGGCTAACATCACAGGAGTCCACAGGAATGCTTCCACTGACTCCAGCAGCTGCAGATCCAGCTCTAACGTGGATTGGAACTTCACTGTTAATTCATTTACCAATTTCTGCCGCAGACAATGAATATACTGCAATTTACAGTTAGCTTCCCCTCCTTTAGTAGTTCCTCAGGTAGAAGAGTTCTAGAAAACAATGGCCTAACTCTTCATTGGTCCTAAAAGCTCAGTCTTTGACCTAAGAGTTTGCGTGTGCTTTGTTTCAAGCACATGAATGGTCCCATTTTAATTCCACAAAAATTCACCCCCTACCCAGTTAAGGAAAAGGAAACTGGGAGGCAGAAAACTTGAACAACGAGTGGAGAACAGCAGTGAGAGGAAGACATGGCAAGAGAAAGAGCAATAAATCATAATAAAACAGGGATAGACTGGGCAAAGTTGCAACAATTCTTGGTCACTGAGGGCGGGAGACACTGTCCTAAGTCAAACTGCTCCAGGCACAGGGAAAGGCAGGCGTGGTGGGTTTAAAACCTGAACCGGCCAATCTGAAGCATAAAGAATTACACATAAAGCTCAAAGGACAACTGTCATCCACTTGCAAAATTAAGGAGTTCTAACTTTCAGCAAAACACTTCTACCTTTGAACATCTAGCTTACTTTCGGAGCGATACATGACATTATCCTTTACCACTTCAGCAGCCTCCAAGTTACTGCTGGGGGATATCTTTCTGATCTTTCATGACACCAACACCAATGAAAGAAGCAAACAAGACTGCCAATTACAGAGACCCTTGGGGTTGATATGCCTCTAGGTGTTCAGAAGGCTCTGGATGAACTGTGGATCCAATCCTGCCTCACTGTCCTGCCCTCCTTGCACTTGAGGTAACCACACTGACAGTCTGAGCTCTGTCACTTGAGGGACTTCCCTCTCCTTCCCTGCAACAGGGAAGCTGGCTAAAAGGGGAGCCGATGGCAACGGGCCCTATTCACCTCTGATGTCCTTGAGGATGCCATCACTCATCTGTTTCTCTCCAGTTACCACAAATCTCCTGCTGAAAAGGAAGAGGAATTGAGGAAAGCGAAGAGCTGAGCTGGGGCTCGGCAAGAACTGCTCGTGGGGGCTCAAAGACCCATTGTAGATGTCAAGTTGCAGTGGGACGGGCATGTATCTAGTAATACTGGTGTTATTTGGTTCTACATCCACGTATCTGTCATTGCTACTTCACCTACCTCTCTCCCAGCTACAGGCTCCTACACTCCCAGATTTATTCCCACCACTGCAGCAGGTGGACCACAGCTGGGTTTTAGCACAGCAAGAGCGATACTTCAGCTATGCATTGCACAAGCTTCTCCAAAATTAATGCCATCCAGCTTGCACACAGAACTGGAGATGGGAGGGAGGAATCCAAACAAAGACAGAGCAGTGCATACTGAAAAAAAACAAAGGGCAACAAAAAAAAAAATAGGGCAACAAAGATGATTAAGGGATTGGAGCATCTCCCTGATGAGGAAAGGCTGAGAGAGCTGGGACTCTTGAGCCTGGAGAAGAGAAGGCTGAGGGGAGACCTTATCAATGCTGACAAGGATCTAAAAGGTGGGTTGAAGGAGGATGGAGCCAGACTCTTTTCAGTGGTTCCTAGTGACAGGACAAGGGGCAACAGGCACAAGCTGGAACATGGGAAGTTCCACTCCAATGTGAGGAAGAACTTCTTTGGGGTGAGGGTGGCAGAGCCCTGGAAGAGGCTGCCCAAGGGAGGGTGTGGAGTCCCCTTCTCTGGAGATCTTCAAGCCCCACCTGGATGCTGTCCTGAGTGATGTGCTCTGGGCAGCCCTGCTTTGGCAGGGGAGTTGGACTAGAGGATCTCTAGAGGTCCCTTCCAACTCCGACAATTCTGTGATTCCATGATTCCATGAAAACTAAAGATACACGATGTGTGGTGAGGTATGATGTGGAAGAGTTTTGTTTGCTTGTTTTTAATATAACGACAGTTCCAAAGTTGTCACAGTCAGTCGGTGGGAGCCTCCCTGTTGATTACAGTGCAACTCGGAAAATGAAGATTATGCTACAACAGTGCACCCATGAAATTTGCTAGAAGATATTAAAACACGAGATGCTGCAGGCCCAAGGCAGTTTAAAGACATGATACAAAGGGACACGGGAAGATCTGAAACATGAACAAGGGTGACACTTGTCCAGGTTAACAGCGTTCATTAAGTAGGGGGGAAATAATTTGCAGTATTTGAAAAATGGGCTTATAGCAATGTTGAAAGGCATAACAGCAGATAGTAAATTAGAATTAAGACAGGCATTTGTGATCTGATACAGCAGCAAAAATACCCCACCCCATAGCCCCAAACGCAATCCCGATGTGTTCACCGAAGCACCACAGTGCAAGGAATCTCTTGATAATCTGGAGTGACTTTATCTGAAAAATGGTATTCAATTATTAAGCTTATTAAAAAGTGGAAGATCTTCAGCGAAGGAAAAAATGTCATTAGAGCTGGTGAGATCAATGGATGAGAAAGATTACAAAAGCTAAAGGCGTACACAGCCATTACAGGAATTGAAAGGCAGCATGGGAATAGTCACGTTATGAACAGCGTGCTTAAGTGTTAGAAACAGCAAAGGAGAGGGAATGATTTACTTTGGTTTAGAAAACTAAGAGAAGAAAAACATACGCTGAACCTTCAAAATCCACATGTGTAGCCTGACAACCTCCGGAGAACAAATCTTTCTGCTTTAAGCCTTATGCTGCCAAGAATTTCATGTTTGCGCCGTCCGCTGGTTGTGCCGTGATTGATTCTCCCCGGTCAATGGTCTGAACCTGCTGCCTGGATTTGGTGGGCTTGAGGCCAAAACCTGGCTTTGGGTGCACCGATTTCTTCAGAAATNGACAATTCTGTGATTCCATGATTCCATGAAAACTAAAGATACACGATGTGTGGTGAGGTATGACGTGGAAGAGTTTTGTTTGCTTGTTTTTAATATAACGACAGTTCCAAAGTTGTCACAGTCAGTCGGTGGGAGCCTCCCTGTTGATTACAGTGCAACTCGGAAAATGAAGATTATGCTACAACAGTGCACCCATGAAATTTGCTAGAAGATATTAAAACACGAGATGCTGCAGGCCCAAGGCAGTTTAAAGACATGATACAAAGGGACACGGGAAGATCTGAAACATGAACAAGGGTGACACTTGTCCAGGTTAACAGCGTTCATTAAGTAGGGGGGAAATAATTTGCAGTATTTGAAAAATGGTCTTATAGCAATGTTGAAAGGCATAACAGCAGATAGTAAATTAGAATTAAGACAGGCATTTGTGATCTGATACAGCAGCAAAAAAAACCCTGCCCCATAGCCCCAAACGCAATCCCGATGTGTTCACCGAAGCACCACAGTGCAAGGAATCTCTTGATAATCTGGAGTGACTTTATCTGAAAAATGGTATTCAATTATTAAGCTTATTAAAAAGTGGAAGATCTTCAGCGAAGGAAAAAATGTCATTAGAGCTGGTGAGATCAATGGATGAGAAAGATTACAAAAGCTAAAGGCGTACACAGCCATTACAGGAATTGAAAGGCAGCATGGGAATAGTCACGTTATGAACAGCGTGCTTAAGTGTTAGAAACAGCAAAGGAGAGGGAATGATTTACTTTGGTTTAGAAAACTAAGAGAAGAAAAACATACGCTGAACCTTCAAAATCCACATGTGTAGCCTGACAACCTCCGGAGAACAAATCTTTCTGCTTTAAGCCTTATGCTGCCAAGAATTTCATGTTTGCGCCGTCCGCTGGTTGTGCCGTGATTGATTCTCCCCGGTCAATGGTCTGAACCTGCTGCCTGGATTTGGTGGGCTTGAGGCCAAAACCTGGCTTTGGGTGCACCGATTTCTTCAGAAATGCTTTAGTGGGTGATCATTAATGGCTTCATGATCACTCTGGGCTATATAGCAATACAGAGGCAGTTTCATCCACGGGTGTTAAGGACCCTGGAAATCACAGAGAAGGCGTGAGGCTGCTGTACTCCCTTGTCTGCGTTATCCCCCTCTCCTAACATGGAGGATGACAGCTGAAGTGGAAAAACTCTTTTCCACCCGTTCACCTAGAAAAAGGTTCTTAATACCATAGCTGTTATATTTATGGAGAAATATTAAATGAAAATGGGAATCCTTTGGCGCACAGTAAACACCCCTACCACATATTAAAGAAATTTCAGGAAAAGAACTGGCAACCTACAGGCTTCTTTACCGTGACTTCCCAAAAAGACCATAAAGCTTCTACAGAAGCTTTTGAGTCCATTGCTACTAAGAACGTTAACACCACATGAATGACTGAGGTGAACCCTGGAAGCACTGAAAGGGAGAATGGCTCAGAAGGCACACGCGTTGGGAACATTTAGAGACCCTTGCACTTACATGTTGGCTGTATCTACTTGTAAAGGGCTGAAGCAGAGGCAAAAGCTCACACCTGGCGGGGCTGGAAGCGGCGCATCCTGGTTTTGTCTGGCTGAAGGGATCCACCAGATGCAGAACCGGGAAAGGCAAAAAGTGCCTCAGCCTGACAAAGAGAAGTCACTTTCACTGGAGCCAAGAGCAGCCAGGTGAAAGCGAGCCAGGCTGGAACAAAGAACTGATATCTCTGCAGTAATGTATCTGCCAAGGCCTACGATACCCAATATCCCCTCTGTTCAGCGTTTGTCTGGCCTTTCTACTGCGGTTTTGGTTGGTTTTTTTCATGACAGGTTTGCTCCTCTGACCCTTTTTATTCCTAAAATAAATAGTGCTGTGCTTAGTGAAAGCTGTCTGGCCACGAGGCACCTCTCTGCCCACGTTTTACGGAGAGTGGAATTGCAGGTGTCGAACAAAACTTAACTTTTGCTGAGGTGATCACAGCCAGCCGTCCCCAGCCTGGAGAGAGACAAGATGACCTACTTGAGGAGAAGCTCCAAGACCTGAGGCAGGTTCTCTTCCGAAGGCCACAAAAGGACCGGGAGGATGGGTGACCCCGGGACACAACAAATCCAAGCTTCAACAAAACTCACCCTAAGCAGGCACGTCGTGAAGAGGGCTGTTTTACAGATGGCGGTGCCCAAAGTGGAGAGGTGGAGCAACCCTCCAAACGCACCCAGCGCCTCAACCGCGGATGGGAGCTGGAAAGCAGGGACACCCAACTCCCAGCCTTATATCCACGTCACTGTTTCTAACATCTCCCGTCTCTGCTGGCAACATATATTGGTAAAATCGCTGTACAAACAAGTTCTGATCCAAGTCTGACGGCAGGAAAAACACAGATCTCTCCCCTTGCCTCAGTGGGCAATACAGGAACACGAGGCCCTCGAAGCCTAAAATCAACCTGGGAAGTGTTTAAACAAGTGTTTAAATGGCTATTAATCAATATCTTTAAAAATTAGATTCGTCAGATTATGGTGAGTGGCCTTTTGGGGAGAGAAATCACATCAAAGGCTGAAACAGGAGGAAAACGTGCTGCTTTAAAGCTAAATTTCAGTCACTAATTAGGTCAAGATATTCCTACTTAGATAAATTTGAGAACCACTCTGTGAAAAGCCAAATACAGGCAGGAAATTGGACCCTACAAGATTTGTGTAGGAAGAAACTTTTCATAAATAGCCTTTAATAATGTTTTGCTTTCCCATAAGGAAACGTCAAAAGGAAAAAGGCAATTACAAATGGGTAAGAAGAGTATAATGTTAGTCTTGATAAATTCCCAACATCAGCAGGCACAGACACCGGAGCAAATGATTCTTCTTCTTTAAGTCTGGTTTAAACATTTCTCGTTAGTTACTCTACATCAGATATGGAGACGATGACAGAAGTGAAATCTAGTTGGAGCTAAAATGCTACTGCAGCCATTATAAGATAGCTCTTTATCTACAGGCAGCTGCCAGCAGCCCCTATTAATTTATCTAAGAGGCTTCACACCGTAGCAAATAGTAATAGTAAATGAGATAACAGCGAAAGGAAAAAACTCTGAGATAAATAACTGCAAATACTCCATCTGTCTCACAGTAGCCACTAAATGAGAGGTTTTTTTCAAAATATACAGACATGCTGTCTTTATTATTCATAAATTTGTTTCGGTTTTGCCCCCCCCGCCCCTTCCCCCAGGCATTTTCTTTACACATAGTTTTTCTGCAAAGAAAAAACAAATTCCAGAGATTTTTAAATACCAACAGAGCTGTGTTATGTTTGAACTTCGCGTATTTTTTATTGAAGATATGTTTCTGAAAGACTGCTGATGTTCATAATACTATAGTTCCCTTGAGGGAAGGCAAATGCACATCTCAGGTGAGTCGTTACAGAACTTTGAGGTTCTTCTGCATAGCTCAGAGCTGATATATAGTATATACAAAGGGAACCTCTAGAGTTCAAGCTTAGAAGGAACGAAATGTAATTCCTACTCCTGAAGGTACAATATGTCTTTAACACCCAGAAAGGCTTGTTCTTCCAATTTCCATATTTTTTGTCACCCTACCATGGCTAATCTTAAAATGCATTGGAGTAATAACGTCTATATTTTAACAGAGTCAACATTTACTATTCTCCCTTCAACTAAGGAGTTTTTCTGTGGCCCTTCATCAAAACCATGTAGGTGTGCATGGATGTTTTCATGCAGCTACGGGGTGGATATACTCAATACTATTTTTTTGCCATGAGACACACGACCACCATTTTTTACACCATTTTACATGAGATCACCCACCTGCCTAGTCCATTTTCTGAGACCATGAGTGAAAGTTAACTCTAATAACCAATTCTAAATCCAGCTTTTACCTGATTCTGCAAAGACTGTTTTCCCAGTTGGCCACCCTTATGAATGTGCACATGGACTGAAGCAGAGAAAAACTGATGCCTTTTGATAAAAGGAGCCGTGGCTCCTTCATGAGGAGCAAGCAGCCAGAACTTCCCTTTAGGGAGGACTCCCTTAACTCTCCTTTCAGGCTACTTTAACCTTTGAATAGCACCCCAAAATGCCCTACGGCATCAAAATGTTATGTGCCACACCATTTTTGCTCTTTTTCTTTTGGAAGCCTTTTATAACATCTGTATTTCCCCAGACTTGGAACGTCTTTGTTCTGAAGCCTGCAGTTTATTGGCTATCATCAAAATTTTAGTGATGGCAGTGGTGGTGAGAACAGACTAACTTTTATGTGTTTTAAAACCAACATTTGTATAAAGTTATTTGAGGGTATTTCCTAGAGGACTACAATGGCAACGATTAAACTCCTCTTAGGTGAGAAGCATCTTCTGTTTTGCTTCTGGGTAGCCTCTTCCTGGGATGCCCAGCAGCTCCCACAAGACAAATAACGAATAATAACTCTAATGCTCCCGCACTGAGTTTTACAGAAAATCCCCAACACGCTGCCTGACACCCCCAGGGCACAATTTCTCATTTTTCTCATGACTCACTGCAATATTAAAGTATTGCCGCATTCAAACCTTTCAGCTCAAATTTCACCAGCCCAAACAATCACCTAAAGGATCGGGCTGTATCCGCAAGCCGGCTTTAAGACAAACCCTGGAGTGACCAGCAGCGACGCGAGAGTTAACAGCGTTGCCAGGCAAGTGGTAATAATAGGCTTCAACACTAATCCCCTATTGAGCAGACTGGGGAAAAGCTCATCATTTCTTGGGTTCTCTTGTTCCAGTCTGGCTGCTAATTCAAAACATAGTCATAGATCGGTTTACGTTGTGAAGGTCGTAGCCGCAAGGCCGGGAACATTTCCTCTCCCAACAGGAATGCAGGCTTGGAAAATCTGCACAAATGCACACACAGACCTGAGCCATTGGGATGTCTGGTTTTCCCACCCCTATGGACCGGTCACAAACATCGCACACAGGACGCATCACCGTTTTGAGGCGAGGAGCGTGCTGCTGGAATGACCCTTCCAGTTGTCCACACTTTGTCACCACCAGACCGTGTGGTGATCTTTGGACACAGGGACTCAATCCTGCCTTGGGGTGAAGCTACACTGAAAGGTGTGCTACAGCCACTCAAGGGCACTCAGTCTGCCGGACTGAGACTGCTCTAAAGCCAAGCCCCCAAAATGTCTTCAGCAGCTTCTGCAGACCTGTTCCCACTGGTTCCCCCTACTCTATTAATGCCAACATAGTCGTAGTGCCAGTCACCTTCTTACACTCCAAGTGTTTTCCATGTCAAACTCACATCAAAAGCCAACCGATCTTCAGCTTCCCATGTTCTCTCTTTAAGGGAACCAAACACCAAATCTCACTTTACATTAGGTTTTGCAAGAAGAGGGGAAGAGAAAAAAGGAACAAGGGGTGCTGCTGCCTGCTCCTTCCTCAGTTATTGAGACTGGGAACCCGAGAGGCTGGAGGCAAAACACCTTCAAAGACAACAAGGGTCAACGGATGGTTTCTTGGGGCCTGGACACACCATTCATTTTTTCATTTGTCGGGGGTGTTCCTTGGAACAAGCCATTGACTATTGCCATTAACACCAGGCGTTCAGCCAGCAGGGGCAAGGATCCACTTCACAGTCTGCACTTCTAATTCAGTGGGGTGTCTGGAGCAACATCCCTTTTAATAGGATAAATTACACAGGAGTATCAAGGCGGATTTTTCTCTCCCA
Source organism: Tringa tobata (assembly GCA_033628505.1). Lineage (NCBI taxonomy): Eukaryota > Metazoa > Chordata > Aves > Charadriiformes > Scolopacidae > Tringa > Tringa tobata. Next base: position 72,616 of record JAHREE010000362.1, on the reverse strand, counting down.
GTTAATCCCCCATGTATTAAGGTTACCTTAAAAAAAAAAAAAAAATTCAGGATGTGTCTTCACATCCCTTGATGAAACGTGGCTGAATGAGCTCAATGCGGAACAGCTCTGTGGACTTTCTGTTGACTCTTCTGACCACCAGAAGGTACGCTTTGCCTCCTCTTACCAAAGCAATAGAGTCCTTCACAAGTTGCCTGTGCTGCTACAGAAGAGGCTTGGAGTATTTCTTACTGCCTAGTGCTGGGGGCTGCTGTGTCTTCTCATCTCTGCCAGTAAAACACTCAACTGCAAGCTTAACTGCAAACACGAGTAATTCTGTTAAGGCCAACAAACCAGACTACTTTCAGAGCATCTGTTTCAAATCCACTCTTTGCTTTTTTTCTTCAAAGATTTTAAATTGGAAGAAGCCTACTTTTATTTTCAAAGCAAGGTATTTTAGGCTTACTGTAACCCCCACTCCTTTCCCTCCGCGTCCTAAGTAGCCACTTCTATGTTCCCCTTCTCACATACCCTCAACTCATTCTCTAATGCTTAACACTGGGCCACCAGGGTTCCTCTACCTCCTCAGACCTCCCATCCTGACCCTTCTGGTGTCACCAACACCTGTGTTCCCAACATCCTCAGCACACGATCCTCCTGGTCTTACCCACTAAAGAACGCCGTAGCCCCCTACAATGCCCCCTATGATTGCTCCAAATGTCCAACTCATAATATCATATGTTTTATCTGTTTTCATTTGGCTTGATATCTGTAAAACATTGCTATTGGAATTAAAATACCTGCTTAGTGCTAGGCACACTTACCCAAACAGGTAAGAGTGGCATTTTACCAACGTTTCCCTTTGTGGGGGTAGAGATTTGAGTCTGTTTTCTTTACCAGGCCACTGGTTTTCAGGAAACATTTAAGAACTTCACATTTTTAAGACCTCTAATCCATAAAGGAATGTGGCTGAAACTGACCCACAATGTCCAAAACTTACCGGAGGGCAAAGAGTTAACACAGACTTCAGTCTAGGCAGCAGGACTATTCCATAGGAACCAAACCTTTATACTGGTTTATATATGAATTTTATACCAAAGTGAAACAATCAGGTAAAAGTCAATTGAAACCATTTCTTATTACTCTTACGCGGGGCTGGATTTGCTAGATGGAGATGCCAAAAATATGCTAATGTACATGGCTGAATACAGCTTCCAATATACACAGAAAAAAAATGAAAAACTTTCTGGGACAACTCCAGACTGCCTCAGTCTATAATTATTGTTCATATCAAAATATCCTTTGGCTACACAGGAAGAGTCATTCTGTTTCACGGGGTTTCTAAATGATTCATATTCTTGACTTGTAAAACCTCTCATCTGTCACAGATTACTCAAGGACTCACAAGAGGAAATCCTGAAAACATTATGCTTTTTTTATGCAAGAAGTATTTTCCCTAAATCCAAATGGCTTTAAAATGAAAATATCTTGAAATTTCAAGAAACTTGATTATCAAGAGAAAGCATTCCCATGTCTCTACCAAAGAAAAAGCAAGGGCCAGGGCTGCAACAAGCAATTCAGGAGCAGAAGGAATCTTGTCATATATAAACCCACTTAAAGACTACACTCAACAGAGCTGTATTAACTCGTTATTCCCATTAACCCACATTATCATAACGCTTCCAAGTAACAAAAGCAGCAAGAAACCCCAAGGGGAAGGGAGTAGGGGGGACTTTACCTATGAGATACATGCCGATCCAGTCCCCTGCATCCACCTCCTCCTTGATATCCCAGTAGATCACTAGGTCCTGTGAGTGCCCGATGGAGTAGTAGGAGCTGCTGACCATCAGGGTAGACCGGCTGTCTGAAGTGACAAGGTCCGTGTCACTGGTAGACCTAGGAATGGTGACCGTCTCATGGGAATTGTTCCTGATGTCCATGTTATGGAACTGGTCAGGGTTATAGCTGTATCTGAGAGGCTCTTTGCACCGGCGCCGATTCTGTGAGTTCCTCGATGGAGACGCCATGGCTGCCAGGCCCAGGAACCTGTTTTGATACAGATTCTGTGAAGAAAAACAAACAAACAAAAAGGAAAGGATAGTATTTAGAGTATTAGTCATTTTTCAGCGCTGTCAAAGCTCAGGAAGAGCAGTACATCAGAATAAGAAAGTAGCAGATCTTTCTCCATTCGGCATTGCAACAGAGAGGCATGAGAAGGTGCAGCAGGAAACACAGCACTAACTCAACTCCTACCCCGTCCTTCTTACCATGAAAACGAGTGTAAGAGCAAGCCTTGCACCAGCAAGCTCTGCCACAACTGGCAGCGTGTCAGGACATTAATAGTAGCTGGCTCCCTCCACGTTAACACACGCATCCAGCTGCAAACATCACGACTACCCAACTGCTGGCCAGTCATTCCCTTTTAACATCAGGAGATAGTCTTCCCACTTCTGAAACCTGGAGTTAAGTCTTGTCTTAAGTCTTTTCTTTCCAGTAATTCTTGGTACATTTGCAGAAGAATCTGGCTTAAAGCGCAGTGGCCCCAGAGACCGTATCCCATCCGGAGAGACCGGTTAGCAATGAGGAAGGAATCTGCCTCCCCGCTGGGCATCCGAAGAGTGAGTTATCCCTGTTCCATCCCCATCTCTGTTACCCAAACAGAGGTGTCTTCGCCGAAGCGTAAACACAAACCAAGTGCTGCAGCATCTCTCGGTACCCCCGAGAGCTTCCAGTGCTACTGCTCTGCTCTGGTTTTTGCAAGTAAGAGTGTGAGGTCTTACGCACACCCACGCCAGTAGGAATTTGGGAATGCACTGCACAATTAATGGGAGTTGGGGAGGCTCCAGCAGAGTAGTCATTGTCTTACTAGTGGAAAAAATATTTAAATTCCAACCTACCCTCCTTCCTCAGGGCAAGCTGAGTGACCTGTATGAAATGCGTCACTGTGCACGAGTTAAGAGCTCTCGTGAGCTGGCAGATGGAGAATGCTTAAGTTATGAGTGGGGTTAATCTTGGTGTGGAGACATATCTCCATACTGATCAGAATACTGGTCATTCCCTACTTCTGTGCTGTTTGGTTTTTCCATTTTCCTTCCCTACTTTCCTTCTCCTCTCCCTGCAGCTCTGCTATTTCAATCACTCAGCTTTTCATTATTCGTTAGCCTTCCATTATCCCCCTGTTGCCAACCATGCCGGCCAGTCCGTTAGATACAACACCGGACAGCTTTCCAGTAGGCTATGAAAGGCTTTTCCCATGATCCGAAGTCAACTCATCACTTTGAGCTCAAACAAATCAAGCGAAAGAAAAAAAAAATCATAGCTCCTTTGCCCAGCCAAGCAGTTATTTAACCCTGGCGTTATTAAGGCACAGAAGAACGAGAAGTCCCGAAAACATAAAATATTTTTGTGGAATACTGAAGAGACCTATTATTGCGTCCTAGGATTCTGATGCACACAAATGGTACAGAGAGCAAAAAAAAATTCCACTGGCCCGTTTGCACCCCTGGAATACGCTGCCACTTTGCAGACACTGCCCTACGACGCTTACAATCCAGTGACCCAGATCCTCAACGGCTGCATTAAACGGGGTTTATGGCGAAAAACGTCACACCTTATAGCAAGGGCTGGGAAAAAAAGGCTACGGCAGAGAGAGAGGAACAGGAGGAGGAAGGAAGCGTGGGGGGGAAGGAAGTGCACGGTGTTGCATTTGCTGTGCATCTCATCACATCTTTGCTCTTCTTTCCCAACAGTTACATTTATGCACGGTTTGAAAAGAGGAGTTCAAATCATTGCATAAAGACCGGTGCTTCCTGTAAACAGAAAATGCATCTTTTTTTTTTCTTTTTTTTTTTTTTAATCAAAAAGCAGGGTCTCGCACGCTAGGAGGGTTTTCTAAACTGGGAAGGACTTGTGGGCAACGCTGTAGTCAGTGATTTAAAAATCAGTGGGAGTTTGTCACTTCAGTGAAGGGGGCATCTGCTGTCACAACAGTACCTGAGACGACTACTACTGGTTTTGTAACCGGTGAGGTCGCAACGCCAACAACTTCTGGATTAGCCCACTCTTCTGGATTAGCCCATGACATCAACGTGGGTTCCCTCACTCACAGCCCGCTACCCAAAAACTGCTTCACTTCAAAGGCAGACGTTTTATTTCTGGTGACAAATTACTCCAGGGAGAAGTGGTTCTGCAGATACTTTCATTTTTGAACGTTAATGGCTGTAGAGCATTAATTAACTGCATACTTTCAAATTAAATTAGACTTAAACATTACAGTATTTTCAGCTTCTGCATGACTTTCAGCAGCTTTACTAAAAATGGTAAATTCATCACTATGTTCTCATTTTCTAAGTTCCCATTTTCCTGTACGTTGATTCCAGTGGAACAAATGGCATAATCTGAAAGCAATCCAGAAGGCCACACTCCCCAGAAATCTGAGCCTACTGTACTTCCAACATCAATTCTATACAAATACAATAATCTGCAAAAAAGAAAATACTCCAATCGAAAAAATCCCAAAGAAATGGGACAACAGTCACAGAATTATCTGGATTAAATAACGGCTTCAATATACAAGCATGGCTCTATAACTAAGTAGATAAGAGTTTAGGACAAATAGTTATTCCGCATTTTTATTCCCAGCTTTGCGTGTTTTCCATGCAACTGTCTAAAGATGCACAAGCCCCGGGTGAGAGACTCCCAGCCACAGTGAGACAGATTAAAAAATAATTGCAAAGACATCCTCTCTGTGTCTTGTGGAAGCAACATGACCCATCATAGATATCTAAAATATAAAAAATATTTTTTTTAGGGACTTGGGATCCATATTTATTCTCTCTATCCCTTTACAGAGGTGTGTGCACCATATACACTAAGCTGTATTCTCATTTCTAATACACGGTGTAAATGATAAAGCAAGAACACCCAAATGTTGACCCAACAGCACAACAGATCAAGGGTGGTTGTCAAGAGAAACAGATCCCTCTTCGTTCCTGGCTCAAAACAGTTGGCTTCTACAGACTGTAGCCACTTCTACAGCCACTCTTTCCAGGGGGGTCTCCACCCGTGGACTCTCTTACCAAATGACCCCCAGGTTTCACATTCCCACTCACTTCCCTCACCACTTGTATGATGGTCAGTGGTGAGGACAGAGAGCGTCTATGCATGTAAGAGGAAAGGTGATTTTCTGCTCACACCTTTTAACCTTTTTCTCTTGGATTATCAGATTTTGTCCTAAAAGGGCCTGTCTTGCCACACTTAAGTAGGTCCTGCGTATGATATGCTCCACATGTGAGCTCAGGCTTGTCCTAAGTTGAAGGTGCCCATACTGTGTTGATGACTAATGCACCGCTTGGCTATTTCCTGTCTCTGAACTTATCCAGGATAGGAGGAACGATGTACAATATTTCAGTTATATCAGGGATGGCCCAGTTACCTTTGGTTTTGACACCTGGAGTAGCAGATGTAAAGGTCTTTCCCTTTCCATTCCTCACTTGGACATACATGGTATGTATTACAACACACATAAGTAATTTTCAATCTACCATATGGTAGAAAATTTTTATATTAACATCATGTCACGAAATGCAAATATCCCTACTGTTGGAAAGAACATTGTTTTCTACTCCCATCAGCTACTCTAACATAAATGAGCATTTCACAGAATCACAGAACGATCTGGGGTTGGAAGGGACCTCTGGAGATCATCTAGTCCAACCCCTTGCCAAAGCAGGTGCACCCAGAGCAGGTCACACAGGAACATGTCCTAGGTGGACCTGATTTGGCAGGTTATTATTTACTCCAATAAATTTAGTAACTATACTTTATTAATATCAGAAACAGTGGTTTCTTTATGTACAGCCAGCTATGGCAACAAGTATTTAGCTATAAAACATTAGCCAGCTGAGCAGAACTGGCTACCAGGATATTTTTCCCCCTCTCACTGCCACTTCTCCCAATTTTCACAAAGTTTTGTAAAGCTTTGTCTATAAAGATCTACCAGCCTCATAAAAGTCCTAGTCAAAATGAGATTTTTTTGAGGATTACCTGTGGGCAGAACTTGCCTCTTATTTATGTCACTTAGTCCACCTAATGAAAACAGACGTCAGAAAAATTAACTTAGGGTATTTTCCGCCCCCCTCCAGGTAAATGCAGCTGCAATCTCTAACAGGGGAAAGGAGGAAGGAGCGGCCGAAAGGAAATGACAGATGAGATCTGATTGTGGAGAAAACTGATCTCAAAAACGTACACACAGAAAATCCGTAACGAGTAAATACCAAGAAAAAATATTTCACAGATTTTCTTCCCACGTTCTCTCCCGTTTCACACTCACACCTCTTTCCTGGCCCAACTGCTGTTTGGCACTGGGACAGCCAAGAGCTGTTGTCACCACTGCCTTTTCCTTTACCAGCAAAGAAAACCGTACCACATCCCTCTGCACGACAAGAATCCTCTGGCTGAAAGGCTTCACACACCATTATTGCTAGCTGAATTTCTGAATCAAAGGATTCGAGGCTTTTTAATTTGGGATTATTTTAAATCATGCCAGAAAGGTACGTGATGTTTTGGCACTATGGAAATAGAAGCCCAGCTAAGCACCTGCAAGGATCCACCTCAATTCTCTGTTCAGATAACTAAGAACTTTCTTTTAGATACTTGGACTGACACCGGTTACCTGCCCAGGGCAGGGGTTGAGGCCCCATCCCTGGAGGGATTTCAAAGCCGGGTTGCCATAGTGCTTAGAGACATGGGTTAGTGATGGGTTTTATCAGAGTGAGGTTGATGGTTGGACTAGATGATCTGAAAGGTCCCTTCCAACCTAGACAGTTCTATTGCTGCTTTGTCGGAGAAGATGTATTTGCGCAGGTCAGAATGGTGGTAGGATGGGCTTTTACTGTCCATACCACAGATACTGTATGGTTGAAATACACCCCATGGCTGGACCAGTGGCAGATTAGGAAATTAAAGGGAAAAAGGTGACAATATTAGCCAGCATGACAGTGGACTCCAAGTAAGGCATACGCAGTCATTCAGATGACTTCAAGCATCATTGCAACCAGAATTTCAAGGGCAAGCACTGAGAAAGACAGTGAGATGGCTTTGTATGATGGGAAGCTTAGGACACAGCACATTTATTCATCTGAAAATTTAATAAGGCAGTAGTCAAGTCTGACATCATAGGCCAATCAGATGTGGAGCCAGTCTCTTAGTTGCTCCACCAGAGATGAAAGTTCTTCTGATAAGCTTTTAGCCTTCATTTGCAAGGTTTATGTGTTTTGTAAAAGACAAGCACGAGCCAAGATAGATTAAAAATAAATATATATTAGGGTAGCCTGGTGAAAGTGATAAGTTATGACAGTGAAAGTCCTCCAAACAGCTTTCAGGAGGGTAAGATCATGTATCAAAAAGGATTTTGTACTCACAGAAATATAAGGTAGTAACAGCTTGTATGAAAGGTGTAGTTGGCTGGATGAGAGACAACATTAAAAGATTTTAAAAACCTAGTCACAAGCCCAGGTGTGAACACCCACAGCAAAATCCTGAGGCTGGGCCAGAAAGGCAAGCAGGAAAGCAGCAGCGCAGAGAGTCATCAAAAGGTGACGTGATGGGACTCTGCAAGCCAGAGCTTTGAGGCAGACCTTTACCTTGAAGACGAGCCTACCAAAAGAGCTTTCAGTATGTAAAACTGTTGTGTCAGAGCATGAATTGGAATCAGGTAAGTTCTGGAAGACAGGAAACTCAGCTCTGTTGGGTGGCAGAGTAGAAACGCTGGGTGAAAGCAAAAAGACACGAGAATTAATCTCACTTCCAGAGCAGGACTTTTCCCTCCAGATCTGCTCTCAACCCAGCAACATGAAGTCCTTCCTCAGAGCAAACTCTCCTGCTTTTCACACCCCTAAAGACTCGTTGCAGGATTTTCTCCCTGTTCTTCCCAGCAGCCTTCTCATCTCCACTCCCTTGATCTTGATCATCTCCACTGCTCTTGATCTTCTCTCCATCAGCTCCCCTGCCAAGGGCATAGCTTATAGTACAGCCAAACCCAGAAAACAGGACCTTATAGGCTTCTACAGGTCCGTCAATCAGAAAAGGAAGGTTAAAGAAAGCGTACCCCCCCATGATAAGCGAGAATGGCAAACTGGTAACAACAGACGAGAGGACGGCTGAGGTTCTCAACAACTTTTTTGCCTCAGTTTTCACTGCCAATCCCTCTCCTCACACCTCCCAAGTCGATGGACCAGGCAAAACCAGGGGCTATGAGAATGAAGAACCACCCACTATAGGACAAGACCAGGTTCAAGACCTTCTAAGGAACCTGAGGGTATATAAATTCACGCAACCTGATGAAATCCATCCATGGGTCCTACGGGAGCTGGTGGATGAACTTGCCAAACCATTTTCCATTACATTTGAAAATTCATGGCAGCCTGGTGGAGTTCTCGCTGACTGGAAAAGGGGAAACATAACTCCATTTTCAAAAAGGGAAAAAAGGAAGACCTGGGGAACTACAGACCTTACAGCGGCCTTCCAATACTTAAAGGGGGCCTACAGGACTGATGGGGAGGGACTCTTCATCAGGGAATGTAGTGATAGGATGAGGCATAATGGCTTCAAACCAAAAGAGGGGGGATTTAGATTAGATCTGAGGAAGAAATTCTTTGCTGTGAGGGTGGTGAGACACTGGAACAGGTTGCCCAGGGAAGCTGTGGCTGCCCCATCCCTGGAGGGCTTCAAGGCCAGGCTGGATGGGGCTTGGAGCAACCTGGTCTGGTGGGAGGTGTCCCTGCCCAGGGCAGGGGGGTTGGAACTCAATGATCTTTAAAGTCCCTTCCAACTCTAACCATTCTATGATTCTATGATTATAGTGCAAAATCTTCTCCAAATGGTTCAGCATCTGACTTGCTGAAAACATAAACCCCAACTCGAAAATCATCAAGCCTGGGATTGGAGAATGCTGTGAAGCCAAAAGACTTTGAGAGCATGGAAAACTTTGCGGGACTGGGCCATTATTTGAGAGGCACAGGGATGGTTTCTCAGAGCTCCAAAGGAATCACTCAATAGCACGAGGGGGCTGCAGGCTTCCATGGTCTACTGACACCCTTTTCCCTGCAAGATATTACAGAACATATAGATTAAACTGCTGCTCTTGGGAAGACTGAAATGAAGGCTGCAAACGTTTCTGAAGGATGCGTGCCATAATAACTCTAAGGATCTTTAAGTGCATTTGTCTCAATATTGCACATCTGTGGCACGATATATATATTTATGCCTATAATAAACACTAATCGGAAATCAAAGCCATTATACATCAGCAGTGGGGCAAATGGATGTTATTAGGTAGTTCATTTTTCCATTTCCTGACCTTTGTGCGTTTCCAGTCTAGCTCTACCGCTATGTTAATGTATCCTCTTACATTTAACTTTGCCTCAGTGATGTGCAAATCACTGCACAAATTAGAATCCAAATGAAAGAGTTGGCCCCGAGGTCAGCGCGGCGAGGTTTGGTGCCGGTGGGTGGGATTGATTCCCGATGCAGGTCTATTAGTCATAAGGCAGCAGAAGCTGCCAAGCGCAGCCATCGGCCGGAATTCTTCACATCTACAAAGAAAAAGTACGATTAAGAGCCGTCCACGTTTTCTGAGAGCACTTAAACCATCCCCCGGGCACAAGGAGATGGAACTTGGAATACGATCGGAGGGAAATACACCGAGGCCAGAAAAAAGAAAGGAAAAATAAAAATTAACAGTGCTTTTTTTTTTCTCTTTCCGGAAGGAGTCAAAAACAACGCTGTCAAGGGAACCCAAGAGGACATGCTGAAAGATACACACATCACATTTCCAACTAAATGATTCCAAGAATTAAGATTTGTACTGCTGTAAGTATATAAATCAAACAAGTTTCAGAAAAAAACCCACAAAACTCAACCATTTTACCAGTTTTAGTTGAGATCACTCCAAGCTTTTCCACTGTCGACTCCTTATGTCTAACTAAGAGCAACTAAAAATCTTACATTCAACACATTTTTATTGAAAGAGTGATAACCCACTCCCAGTTCACTACACAAAGCACTGGAGAATGAGCCAAGGACAAGAGAATGCAGCTAAGGACAAAATTAATTTCTGTTTCTCTTAAATCAGTAGCAGAAAACCAGTCTTGTCTCAGCAGTTTGGCACAGCAAGGGATGAGGAACAGCCATCAGACTTACTGTTACAGAAAAAAAAAAAAAGACCTGAAAACATTGCCAATATTTTTAAAGGACATATTCAGGTGCACAGGAACGGGTAAACATGTAATACGGCCTGAATATAAAATCTCAAAAAGATAACTGTAAGGAAATAATGAAAGAGTCGACACGGTAACACCACCTTAAACCTAGATAACACTGCACAGCTTCACTCTGTCCTTGCCACGCTGCAAGATTAAAGAAATAACCTTCAGATCTGCTCATACGCTACTATCAAATACTCCGGAGCCCACAACGCTCACCTTTGCTGGTGCTTTACGAAGCACGTAACAGGAAATTGATATTTTTGACTTGGTTGGGTTTAAACATTAAAAGCAGGCAGAGAAGAGCTGCTGCAGTACCAGACAGAGACAGGACAGTCCCCCCCTCTCAACAGGGGCAAGATGGAGCATTCAGTGGTAGGACAACACATCCTCTCTTAACAAGCATCCTCATGGCCATAGAGACCAGCGTGGATCATGCCAGCTTCACAGATACAGTCCTAGAAGGCTGTGGCGCTGAAGACTAAAAATCTCCACTCCTCATCTTCCCAAACCCAAGGACAATATTTATGAACAACAACCATTGCAAGAAAAAAAAGCAATCATTCTGTACCAGGCACTGGTACTAGTTCAGTCTGCTATTTAAAGTAGAGAGGCATCAGTCTCAGCAGAGAATTGTCCCGAAAAGCCCTGGTGCCCCAACACTGGTCTGTTTAAGCATTATCACTGCATTCATCATGTCCATCACACAGCTGGATTCTACTGGTCCTAGGAACACTACTTACTCTGAGGAGGTTTTAGGAGGGAGGAGGTAAGAACAGGGATGTTGTTCTCTGCAGGCTGAAAACAGTTCTGCTTTTCTCTGGAATGATCAACTGATAGTAGTATTGAGCAGCCCTGACCACACTGCATGCTCCTTTCAGGTTCTGCAGAGCACGCAGTAAGAGACATCTCTTACCTGATGGACTTTTATAACCAGTGACTTCAGTTCTTCAAGTACATTGCTCATGCAAAACATCAACATCTTTAATAGCACTCAGAGAGGCACCATGGCACCCAACTCAAGCTCTGACTACTTGAGTCACCTCATTTAGGAATGCAGGTTCCCAAGGGATGAGACAGGCTCCTCCTGAAAAAGACTGAAAACCAAGTAAGGCTTTCCCAGAGAGGATTCAGCTCTACCTCTCTTCATCATCTTTTTAAGGAGTCAGTCATAGAATCACAGAATGGTTAGAGTTGGAAGGGACCTTAAAGATCATCCAGTTCCAACCCCCCTGCCCTGGGCAGGGACACCTCCCACCAGACCAGGTTGCTCCAAGCCCCATCCAGCCTGGCCTTGAACCCCTCCAGGGATGGGGCAGCCACAGCTTCTCTGGGCAACCTGTTCCAGTGTCTCACCACCCTCACAGGAAAGAATTTCTTCCTGGTCTCTAATCTAAATCTCCCCTCTTTCAGCTTAAAACCATTACCCCTCGTCCTGTCACTCCATTCCCTGATCAAGAGTCCCTCCCCATCTCTCCTGTAGCCCCTTCAGGTACTGGAAGGCCATTATAAGGTCTTGACTGTTGGGATCCTGGATTAGGCACGTTAGGTTAGATAGGAAGGAGCCAGGCTTGTGTATAAACATCTCAAGCTATAAGATTTTATATTATAGAAGGGTAAATGGGCAAAGAAGTCCTGAGGGTGGCAGAAAACGTGTACTGTAAGTACGTTCAGGCACGTGAAATAGAAACATAAGGCATATTTAAAAAAAAAAGCAAAACCTAAACTAAAATAATCACTATTTGATTATTTAAGAACAGTCTGATTTTCTAGGCAATGATATAAAACTGTAAACTACACAGTACTTCCAGAGAAAGCCAAAGCAGAGAAAATGAAAGAAAATGCTTGGTATACCATATAAGCTTTATGTACGGATCTTTTCAAAAGCGTAATACCAGTAAACACAGCAAAGGTTTACAGGAAAAGCTCTGACGACGCCTTGCAAAATTTAGGAGACTGCTGAGGGAATGATGCGGAGTAAATACGAGTTGCAGGAAGATATTCAGTAACACAAGCACAACGCTTCCCAGAACTGTCAGGTACAGTCATTTCGTTGCTCAGCCGCCGTCCCGCGTTTCCCAGCTCTTCCCCAGGGAGTCCAAAGACTCTAAAAACTTTTTGCAGGAAAAAAAACCCTCTTAATTTCTTGTGATATGTGTAAGTTATAAAAACCCCACTCTTCTCTACCGTTAAGAATGTAGTACACCTTCCACCGTGACAACTGTTTTGCTGAAAAACAAATCTTGTGTGATTTCTATAGTGTATGTTGCTACTGGATAGAAAAAGGGAGTTGTCTAATGCGTTACACAAATATCGGACAGAGCTTGTTATGTATAAAATCCATAAACCCAGAAAAGGCAACAGAAAGCAACCCAGCACAAGCATCAAAAGTGAAATTTTTAATTAATCACCCGTCAGATGGGAGTATGAATCTTTGCAAGCCAAAGCTTCGTGCAGGTATATATCAACAGCAGATTTATCCTGCAGAGCTCAGGTCTACCCGGGTAGCATTCCCACCACCCACGTCCCTCACGTCACAGGTTGTGCCATATTCCCAGATGATCGTTTGACTTCTCCTCCCCATCCTTTTTTATTCTCAGGGCATCTTTCCTCTTCCTCGCTCACCAATATTACTGCTCTCTCCCCACTCCACCTTTTAAATGGCCTGTTTGGTCCGTGGCCCCTCCACTCTGTCACGCCACTTACCCCCATCTCGATTTCTTTAAGAGAAAAGTGATTTGAAGCCTCAACATCTGACCCTCCTCCGGCAGCGAGGCAGGGCGGAGGCAGGCAGGTATTATTAGAGCAGCTGTGGAGTGTTAGTGCCTACATCAGCCACCCCTTTGATCTACAAACAGCAACAAACCATTGCAATAAACCAGTCTCTCAACCAGACGTGGGCTTTGGAGCACGCCCTCATCTCCATCTTCTACCTTTCAACAAGGACTAGAATATTCTCTGACGTTTTAAAATTAATTGGCTACAGAGCTCCTGTCATTATCACATTACCTCCAGCCAAATACACAAATGCCATCCAGTTGAGTGTGCTTGATCCTGCTTCCAATAAAAAATTACCCTCCCCGACTTCAACTGTGGAACAAAGTGACTTTGTAAAGCAAAGGAAAACCCATATAGATGTCAACAGCTTCAGTTAACAAGGGCTAATCCAGACCTGAAAAATCAAGAGTTCATATTTTAAGTAAAACACTTCAAACATTTTCATCCACGCAACAAACTATCCTGGTGGAAAACACAGGAGAGAAACATGTAGAGCAGCAAGTTGCATTTCAGGACACAGATCACAGCAACTGCTCGTAGAATGAGACCTCAAGACCTAGAAACAGATCTGTCACTTGATGGGTTAGGATTATTTTAAAATATAATAATATTTTTAGACCATAATACCTGAATGGTTTTTTTTTCCTATGCTATTATAATAACAGAATCCAACATAATTTTCGTTTTTTTCAAAAGAAAATCCTCATGGATTTAAACTGGAACACCAGACACTGAAGTATATTCATCATTACTGGGTGGTTTTTGTCTGCTGTGACTGGCAGCCAGAATAAAAACTGTTAAAGATTTTGCCACCTTTAAGCATGCTTCTTATGCTGACTTCTGTCTGTATACTCTTGGGGAGATTATGACAACATCTCCATATTTTTCTTAATTAAATTTTTGAAAATACCTAAAGTTCATTAGGTTGGGTTTTTTAAAGAAAAAAAAAATCTACTTTAACAAAGGTTTTGAGGATCAAGAGCTTCTATTTTGCGCTGAAAAACAGTAAAGGAAAGCTGATTTATGTGCAGTAATACCTCAAATCCAGTATTTTACTCTGGAAAATAATCCTGACGCCATTAAAAGCTTAATTCTACTGATAGAAGCCACAAGGCATAGTTTAAAGGGTGAGATTTCTCTGTTCCCAGGCAGGTATAACGAGCCTCAGATACCTATCTCCAAACCAGATTACTGTCTACTGTTTCATCTTTTTTAAAAGTTGTTTATGTTTTGATTATATAAATTGTAATAAATTGCTACTATAATTGTATTCACAAGACAGTAAAAAAACTGGGCAAACAATCCCAAGAGGAAATGAGTAATTTTGATATTACAGTCTCTAGTTGAGGAACAAGATTCAGATTTTACAAAGAGAACATCTGGTGGCTTTATCTAGGGCATAGAAATGTGAATATAAGAAGTTCCATCTAACCATGAGGAGGAACTTCTTTCCTGTGAGGGTGGCAGAGCCCTGGCAGAGGCTGCCCAGGGAGGTGGTGGAGTCTCCTTCTCTGGAGACATTCCAAACCCGCCTGGACACGTTCCTGTGCAACCTGCTCTGGGTGGACCTGCTTTGGCAGGGGGTTGGACTAGATGATCTCCAGAGGTCCCTTCCAACCCCAGATCATTCTGTGGTTCTGTGAAATGATTCTACCTGAGAGAACAGAGCTGTGATCAGGGGCTCTGTTTTTCTCCGGGTCACAATAAGACCGTTCTGAGCTGTACGTTGAAGATTTTCTGGTTTTCAAGCTAGCCAAGGCTAGATGAAGAGTAGCCCACTACTTTTCAGGCAAGGATGGGCATGAAGCAAAATTTCCCAGCAGAAACCAGCCAGAACAACTGGAGGACTATGTTGTATCACACAATCCCATGTACAGGTATGTTTCACAGTCTGCTCACATTACTGTGTGAGGTTCTAAGCTCCTTTTTTCTCTTTTACTCTGGTTTAGAAGGGTTTGTGGTCCTGTGTTCAAAAGGTCCCGTGAAAGCTTTCAAAGAGGAAGAACATCTGCAAATGTGACTGGAAAAGCTGTATTTCACTGTCCCACAGACAAAAGCACAAGAATTGCTCTGGATGAAGGTTCAAGCTATAGTTTCACTTAATTTTAATGAGGACCATTAGTTAGACTTAACCCAATGCTCTTTCACTGAGATTGAAGCCTCGCGGAAGAGAAGTAATTACCGTTTTTAACACTGCACTTAAAGGCCCAAAGGAGAAATTTTTTTTAACCTATTTTTCTGGTAACAACCCCTCTGTCAAGGAAGTGTCCTAAATCCATCAAGGATTAGGTTCTAGGGCATTGCAATGAAAGTCGACGGTTTAATTAATTCGTATTTAGAGAAGCCTGCCCGAGTAAGCAAGTCGGAGAACTATTTGGTTGTGCAGGGGTTAGACCAGAGTTCTGGAGGAGACACCAAGACCCCCACGGCCCGTGGGCACGAGCAAAGCTGTGGCCACCCGAGAGGCCATACCCTGCTTGGAGGTCATGGTGTGGGACTCAGCTCTCTTCTCCTTAGGACAACGAGAACTGCCCATCGTCCAATTCGGTGCACAAATCAGTGAAGGGCGCTTCGTTCCACGGACGCTTCTTTTAAATGGATGGTTATTGCTTGCTGGATAAGATGTTGTTCAACTTAACCTTCGGCAGTAAAACTGGGATGTCAACGAGGATAAAACCTGATTTCTGAACAGCTATCTCCATTAGGGGTTCTCAAGCACCAAAAAGATTCATTTGTGTGTAAGACCTGCAAACACAAAAGACGCTAATTTGACAAATTTATCACTTGTAACACATTAGCTTAATGGCCACACACTAATGTTTCTGGTACTTTTTCTCTCAATATTAGTGATGAATTAACTTGATTGCTATATTTTTCTAACCTTTAAGCAGAGGCCGAATGTCTGTATTAAAGACATTCAGGTCTGATGCAGAAAGCGTTCCTGGAAACAAAAACAAGCAGCCCTGTTAGCAGTGGAATTAACGAAGCTCTTTTCCTCCAGAGCTCTGTCCTTCATCACCACCAAACCTCCCCTAAAGTCACCGCTTTTTCCTGTCAATTCCTCTGCAAAAAACACCCGGAGCAAAGGTACAGACGATGCCAGTGACTGTCGTGGCTGCTGGAGCGGGTGACAGACAGGCTCTCCCTGCTTTTCCCCCAGCCCTGACTCGGGTCTCCCTCTTCTCCGCAGCCCCCGAGACCTTTAGAAACTTAATTATCTCAAAGACAGCTACTCCTCTCCGTTTCACTTGAAATTAGCCAGCAGCTTCAAAAGCAATTAGGTGAGGGAGCCACAGATACGACACAAAGTGCAATCGGAGCAGCCCCACCAGCCCAGGAAGCCGGGCTGTAAAAATTATACCCAGCCTCACCGGTTTCTCTGATAACTCACATGAGGGATTTTGCCTCACGTGTACAAATCTGCAGGGGAAAAAAAAAAAAACAACAACAAAAAAAGTGCTATTATATTTTAAAAGCCGTTACAAAACTGCAACAGAAGCCTGAGCAAAGCAACTAGAGTGGAAACGGGACCTGACCTAAACTGTAACGCAGCACTATTTCCTTTCCAGCTCCATTCTACCCCATCAGTACTTCATGGTAGAGGTCCTGGTGGAAAATTTTACTTACAAACCAAATGCATTTCCATTTTCTGTATGGTTTTTGTAGCAAGATTTCCAGCTTACAAGTAAATCTGGTGTGAATTTTTCCTCCCCTGTTAAAAGAGGCATGAAGTGTGTAATTTTTCTTCAAGAAGCGAAGAGATTTGCAGAGGTGAAAACTGAACACGTCATGAAGAATGGACTAATTTAAATTGCCCAGTGCAAAAAAAAAATATCTCATTTCTGTTTTTCATTTTAAAATTCCCAATGCAATTAAAGTATATATTCATATATGAGTCAGAGATAACATATTTGACAGAGCTTTCCCGGTGTATTGTAATTTTTTTTCATTATGCAACTAGCTCTGTAAATGGTTTAATATTAATATAATTAAACATTCGTTGATTTTAATTAGTCTTTTATCATATACAATTTCACAAAATAATGGATTTTTTCCAGCCTGTTTCTCTGTTGGCTTTAAGGAGCTGCGCCACATTTTGAGAAGAGATTTGAATTTCCCAGTAAAATCAAAATATTTGTGCATGTCAAACCCAAAGGATTTCCGCATGTCATGCAAGGGCGAAGCTGCAAAATACTGTATTTCAGTATGGAAATCCTGAAAGTTAAAAGCATATTTGTATTTTACCAAAAAGACATTATAAAGCCTTTTGTCTCAGATTCTTTCAAGGCCCATGAGTTTCTAGCTGACGACAGCCAGAAGAGAAGTTGAAGGGAAGTTGCCCAGAAAAGCTGTGGCTGCCCCATCCCTGGAGGGGTTCAAGGCCAGGCTGGATGGGGCTTGGAGCAACCTGGTCTGGTGGGAGGTGTCCCTGCCCAGGGCAGGGGGTTGGAACTCGATGATCTTTAAGGTCCCTTCCAACCCAAACCATTCTATGACTCTATAGGCGTTGAAAAACAGCACAATGGAATAATGGTATCATTCACGCTACTTGGAAAAGAGCACTCACAAGGAAATTTGGTGATAAGTTCGCTATTCTTCCAATTAAATTATGGAAGTGGAAGCCTGTGAAGATGGTACTTTCCATCTGACTTTGAGTATTTAGGAATTTTAAAATAAACCCAAATGACCCAGTGGCACAGGATCTGCTTCAGCATCTATGGAAGCCAACAGGAGTCTTTGCATCCAGGACACGTGAGATCAGGCCTAGGCTGAGTTCACCTCAGAGGAACTGAAATGTTTTTCTTGGATCCATACCCCCATGTGCAAGCTGCTGTCCATGCTAGAGAAGGGTACGTCGATGATATCTGAAGCGATGTCTGCACTGTGTGCCTTTGGAGTTTTGATGCGGCTTTAAAATCTCTTCATAGAATCATAGAATGGTTTGAGTTGGAAGGGACCTTAAAGATCATCCAGTTCCAACCCCCCTGCCCTGGGCAGGGACACCTCCCACCAGACCAGGTTGCTCCAAGCCCCATCCAGCCTGGCCTTGAACCCCTCCAGGGATGGGGCAGCCACAGCTTCTCTGGGCAACCTGGGCCAGGCTCTCACCACCCTCACAGCAAAGAATTAATTTCTACTATCTCATCTAAATCTCCCCTCTTTCAGTTTAAAAGAGTTACCCTTCACCTTATCATCCTATCTTTGTTTCTGCTGGTGCCCTTCAACCCCCTCGCGCTTTCCCAAACGCTTTCCCTTACAAGGCTGGCAGATACTAAGCAAATACAGATAATTGTCCCTTCAATTAAACCGGTGCTGGAAATAGGGACCGACGTAAGCAGGAAGAGGGAACTGTGCCAGAAATTAATCTATTTCTTAATTTCTCCATTAAGCTATAGCTGTCATCCCAGCCAATACTTATATTACTCTAATTAAAAAGACATTAGGAGAGCGAGGGAGCAGGTTCACAAACTCCACCTCTCCTCCTGCCACTGCCTTCCCATCTGCTGCCTGCGCCGGGATGGCCAGTGCCGAAGCCGAGAGTCTAGGGGACAAGTCTGGGGGGTTTCCTTCCTGCTTCCCACCCGCCAGCCCTTTTGCACCCAAATGGATTTTGGAGGTTCTTTTGGCTCTTCGGCCCATCAGACAAACATATGAGAAGAGCTGCAAAGTCCAGAACACACTCTTTATGTCTTTTTGGTTATCGTTAACAAAAAAGAAAGGCCATGCGAGTGCAGAAGGCACAGTATAAAACAAAGGGCTTGCAAAATGCTTCATTTTGGATACATGGGAAGGCTTTGGGCTGGGAAATAGCCTCCAGTACAGGCTCTACGTGTGAGCCGGTTTAAAAAAGAATTCCTATAACTGATTTTCTTTTGCTGTTGTTTATTTTTGCTTCAGAACTCCACGGCGAAAGAACGTTTGAAAGGTTTCTGCTACGCTGACTCCTAAATAAATCACAACTAACAACTCTGCACTAACAATGTTTGGCATAGGAATGCCAATAGGTCTTTTTTCCATAAATAACTTGTGTGATTAAAAGGATGAACGCCACATGTGATAAAATCTAATTAAAGGGTGGGGTGTTTTTTTTAATAAAACATTGCTGTGTGACTTAATGTAAACACGCGGTGTACTGCAAAAAGCACATGTGCTACAGCGGCCACAGACAGACCTAATGTAACATAAAACTCCCCCAGAAGCTGATTTTTATAAGCAACGGGTGAATGTGCACCCTCTTCCCCAGGGAAGGACTAAATCCAAAGCAAAAGGTTTACATGCTGTTCTTTGTCTCATCTGGAAGAGTCCTTTTAAAAGCCAGGAATGACTTGCAGGAGCCACCACGTCCTAAAGCACAACCTCCTCTCTCACTGAGACCTTATTTCCATTGTGCCATAACTCTTTTTTTTTTTTTTGGCTGCGTTTCTACCTTTTCACTCCAGGTTTTTATAGCCTGCATTGAGATTTGGGTGCTTGAGTGAGGCTAACTTCTCCAGATAGGGTATACAGTTACAGGAGAGAAAAGGGTGCTCTGAAATACCACTAGGAGCAGGACTTCACTCTGTTGACTATACAGGGCGTACGCAGGGAAACTAATTTAAGAAACTAAATTAGGTACATAAACACAGGGCTGTAAATAGTGCTCAGGCCTCCCCAAGGATTTGGAAGGCTCCTGCGCTCCCTGTACCTGTCAAGTCTTCGTCCTGCTCTCAAACACTGGCTCTCATCTCAAATGCCTCCGTGCAACTCAAAAGGTTTATCTGCAAGGTCAAGTTAATGCCCTCGCAGATACACACTGTTTGTTGCCATAGCCTAAATCGTGCATCTGGTTTGCTTTTCTTGAAGTAGTCCATGCTGAGACTGAGAGGGAAACTAAGGTTCTTTCCTAAAAATGACAATAAAGGAGAAAAAAGTGTAAAGTAACAGCTGGAAACACCGTTGTAAACTTAGCTCGGCACATTGTTGACAGGGGATGAGGAGAGGGGAGGTGAGGCAAGGGACTGAGGAATTGCTTTTCTTCAATTTAAAAAGTGGTTTGGTTTCTTCCTCCACGCATAGAGGAGAGTGGCAGAAACACAGCCAACGCTGCGTCTTCAGCTAATGAATTTTGTTAATGAAAAGCAGGTGATCTATCTAATAGACAGCACCTTTATGGTCTGCATCGCTTTGGTACATCTGAATCCAGCCCTCCATGTAGACTGAGGACCAAACTTCTCTTAAACAGAAGACTCCCCTGAGGAGCCAAAGCATCACAGCCAGTTGAACGTGCTGCAGAAGGCACTTAATTTACTTTCTTCCTGCTGCCGTGTCAGCTACCTACTTCGGGCAAGATTCTTGGTGGGAGGTATTTTATACAACCTCCAGCATCTCCTGTGCCTTGTATGTATGAGCTTAAATTCGTTAAGACACTTATGCAGCAGTGAGAGATGCACTTGTTAAAAACGTGGACAGATTCATCACTGAATCTCGAAATCTTGAAATTGAAAACGCTGCAAAATGTATTATGCATTAAAATGTATTATGCTTTACTAAAAAAACCTGCTCTTTTCAATCCTTTTGATATCCCTTCTGCTATTAGATGTGCCCGCCCTTTTGAGACTCTTGAGAAAAAACATGCAATCCTACAATGACCTGCATCATCTTTTTGGGGGGGATATTTAATTTAGTTTTTGGACTGTGGCCTAATTGAAATACACTATTTATTTTTTTTTTTCCCACAGTAATAAAAGAAACTGCCAAATACCTCTGAAGATGTACTTACCTGATGCAATAGCTGCAAAATTCAAATTACTGTAATGTGAAATGTCAGGTGTTGAACAGTTTCCATGAGCTAGAATATTCAAGGATTACTTTACACCAAAGAGCCTTCCTATCACTCTTCACCACACTTTGTGGGACTGTGTGCCCCGTGTATAGCTCAGACATCTGGGAAAGCTTCACGCTGCATTTAGTGGAGAACACCACTGAGTTTGCAGCCTCGGAGAGGTGAAAGGAGGAGTGCTGTTGGACACAAGTTCAACATCAAGAGGTTGTATGTGTTTCCTCAGCAATTACAACACTGCTTAATTTGCACAGAGGCTCAAAATACTCACCCCCACCCCCCCCCAGCAAAACTGCCAGCACCTGAGGCTCTCACTGGCTACTACAAAGTGCAAAACTTATCACAGAAAGGATACATCCTCATGAAACTGGAAGAACATAACGGCCTATTACATACACGGCTGATCGCCGAATTCTTACTCTTCACGGAATGAAAAGTCACTTGGATGGTTAGGAACAAAGGAAAACGTAGAAGCAAACACACAAACAAAAGCCCCAACTGTAACGACATTTTGGTGAGAGAAATAACACCAGAGAAGCTGTAGTGCACATTCGGGCTGTCTTTGGTAAGGCATGGCAATCGGGCAGACTAAGCTGTGCAGGAGGATGCGTGGGGCAGCGGTGTGTTATGCATGCATGTCATCTCACAGCTTCCCCTGGTGAGAGGTTAGTGCCCGGCCATACATTCCTGCACGTCACACCGTTAGTGTCTCACCGTGACCCGCGTGTCGGGATGGCTCAGCAGTTAATTCACGGTGAGAAGCTGCAGGTGTCCAAAAATGCCTCGTGGAGGTGAGGGGTTGATGCGTTCCGTGCTTTGCCGACGCCTGGATGCGTGCAACTGCCAGGTTACAGCTGCCTGCTGCTCCCAGGACCCCCTCTGCTAGGATTTATTTTAGGAGAATTACCACGTCTTGATTCGCTAAGAATTCTTGGGCAGGCCACACAAAACACAACCAACACTGACATCAGATGGAGGTTTTTTGTTTTTTTTTTAAAAAAAAAAAAACTAAAACAAAACAAAACCAACAAAAGATCAACTTCAAATGAAGCTTGATTAAAAGTGTTGTTGCTCAAATTACCTGAACCGCTTTGTTTGATCTTAAAACATGGACCGGGGGCAGCTGCAACGAGCTCCGAGCTTTGGCACATTCCATTATATGAATGGCAGTGAATTTATAATGGAATGGTATGGATGGGTTTTATAATCAGAAAAACACACTGACCTTAACACTACACAGGTGGAGCAGCATAATGACCCGCCAATTGTAAGCGCATCAATTCCTGGGGAAAAGTTCAATGAGGTTAACTCAGCATGTATCCCGTAACCGACATAAGCCACATTTTAAAACATTGCTTGTTGTTTTTTTTTTTTTCCACCAAAAACCTGTCTCTTTGCCAACATTGCATTCATTTATTCACTTCAGTGTTTGGCACTGAGCATCTTACCCACGTTACCAGTGTATTGCGTTAGGTTCCAGCAGACCTGGACGTTGTCACACGTGATTAAAACATGAGAACGGTGTTAACCACAATATACTTTTCAGACTGTGTAAGGTTAAGCATCATATTCCTTTAACTTACAAACGGAAAGAAAACAAGAGGCCTGGATATAACAAGAAACACCATCAATGGATCTTCGCCTTGTAAAACCCTCGCAGGGAATCAGCTGAGAAGGGCAGCAGCTGAGCAGCCTTTCTGCTTCCCATCGATTTTCTGCTGCCCTTGGATACTTGTGGGGACCAGAAGCAAAGGAAGTTAATTTCAATGCACCATACGCAAGCTGACTGGGTATCCAACATCATCCTAACAGTCCAAGATCAGAGCACAAAATCCAGTGAACGAACCTAATTAACATCAACATCAATTATTTCGAAAACCCCACGCGTTACAGAACGACACAGAGAGAAGCGATGAAACAAGGAGAAACTTCACTCTCAGCCTGGGAGAACTGAGCAAGGCCAGAAACATTTCACAGAATCATGAAATCACAGAATTGCCCAGGTTGGAAGGGACCTTTAAGAACATCTAGTCCAACCATCAACCTCACTCTGATAAAACCCATCACTAACCCATGTCTCTAAGCACTATGGCAACCCGGCTTTGAAATCCCTCCAGGGATGGGGCCTCAACCCCTGCCCTGGGCAGCCCA
>JAHREE010000362.1:0-14719 GCA_033628505.1 Tringa tobata | reverse complement strand
CCACCTGAGCATATGCTACTTCACCACTAGGGTCACACCACCAACAATATTTAGAGGGGTTAGATAAAACCTAACTCTTGTATCTTCAGAAGCCAGTCCCTGCAGTGACTACGCAGTGTAGGCAACTTTCATCCCCAGCTGAACCCAGTGTCACTTAAACCACATCTTTCTCATATCTAACTCTGGACACAGTTTTTTCCACACTTTCAAAACCTTCTCCATACAATATTACTGTTCAGAGATCTCATCGTTCATTATGCCTTTAGGGGCACGTTGGCAAAAAAACCTGCGAAGTGACAATCACAGTATCTATTTTAGAAACATTTAGAAAGCAGATAAAGTAAATCCAATGTGTTTTGGGACCACCACTGTTTGTGAATAAAAAAAAAGGAAGTAAACTTGGAAATTCAAGGGATCCCTTTGGTCTGCATCAAAAAAAATGTGTAAAAAAAAATTGTAAAACCACACAGTTCAATTGTATACGTATGTACCAACTAGACTTGTGACAACTTGACCATTCATCCACACAATTCAATTTGGTCCACATTTTTTCAGTAGAGTTAAATTAAATTGGAAGGTTTCTTACTGCCAACATCTGCATTTAAGTTTCTACCAAGACTGAAGTTTCTTTCCCTTAAGCTTTCTGAATATAGCACAGACGTTTTGGAAGATGAAGGCGATTAGAATACGCTGCCTAGAGACTTCATGAGAAAGGCAAGATAAATAGGTTAGCTATTCCCTTTGGTGTACTGCTCACGTTAGTTCAAAAAAGACAGGAAGAAGAAGCAGAAAAATAAGTGTTAAAAAGTGATCTATAAAGCCCAATGACAGCAAAAGAAGGTATGCAAACGTAGATTACTCAATAACCAGCTACTCCTAATTGCTATTTGACAACCAATGGAAAAAACTGTATTGACTCACCACCAATGACCACAGCCTTCTGTTTCAAGAGGTCTGGAACCAGTCACCTTGTCAGCGGCTAATTACTCCCTAGGGATAATTTATCCTCACAATCAAGAATTCAGCTTTGCTGCCCACCTATTGGGTAACTAAAGGACTCCAGCTCTGGGAAGTTTTCTTGACGACTTTCATATATTCTGACACACATCTAGGTATCCTCCTTACAAAGTATGAAAAACAATGGGCTCATACTTGAGAAGGTCTGCAGAATGAGCGTCAGATGAGTTTCAAGATGACTTTCCATTCTGATTGACTTGATTGCACAGGTCTTTAAAGGATGAGTAATTCAGCTGCCATTTCAGCATCATACATTTCTGTTCTACTCTTTGAATCTCTAAGCCTTAAGCAGAAAAAAACCAAATCCACTGGAACAGGAAAGTCAACCCAGAGGCCCTACATCTTGTAGTTCATTCAAGACAAAGACAACACTCTGCTAGTGGTTCCCAAACTACATTACTCCGACAACTGGGATGGGGTGGATGAGATTGGCTGTAATTCACTCATAGTCTAATGGGGTTTTCTCTTTAAAAATTTGAGAAGAATCCAAGATGGCCCGTGAGAAATTGAGACTTGACAGTCATCCATTTCCAAGAGGGTTCAGAACCACTGCTACAGACCATGAGCAATATTAAGTATGATTACAGCCTCATGACACTTGCCCACAGGTTCAGGACAAACTCATTCAAACTCATACTAGCAGAAAGAAATCATTCCCTGCAAGTGAGAGCCACATGTTGCTGCTAAGCAGGAATCTAGCAGCTGCAGGACTAGCACCTATTAGAAACAAAGGTGTGCCTCTAATGACCGTTTTGTCTCACAAACAAATCTCAAACTGCTTCACTTTGTATTATGAAGTGACTCTCATTTAATTTTGGCATCTATAGTCCACACTGTTGCCATATTTACTGACCTTGCCCTTGCTGTATCCTATCCTTTTGACATTTCTTCTCTGCAGAGGGGAGCAGAAGCAGCTCAAGAGCAACACACTTCGGGGGGTAAAAATTGTACACACAACGTTTGTCTACTTGTGCAACGAGAAGCAAATTCTTCAGGTGTACAGATGTGACACATACGTCACATGCAGTACTCACACTCAGAACTCAGGAAAAAATCACTGCAAAGAGGCTTATAGCAAAAGAGAAAGTCCTAGTCAAAATAACAAAGTCTAAAATAAAAATGCCTTCATAAATCACCTTGTTGGACTCTACTGGAGTCAGAGACAAAACACACTTTTAAAACATTAACTCCTTTCCCTGTTAAACTTACACCACAGGAGGTGTACGGAGCAGAGTAATTTATTGTGTTTCACAGAATCACAGAATGATATGGGGTTGGAAGGGACCTCTAGAGATCATCTAGTCCAACCCTCTGCCAAAGCACGTCCACCCACAGCAGGTTGCACAGGAACGTGTCCAGGGGGGTTTGGAATGTCTCCAGAGAAGGAGACTCCACCACCTCCCTGGGCAGCCTCTGCCAGGGCTCTGACACCCTCAAAGTGAAGAAGTTCCTCCTCATGTTTAGGTGGAACTTCTCATACTCAAGTTTGTGCTCATTCCCTCTTGTCCTGTCACTGGGCACCACTGAAAAAAGACTGGCCCCATCCTCCTGACACCCACCCTTGAAGTATTTATAGGTGTTCATCAGATCCCCCCTCAGTCTGCTCTTCTCCAGACTAAACAGACCCAAGTCCCTCAGCCTCTCCTCATAGGAGAGATGCTCCAGGCCCCTCATCATCTCTGTAGTCCTCTGCTGTCCCCTCTCCAGCAGGTCCCTATCCTTCTGGAACTGGAGAGCCCAGAACTGGACCCAGTGCTCCAGATGGGGCCTCCCCAGGGCAGAGCAGAGGGGGAGGATGACCTCCCTCCACCTGCTTGACCTGGTTTTTTAATAAGGAAGCTTCCTGGTAAAATTGTAAATGATTCTTTTTTGTTTAATAACAACAAATGAAGCATCACTGAAATACATGTCCTTTATGTGTCTATTGTAAAGTAGACAAGGAAGCTTGGCAGTTGCTCATTATTATTCCTCACACTGCTTCTAATGAACAGATCTATGCTCTCACTTTTCATTGGCTTAATCAAGGATTCTCTATGATATGCAATTAATCTTTAATATGAAAGTGATTAGGGAGAAGACAGAAAATGCAGCTGAACAGCCTGACCACTGAAAACCAGATTAAGGAATTATTCAAAATCCATTTCCTTTATATTGCACTTTTACATTTGCAAATCTCTTGATACAGGAAAGCTCAATGAAACAAGTTTATTTTTACAACCCATGGAACAGATTCACAGCTTTCATTCAGATGGGTATGTTGGGAGCTCTTCAGCAGAGAGCCCACATTGCAATTTTAACACTCTGAGGCAAAGCAGAGGAAGAAGGCAAGGCATTACCCACAGTTCACAGAAAGGTCTCTGGAATACACATTGAAATCTTAATACTGGCAAAACCATCCACCTCAATCCTGTCCTGATCAAACGCACAAAAACTCCAGATGGAGTCTGGTTTATCCTGCCTCGCTAAACCTTGTCCAGAACGCACGTCTTTGAAGACAAGCTTAAAAATATGGAAGACAATAGCTGGAGAATCTGCTCTTGATTGGGACCAGAAACCAGCTAAGACTCTTTGGAAGGACGGATGAGCTTGATCACCTTCGAACTCAAGCTTGAAAACCACAGATTGGGTTTGGGAAGTCTTAAGGGCAGGAAGGAGGCTGAAATCTAAGCAGGAATCAATGAAAGATGAGTTCTGTGGGTTGTCAGTCTGGAAGGGCCTAAGCCCCCTGTGATGCCTGGCAGGGCACAACAGAACCACCATGAAAGGGCATTAAATAAGAAGGTTGAATTTCCACATCAGTTCTCCTAAGTGTTTTGAGATTGCACCTCAGCTACAGAAAAGTTTCAATATTGGTATTTTGGAAGCTTAGTCGTTTATCGCAGGTATTTTTATTTATTTGTTTTAATCAAAACTGGAAGCATAGAATAGGCCGGTTATTCAGTTAACATTGCTATAGGCAAGTCTTTTAATACGGGTAGTGTTTGCATACATCTTTGTTTCACCAGAAACTTCAAAGGACTTAATTTTCAGAACATGGAGGCCCCCTAAGAACTAGCTTCTGAGGAGATTTAGGCAAACTACTCACTTTTGAAATCAACAGTAACCAGGTAAAATGGAAAGGTAGGCAATAAATCATGACTATGTACATCTTTGAGCATTTCATTTATCTCTGTTCAACCGACCACTTCCACCAGGATCATTTCCAAGAGATGGAAGAACAAAACGATCCTGTAAGACAACCATTTTCCTTTCCTTCTGAAAGAGTATCTCGCCACTGTAATGCTCTGTATGGTAAGCAGAGGTCTGCAGGGGGTAAGTCACCTCTGAACAGTAATGTATTAAAAGACACAGCCCTCTAAGACCCACTGGAGCTGGATCCCATTCCCTGAGCCGGGCAAGGTCCCCAGCCTCCACCCCTGGCAGCTCCCCAGCCTCAAGCTGCCTTCCATTTGCCACACCACCACCTACAGCAATACTACTGTGAGTTATCTGTATTGCATTTAATCAAACGCTGTCTTTGATACTTACGAGTTTTCCTCCTGCACGTAACCCTGAACCTCTGTAACGCAGCCTAATATTTTTAAATAAAAAAGAGAAAAAGAGAAAATAAAAACCCCTCCCATTTTCCCATAAAATCTCACATACACAATAGCATGCCCTACTAAGTCTGATGGCAATCACTTTGAAGAGAGAAGAGTAAAAGCGTGGTAGCCTTCAACTTCTAAACCAGGGTCAATATAAACAATAGAATCATAGAAATCTTTAAGCTCCTTTCAAATTCTGTCCTTTTTTCAAGACCATCTCCAAAGCAGCTGAGAAACAGACTCTGCCAAAACACCACCAGCACCTTTCCAGTGACATATATGCAATCATGCAATCATTCCCATGCATGTGGAACTGCATCCTTCAGGGGAGAGGGGAGATGAACACTGCCCAGATAATGGAGCAGCCCACTGAATGCACTGATTTATCCTTGCCCAAGCTCCCAAGCCCTCTCATTACAAGTCCTCTCTGTCTCCTAGCTCCACTTGTATTTTCACACTTGGATGCCAGTAGTACCCTGACAAGTACAGGGCAAAAGGGGTGGGAGCAGGAATAACTGCATTTTAGCTTCCTGAACCGACAACGTGCAACACGAGCACAATGCAAGGAGCCTATTCCCTGCAATCTTTACACTGTACAGACCTGAAGTATGGATTAGATTCAGTCTGTAACTAAAAGCCCCCTCACACCTTGCAGTCCTTACATACTTCCCCTCCTGCCTTCCCAGTACCATTACCTTGAAAGAGAAGTGACCTTAACTGTTTCCGAGGGTATCAGCCTCTCGTAATTCCCTTACTTTGTGGTTTAGAAAAGCAACTCAGGAGACAAAGAGACGCCAAGCACATTCTTAAACGTTTTCCTGAATTCAGACCAAAGGAACTAGCCTTTATATATTGCTTAATATATCCTTCTAGCTTAGATGCTTGTAATCCTGCAATTCTCAGTCCCCACAGCTTCTTTCCAGGAACTGACTAGGGAGCCAGAACCCAGCTTTTCACAACACCCCAAGGAACTTAATTACCTCCTCAACTTTGGTCCCTCTGTCAAATTCAAATAATCTGATCAATGGGGACAATAGCTACAGGCAGTGGTAGTGTAAGGGGGTTCCGAAAGAGAAAGACAAAGCCTCATTTCCTTCTGAAACCAGGCTAAAGAAGTACCTTGGGACAAAAGACTTGTGACAGCCCATCACTTACCTACTCATGTGCAGGAATGCAGCTGGGTAGCACAGTAATTATGGTTAGGAGAATTTAGGTTTGGTTTTTGATTTGTTTTTAAATGATGTGCTTACCCTGGAGCAAAAGCTTTAAAAGGACAAATTGCAAGAAGTCATTATCTCACCCAACCTCTTCCCATGTTTCCTCCCTTCCCCCTCTTTTTAATTTTAACCTTGATCAGAGCCTGCTCCAACAGTCGGGCTTCTCCTTTTGTTTGACACTGTAGTAAAGTTGTAGGGTTGTTTGTGAAATATGTTGTCATGGAAACTAATGTGTGCTGCCATGGAGATCATGTCAGATCCAGCCTTGCATCTCCACCGCAGACTCAAGAAAAGAGGAAGAGAAACGAATGAGGAGAAATTCCTTCCTTGAAAAACCAAATGTTTTGAAATATTAGCAAACCTAAACAAGAGAAGTGACAAAAATCGAGGTCACACTTAAAGCATCAACATTTAGTAATAATTCACACGATGCTTTCCGAGATGTCACTTCTTTGAACTACGTTCTCAGAACCAATGTAGTTAAGGGCTTCAAAGTGTTGAACAACATATGTGAAAAAGATACATTTTTAGACTATCTAGATACCAAGAAGCTCTGCTCAACAATTCTTCCAAATCAAATAATTTCAAAAAGCACAGAAGGAAAGGAAAAACCATTCACTGCAAAAGCTGCATAAAATGCATATGGTTTAATAAGATAAATGAATCGAATAATGATCCATGACATACAGATATGATGAGATCATGACCTTGATTAAAGAGCAGAAGTTCTTTCTAAAGAAAATACCTAAAAAATCATCTAGGTATCTTTTCAAAGTGAATGGTGGATACAGAAAATGGGCATTCATTTCCCTGCACTTTAAAATGCTAATATTTTTTCCCTGCATTCTTCAAATGAACAGAAGGAGAAACTACAGCTAAAAGCCACCACTAAATTATTTTAAGAACTTATGAGGTATCTTAAATCCTCCCAGTAGCCAAATCCTAAGCATTAGGCTCCTTGAGCAAAACTCTGCTTTAGCCCATTCAAATTAATTTTAAGCAGAGTCTCTCTAATCAGTGTGTATAGTCTTCTTGCTTCAAAATTAAAGATATGTCTAAATCTTTGCCAGATCAGGGACAAAGTAAGTTCGTTGGTTCATGAAACAACTTGAATCACTGGTAATAAAACCTCTGAATGAGGAAACATATAAATGAATGTTTAAAGACTCATCGTGAAGAGCAATCCCTTCCTGAATTAATGCTAAATCTTGTCAAATAAAATATCTATTATGTTTTATGCCAGATATACTGCATCTCCTAATCGTATCAGTTCTCTACACTTGATGGCTCCGCACCCAGCACTGACAATCTGCTGCCTTTTATAATTCACAACCATAAAGATTTTTGTATTTTATGAATGCCTTTGAGTGGAGACTAAGACTAGAGATTTAAAATTCAACCAGCTAATTTTCTGTGAAAGAAGCGGAAACAAAGACTAAAAATATGAAGAAACATGTCTTCTTCCTCAAGCTGACAGACTTCTGAAAAAAACCGACGAGCTAAAGTCTCGACAAAAAAAAAGATTACAGCAGGGAAAACGTTGTGGATCCATCAGTCCAAAGGCTTCGGCAGAAGAACAGAACAGATATCCAAGTGCCTGAAACTCCACGCGGGCTGCAGAGACCCTTCGCTGAAACCTTAAGAGGTCTACATGTTTTCTTGTATAGAGAAGGTATTCCAATGTGCTTTTCCCAAAACTAGATATATAATCAACGCTACCGTACTTAGAGTGTTAGCGTGCAGGCAGAAAACCTGCCTTACATCTGATAAATCCAGTGGTGAGGCCTGTAATGCTATTTTCAGAGTTCCAGCAAGAAACAAACTGAATAAGGCACCTAAGCTGCACAGCACAAAATGAGGAGGAGGACTAATAGCTTTCCACAACAGTGATAAAACAACTTGCAGTAAATAAATTGTATTTTAGATGGAATAACATTCAGTAAATAAAGTCGATTTTAGAGAAGAATAAATTTATCTTAAATATTTATTCTTAAATACGAATTCATAGATTCAGCTCACAAAAACACCTTTAAAAAATACACCTTAAAAACAGTTTAATGCCCTTCAGTGTTCCTGCTCTCTGAAAACTCCTGGGATCTAACATCCACCTTGATGGGGACAAGCTGAAGCCCTGCAACAAGCCTATACTAAGAAGACCTGAATCACCAAGATGCTGCAACTTTAACTCTGTTTCTGTTTCACACATGTACTTTCTCACTACAAACAGGTATGTAGAAAATACTTTGAGACTTCTCATCCATAAGGATTTTTTCCCTCTAAACAGCTGGGGAAGAAGCAGATCCTAAAACTACAGTAGTTTCACTTTAACCATATCATTAATAAAATAAAGTTGATGCAATATATTGGATCCCACTTTCTTCCCATCTCATTCATTTGGCTACATTTGCATGAGGTATCGGAGGAAAGAGATTCTGTTTATCTGCACTAGCAGTGTTCTTCTGCTTGGGTGCAATCTAAATAATATCAAAAATATTCCAGGTAATAGTATCAAATACTCTTTTTCTAGCTGGTGACTGCTACCCATATTACAGGACCAGGTGACACACCTGGCCAGTTTATTTACTTTCTGGATCTTGCAGTAGTCCCAGGGGAGAAAGAAAAAAAAATATCAGATTTTTTTATTCCTCTGACATTGAATTTGTGCAATCTTACTATTTAGACTTCAGGAGGGCTCAAGATTTACCATATACTTCTTCAGAACACAGAGGTAAACCCAGAGCCTGCCCCAGAGACTGAAATGTCTAGAGAAAGAAGTAGTAGCCCGGACTATAATCCCTCTTGCAGGCATTTACTCTGATGAGAGACACCAAGAGCTCTTTGAGTGAGCCAAATCCAAAAACAGCATCAAGAGATTGGAGACGGGAAGCTACAAGAAAGAGATTCATCAAGAACAAATCACCTCAGATCAAATCTAATTCTGTAGCAAAGTAACAGTGTTTGTGGCTCAAGAGAAAGCGCAAACACTTTATACCCTGTCTTTAAATAAGGTTTTTGATACAGCCTTACCCAACATTCTCTTAAGAAAGTTTGGAAAACATGATCTAGGTGAAGTTAATTCACGCTGGATGGAAAACTTGGAGAATTGCAGTAATCACTGGTTCTACATGAGCATAGAGCACGTACCTGGATGAATTCCATGGGCTAGTCCTGCTCTAACTGGATGACAGGAAAGAGTGAACTTATTAAATCTGTAGATAATGGCACCAAGGAAGACTGGAAATGAAAAAGACGGGATTCAAATCCAATATTACTGTGACAAACTGCAGAAATTGGAAAAAACAGGGAAGAAACATAAAGCCGTACAAGGAAAACTCAGGAAAACACAACTCATAGATAATAGATAGATATATATATGCAAGTGGGATGGGTTAGCAAAAACGTGGAAAAAAGATGGGAGATGAAGTGGAAAGAATGCTGCCAGTGACACTGTTTGATATTTAAGATGCTACTGTGAAAAAGAAAGAATATTTTCTCTTGTGCCCACAGTGGATGGGACTGATTAGACCACAGCAAGAATCAGCTTGGCCACTATGAAAGCCTCCCTAACATCAGAGAGTGGAACAGGTACATGCTTCGACCAGAGTCTATGGACTCTCACAAAATCACAGAATGATATGGGGTTGGAAGGGACCTCTGGAGATCCCCTCTGGAGTCCAACCCCCTGCCAAAGCACGTCCACCCACAGCAGGTTGCACAGGAACGTGTCCAGGTGGGGTTTGAATGTCTCCAGAGAAGGAGACTCCACCACCTCCCTGGGCAGCCTCTGCCAGGGCTCTGCCACCCTCAAAGAAAAGAAGTTCCTCCTCATGTTTAGGTGGAACTTCTTATACTCAAGTTTGTGCCCATTCCCTCTTGTCCTGTCCCTGGGCACCAGTGAAAAAAGACTGGCCCCATCCTCCTGACACCCACCCTTTAAGTATTTATAGGCATTGATCAGATTTCCCCCTCAGTCTGCTCTTCTCAAGACTAAAAAGTCCCAAGTCCCTCAGCCTTTCCTCAGAAGAGAGATGTTCTAGTCCTCTAATCATCTCTGTAGCCCTCTACTGTCCCCTCTCCAGCAGTTCCCTGTCCTTCTGGAATTGGGAAACTCAGAACTGGACCCAGTGCTCCAGATGGGGCCTCCCCAGGGCAGAGCAGAGGGGCAGGATGACCTCCCTCCACCCGCTGGCCACACTCTTCCTGATGCCCCCCAGGATGCCATTGGCCTTCTTGGCCACAAGGGCACATTGCTGGCTCATGGGCATCCTGCAATATGCCCTCCTCCATCCTGAGCAGCTTTTGAGAGCAGCTACACAAGCTCCTGGTGAGCGCTGCAGGTATCATTGCTCCTGCCTCTACAGGTGACTTCCAGCTCCGTATTTCTATGCCCTCCCAGAACAGACATAGCAAGCAGTCATTTTTGCTCTAGAAAACTTCTTCTCCAAGAACAAGGCTGGTAAGGACTCCTCTACAAGCATAACATTTCAAAAAAATAGATGGCCAATGGAAGGGCACAATAGGATTGACCAAGGGAAAAAAAATAATAAAGAGACGCTTATTTCTTGGAATGGTATTTTAAACTCAGAGAAAATGAAGCAGGTCTGTGAAACCACTCTTACTCTGCAGTAAGAGATAGTGGGAGAGATACTGTATCTGTAAGCAAAATTTTTCCTCCTCTTTCATAAGGGATGGCCTGGAAATGGTCACTACTCCATTTCATCAAGTAGCTCCTTTAAATATCGCTTCTAACTGAAAGATAAATAAATAAAAGCCAGGTAAGATGACTGCTTGTGACAAGAATCTGCTTTTTTGCAATTGAGGAATCACACACGGCGACAAAGTAATTGAATGTGGGGGTGGTGGGGTTTTTTTCAGCTGGCATTTTCTATTATTTGCATACTTGTAGTAAGATTTGCAGAAGACTGTGGGACACAACAAGATATGACAGTTGCTCTGATTTCTTGTCAAATTATCTTTCTATTTTCATCTGCAATAAAAGACGAATGGGACAAAAGCAACGACAGGTACCCTCCTCACCACCACGAAGAGGGGGAGAAAAATTACATACACGAGTCATCCATTAGTTTAATGCAAAAGAGATTATGGAAGCAGTAGTCGCTCAAGAGCAAAGGGATAAGTGATGTTCTTGCTAGCCATTACGCTAATGGGGAGAGCGAGGGAATGCCTGCCTAATTGCCAGAGAGCAGGCTGAGAGACCTCTGGGGATGCCGGTGGCGCGTGGGGCACAAGAGAAACTGCTCAGCCCTCACACAGAGGTGACTCCTGGCTTACAGACTCACACGTGTTATTGCAGGCGTCGGACCCGTCCTTGCAGCCTTTCCCTGTTAAATGTCAGTTCCCTGGTTTCTTCGAGACCCTGTGGGTCAAGTGCATTTCAAAAGGGGTGTAAGGGGTCAGGCGTTCGGTTCCCTACATTCCCTCCTCCTCGGTTCGGATGCTCTTTCCACAGATTTTCCCAACTGAGTTCTCAGCTGTGAATCAGGAAACAATCCTCACCTGCAGAGGCAAGAGGAGAACCTCTCACAGGCTCCACACACCGTGCGAGCTCTTGCTGATGGGCAGACACAGCTAACAAATTCCTCCCTCATCTGTCGGCTTTTTGGCAGTCCACAATGGGTCACTCTTAATGCAATTTCATTTTCTTAATTAAATCTTCCCTGAGGTATTGTCACAGGGCATTATTTCCCTTTGATTCCTTTATTTAATATTTCAGAATAGAGACAGTCTCACCCTGCTTTTATGGGTTAGAAAGTTTCTCCCTCGATTAACCCTCAGAGGAGACGAGAGGATTTTTCTTTTTAAGTGAGTAACATTCATGTTTGTTAAATAAACAACTTATAAAAGGCCAAATAACAAGGCTTAGGAGACTGTAAAGGAAAAAGTGAAGCATAGCCAAGGTTAAAAAAAAAATTCAGCAAGAAACCAACTTTTTATTATCTTAAACTCTACAAAGCAGAGTTTGTTTGCAAAAAGGGGAGAAATCTAACTGCCTTCCAGTGGAAGCAGCACCTTGGTAAGTTTAAAAATGGATACTTTTCTTAATATATGTAGTAGTACCTGTAGTCACGGGTCAAAGAAAAAAAAACAACTCAGCTTTCCTTTCCAGAAATAAATCTCCAACCAGCACGTACTGAAAGTCCTTGAATTGTGATCCTCAGTCCCATAAGATAAAGTCTCCAAACCAGAAGCCTTGAAAGTGCCTACAGTGGCAGGAAATCTAACTCCTGATTTCTCAAGGCTTATGGACAGAAATATTGGCTGGCTATGCAATCACCCTTTGCACTTTCCAAAAAGCACATTGCATTATGTAGTTATGTGCTGATGATTATGAATCAACCATCATTGCTTGCAACACCTTCCACTGAACACAATGATGTGCAGCCCCTCTGTTAAAATAAAACTAAACTGTCCAGGAAGACGATTTTAACACGTACTTCAAGAAACTGCCAATATGAACCAGCACAGAAATACTGATGAGCAATTCCAGTCTTCTCTTGCCACAGAAACCCCTGTAATAGGTATATAAGGTGAGTTCTGTTTTGCTTAAGTTTCCATGCAGAAGTATCACCACAGGAAAACCCAACGTACCTTAAAATAGAGAATGGTTCACTCCAAGCCCCTCTCCCCGCTACAGAGAGTTTGGTTATTCCACTAACAAAAGAGGGCTCAAATCTAGGTAGCTCAAGGGAAGCAAAATATCTGTAATACAACAGGGGGAGAAAGATCTCAGAACGTCCACCCTAAAGGACAGGACCCCTCAAGCAGCCTCTAACAGCCATAACGATCCCAATAAGCAAATTGTGTGTGAAAATCCCAAGCCAAACTCATTAAAGTCTTCTGCATTTTGGAAGATTTAAATATCATATCACCTGCTAATAAGGCCAAGTAAAAAAAAAAATGCCCAAAACATCAGATATAATTGTCTCAAATTCCTAACATAAGTCACAATTGTGTGAAACACAGAGGCATAGCACTGAGCTGCAAATCATCCAGTTAATTCTCTATACACCAAAAAACCTGATAACCTTACAGAGACAAGATAAATACATAAGAGCAGTTTACAGATATTATTGCAATAGCCATTTTTGTAGTAGAAAATAGTAACCTTACTCAGGCAGGCATGAAGAGAGCTGCCACACTAGTGGCAGAAATGAAGTACTTCAGTCATCTTAATTATCCAGCAAAAGAAGGGACAGAAGGTGTGAGAACGTGTACTGAAGAATCAGCATATTCAGCAGATCCGTGAAGATGAAAATAAGATAAATAGACAAAAAAAAAATGACCTGGGATTCAAATAAAATAGAACAGAGGAGGAAAAGGCCCTCACAGCAAAATTTTAACTTGCAGAAACAGAAACAGATAAAAATGACCAAGTCATGAGCAAAGATTTTTGGCAAAAAAGATGAACAGAAAACTACATTCAACAATAACAAGAGAACAGAGCTGACTTTGGTCTAATAAGTAATTAAAGACTAAAACTAAGTCCATGATCAAAACATGGGCAGCAGGAGGAGAAAAAGGAGCAAAGGGGTCGCATACAAGAAACTGCACGGGATGCAGATGAGACAGCAGTGAAACTGGACCACAGGGGATGCACGGAGCTGCAAGAGATGCCAAACTGCACATAAGGGAGTTGGAGTTAGAAGAGAATCAGTTTGGGAGTTAACACAACAGGAGAACTGAAAAATAGGAGTGCTTAATATAATGGTAACAAATCAGGAGAGGAAGGGTATGCAGCTCCCAAAGATGAAGGTAGGGGAGATTAAGAGAAGATTCAGGGAAGGATAAAAGACAACTGAGGGAAGATATGACAGAGGTTCACAGACTCATGAGTGGAAAACAGGGGAGGATCACTCACTTCCTATTCCAATATAAGAAGGGGGGGCATCAAGAGCAGGCACTAGGAGTCAGGTTCACAACATAAAGAAGATGGTTCTTAATGTGATGGGTAGTTGAGCTCTGAAATTCATTTTCAAATTACAATGAAAGTGTAGATAGGTTCAAAGAAAAGCAGGGGAGACTTCATGGAGCAGATCTAATTATTAAAGGGCACTAAATCCACAGAAACACAATCAGTTAAGAAAGTTCCTCAGCAGAAAATGTTTGGGGTGGGGGCAAGCCTCTACAGAAGAGCCAAGTAGACCTCATCTGGGTTAAAATCACATGGCATAAAATAACAGGTTACTTCTAACCCAGGTCACTTCCCTGACGCAGCTCTCCACGCAAGGAAATGACTAACATGCAGGAAAGAAGAGCATGGAAGGATGCACTGGGATTATTTAGCCTGGAGAAGAAAAGGCTCAAGGGGAATCTTATCAATGTGCACAAATAGCTGGTGGGACGGAGTGAGGCAGATTGAGCGAGGCTCTTCTCTGTGGTGGCCAGTGACAGGACCAGAGGCAATGAGCACAGACTGAAATATAGAAAATTCCCTTTAAAGCTAAGCAGAAACCCCTTTTTTAAAAAAAACCAAACAAAAACAAAACATAACTGCAAGGCCTTAGGAATGCAGCTTGCATAGATAACTGAATGGCAGATATGACATGACATTTCTACAAGGGGGTTCATATCCCTGCTAAAAGAGCATTTAATGTCTGAAGATTTAGGGTCCGCAAACTGAAAATGGCTAAGCATTCCTGGCAGAGCATTACAAGGACCTCTGAAAGATTCCCCTTTTTATCCGTGGACAGCAGCACGCCTGAAAGGAAAAGGGAAAGAATTTTTCAAAATAGAGTTGTTTTTCATATATAATACTCAGCTATCTGCATTTAGCCTATAAAAACATTAAGCACAGTGATAAGTTCCTGTTATTCCTCTTTTGCTTCATCCACGGCCAGACAAAAAGTTTGACACCTCCAAGTTTTACCCATAGGACAGAGC